>JAGPOW010000145.1:7807804-7832286 GCA_030014935.1 Caiman crocodilus
CTGTGGATGCATGACAAGGTGCGGTTGGCCTTCCTGACCGCGTCCCCACGCTGTCGGCCCATGTTCATTTTGGCATCAATAATGACTCCAAGATCCTTTCCTGCCTCTGCACTGACGAGAAGGGAGTTCCCCAGCCTGTAGGTATGCTGGTGGTTCTTCCTCCCCAGGTGCAATACCTTGCACTTGTCAGTGCTGAAACTCATCCTGTTCTCATCCACCCACCCCTGTAGCCTATCTAGGTCTGATTGCAGCCTATTCCTCCCTTCTAGTGTGCTCACATCCCCCCACATCTTAGCATTGTCAGCAAATTTGAATAGGGTGCTTTTTACCCTCTTGTCCAAGTCACAGATGAAGATTTTGAACAGCGCAGTCTGAGGACCGAGCCTTGGGGGACCCCATGGCCCACATCCCTCCAGGTCGAATAAGACCCATCCACCACCACTCTCTGGGTGTGACTCTCCAGCCAGTTAGCAACCCATTTGATTGTGTAGGTGTCGATGCCACAGTCCTCCAGTCTTTTAATGAGAATGGGGTGAGAGGCAGTGTTGAAGGCTTTCCTGAAGTCCAGAAAGAGCTCCTGGCACGTTAAAAAAAACCTCCCACTCACCAGCTGCTGCCAGGTGTGGGAGGTGATCCCCACTGACCAACGCTGCATGGGGGACTGAAGCTCAACCCCCAGCCGCTCTCCCAACCCTCCCATGGCTGCCCACCCGCCTCAGCTCCCGGCTCTTTAAAAAACAAAAAACCCCAAACCCCAGACTCACTGGCTGCTGCAGTGGCCTCATGGCTTCTGGGGGCTTGTGGAAGAGCCCCCCACACAGTGGGGGGCAGCTAGGCAGCAGCTGGTGAGTCCAGGGTGTTTTGTTTGTTTTTTTTAAAAGCTGGGGAGCTGGGGCAGCCATGGTGGGGGCTGAGATTGCAGGCAGCTCATGGCAGAGCCCCCAACGTGGCTTGGGGCGGGGGGGCAGGGAGGATCACCCCCCCCGACAGCAACCTTTTTTTTTCCCCCAAAGAGCCAGGAGCTGGCCTGGGTGAGGCTGGGAGAGCGGGCGGGGGATGGGTCTGGGTGACTTGGAGATTCGGCTGATTTGGCAGCAGCCAAATCTCCAAATCAGATTTGGCTGAATCGATTTGGGACAGTGATTTGAATCACTGGATTGAATCACTGTCCCCCCGGATCAGCCAAATCAGAATCTGAAGCAAATACTAGCCACTTTGCACAGGCCTAAGATCTAGGCCAATGATCTCCTCACCTAGGTTTTCACACAGAACCTCTCTCTTCCCAGCTGTTTGCCATCTCCCATTGCTTTCCTCAGTGTGATGACTATTTAAACCCCAGGGAATTATGCAATTTTGCACATAAAAGGCATGATTGTGCATAATTGTATAATTTTGCATAATTTAACCCCAGCAGGCTCTGTGCCTCCACGCTCCTGGCACTCCAGCTGGAAGCCCCATGTGGAGGCACAGAGCCAGGCGACCGGACAGCTAGGTAAGTGGGGAGGGGAGCTCCTGCCTGCAGGAAGACGGTAGGCGAGAGGTTTGTATGTAGGCATGGAGGTGTGTGGGGGATTTATGGGAGGGTATGGGCCGCATGTCATCGGCCTGAGCCGGACAGCTCTGTGCTTCCATGCAGCCTACCCAGAGCGATTGTGAGCTGTTCCTGCCTGCAGTGCTGCAAGCCCCATGTGCTGTCATGGAGCAAGCCTAGTCTGGCCTAAAGGTGCATGCCAATGGGCCAGGTGGGCCCTATACCAGCATGCGCAGTCCCTGGGACTGAGCTGGAGCTGCACATTGCCAAGGGCTCTGCCTGCCACAGACATGATCACCCTGAGAGCTCACTGCCTGCTCCTGCTGAGCTGCTGGCGGTGTGGGGGGTGCGGGGGGTGTCTGTGCTTACGTAGATCCATGCCCTACTTACACAGATGTGCTATTGTGATCATGGGGAACACTTCAGTGTGAGCAGGGAAAGCTCTGTTTTCCCCACTCACCAAGACTCAGTCCTGGGATCTCTGAATGCAGCTTTGGGGAAGTGGGCTTTCCCCACTTACCCAAACTGCCTCTGGAGATCACATCACCCCTTGTCCCACACAGGGGGGGAGGGGGGAGGTATACCCATGCACAAACCCCACACTGACCCACAGAAATCCCCACAAACCCCACCTACTCCTGTACTCATACCCCACCACGAACCCTACACTCTTCACAACCTATGCTATAAAATGTGTTATATATTTGTATAAATAAAAAAACCCTGCATATATTTCTAAAGAATGTTCATAGTGTTATATTTAATTTGTAAAAAAACCACAAGTAATTAATTTTGCATAATTTTGATTTTTTTATGTGCATATTTTTGATTTTTTCTGCACATCATTCCCTGGGGTGTAACTATTTCTCAGTGAAGTTGAGGTTAAAGCAAAGATGGCTACTGTCTCCACTCAGAGAAGGTCAATGGAGTGTGGAACATCTTTAGAGTTGCTTGATTTTGCTCACTGTGAGAAAAATGAAAAGCAGCAGCCATTCAATACATTGTAAATTTCTCTGGAGGATCTTTAATCTCCTGCCTCTCCAGAGGTAAGCTTCCAGCTCTGTGAAGTAATGGCAAAAATAAGCATTTTGCCTAAATATTTATTTTCTAAACTATCTTTTGCAGCACTTATCACAGAGAAGACAGAAAGGAGTGGAAATAAGTGTTGCATTTGCTTGAACTCCAATTTCAGGGGAACATAAGGGGTGCAGCAGGCACTCGGATTTAGGGCCTGGGTACAGGTATATCTATAAAATAGCTAGCAACTGTCTTTGTGATATTATATACAAATAGCTTAGTGAATGGGGAGATAGGGTACCTGAGAAGGTCAGGGGTTGCCATGCTCTGTATGGAGGACAGAAGTGCATCTGGGCACACTGGGAGACCAGACTGACTACAGAGGTACAGGCAGGGGGCTGTGGGCTGGCTGGGAGTTGGCATGGGAGCAAGCAGGAGGACTGGGAGAGTATAAGCCTGCTTTACTTTTTGTTCCTGCCAGGCAACTGCCCACTGCTGTTCATTACTGTTGGGCCCAGCAAAGACAACGGCACATATCCAAAAGGGATGTCTGAGGTCAGGTTACCCAACAGCATCAGTCATGGCAGCACAATGACAGCTCCTACCCACAGCCCAGCTAACTGCAGTATTGCCAGCTGTGGATTTCATCATGAATCACACAAGGTCGAGGACTTCCTTTCCTCTCCCACCCCTTGGAATCCAGTGATTTAATGAGCATCTTGTCTTTCAGCTGAAAACTAATGTCAATGTCTGCCATTCATGGGTGTAGGGGACACCATAGCTTACATACAACAAAAGTTTAAAACTCCAAGAGGTGACTTAGATAAAACCAGGTTATTTTCAGTCACTTTTGCATGCTGTTTGCAACCTGGTGGGCAACCTGGCCACTCTATAAGTGCATGCAGCTATCTGGCTGTTTATCTGAACTTTGCAGGAAGATCTGTTCTGTTGGTACACATTAGTGCCTTCAGAGGACACACAACAGAGTGGGTCCCTCAGGGGATATTGGTTATGTATATGTATCTATTATATTATATAATATAAAACCAATATTGTATAGGACCAGTATTATAGCTGGGAGAAATTTAGGGAAGTTTTTTGAGGTTTTTTTAACCTTTGCTTCCCACATATTTCTTGGACCATCACAGCCACAACAAGAATCCAGACCTACTTCTACAAGTGTATGACATTCAGGCCAATACGGGTTTCCCTTGCTTTATGCGGGTTCTGTATGTGTGAATTCGCTGTTATGTGACTGGTGTGGCGGAAGCCCGTAGTCAGCTGCATTGTGGGAGTGACGTGCACTGAAATATAGTCTCCTGTGTGGATCTGTGCTCCTCGCTCGTTGTCTGCGACACGTGTTTCTGTAGTTGCCATCCCCATTGTGATAGTGCCCTGTGCTTGTGTGTGCTGTCTGCTGCTAGGGAGTACCTAAACGGTCTTGTAAAAGTGGTAGAAATGGGTCTGGGGTCAGTACAGTCTAGGTCTTGAAACGTATCCCTAGTTGTTACATTGTCAAGTGGGCTCCCTTTATATGCATTTGAGTTATGTGCCATTTTCCAGGACCCACATAAAGCGAGGGAAACGTGTACAACATTGCCACGATAAAGGTGAGGCCTGGAAGTCCCGCTCAAGGGAAGCCAAGCGTTACAATGTATCCAGATAGACATCCAATTTCCAGGAGCTAGAAGGGCAACACTCCTGCCCACAGAGGAGACCTTTGTGTGTTAAGAGGTTCCTTTCTTCTCTCCGGATAGCCTTAAACTAAGGAGCTGGAGGACCCAGCGCCCAAGGAAATACACCGGGTGTGTAAGGCAGCCCTGCTAGGGGGACTGCACAGGGCAAGGCCAAGGGTGGGGAGCAGTGCCGAGCTGGGGTGCGGGAGCAGACTCCACCCGGGGAGCGGCACAGAGGAGGGCAGCCCTGGGCCGGGCAGCACAGGAGGCTCGTCCCCCCGCGCCTCGACTCGGACACAACGCAGCCCTGCCGGCGGGCGGGCGGGAGGCAGCTCCCCGCCCCCTCTAGCCCCCCCGTGCTCCGAGAGCTGTCGGCCAGGTCCGGCTGCCCAGACGGAGCCCGTCCTCGTTTCAGCTTCGTTAAGCCGAGACAGCGCCTCTCTCCCGGGCGGCGGCGGCCTCGCGCCCGCGCCTCCGCACCCGCCGGGAAGGGAAGGGAAGGGAAGGGAAGGGGGCGCGGGGCCGTCTCGGGCCGGGGCTCCCACTCCCCAGGCCCAGATCCCACCCCGCCGCGGCAGGAGCATCCCGCGCTGCCTCCGGCCCCGAGGACGAGACGGGTGACGGTACCTGGGCGCTGCGGGCCCGGCTCCTGCCTCCTGCCGAGGGCGGCTGGGCTCGGCTCGCGGCTCAGGCTATGGCGGCGGGAAGGCGCCGCCCTGCTGCTGCCGCTGCTGCTCGGGGGGCGGCGGCAGCGCCGGCGCGTGGGCCCGGCAGACCCCGTCTGCAGCGCCGGGCAGCCCGCGAAGCGCGCGGCCGCGCCCGCACTCGGCGCTCGGGGCAGCGCGGCCGGGTCGCCGGGACAGGAGGCAGCAGGACCGCGCACTTGCCCCTGAGCTCCTCCTCGGGAGCCCGGGGCTGCTGGTGTCTCCCCAGAGGGCTGGGCGCACTGGAAGCAGGTGCAGACACGCGTGCGAAGGGATGTCTGGAGCAGACCGTTGGCAAAGGAAGAGGCCGGAGCCTGCGGTGTTTGGGCTCAGCGGGAGGAATGTACTGTTTGTTTCTGGGTGTGCAAGTGTGCCTTCATCACGTGCAAGGGGGTGCACCTGTAGGTGCAGGCGTACACAGAGGCCGACTTGCGCGGGCAGGAGGAGCCGGGCGTGTTATTTAGTCTCTGAAGAGTCAGAAATGGCAAATGCCTCCTCCCAGCTCGGGCTGCGCGCGTTGTTCCCGTGACAGGTGCATTCTCCACAAGCCTCTTCAGCACGGCGCTGTCTCCACAGTCTAACAAACTGACTTCCAGGAAACTGCTCCTGCTATTTGTGGTGCTGTTTATGGTTTTGTGGGTGCTTTGGTTTTGTTTCCTCTGCTGCACTTTGTTATATCCCGAAGGACTGCGCTGGCAGTGGAGAGGGTTATTTGGGGGGCAGTTAAGTGCAGGCTGAGTGGTGACTGAAGCTCAAGCCAAGCTGGGCTTATTCGCAAAAATTAAAATGCAAAAAATTGATGACAGTTGCATAGTGCAAGAGGATGGGAGTTTGCAGCTGGCCCTTCTGAAAAGAAATAATGAAACGTCACTTCCAGCTTATCTTTACTAGTCTCATGATGATTTTAAGCAGGCTTCTATGTGTCTGGTAGGCAACTGTGTGAAATGTCTTTCCTTGAATAATTACTATAATAAATATTTCTTTGCAGGTAACTCATGTTTAGATACAGGAAGAGACATTCTCCATATGGATTTTAATAGATGTCTCCTCCTGATTTACTCTTGTTTTGCCTTAGTGGTTCCCTTCATTTTTCTAAGGATGACTTCTCAAAAACTTTGTGTTTTTCACGGTTGTTAATCAATTTCTTGATATTCACAGATGTTCAGGGCTGGAAAGGGCCTCCTGAGATCACTGGATTCAGCCCCCCTGCTCTGGCAGGAAAGACTGCTGGGGTCAAATAATCCCAGCAAGGTGCGAGTCCAATCTCCTTCTGAAGATCTTCAGGGCAGGTGCCTGTATCACCCCTGATGGGTGTCTATTGTGGAGTGTGGTCACATGATTCATGAAGAACTTTTTCCTTATATCCAGTCTGAAACCTTCTTCTAGGAGTTTATGACCATTGCTTCTGGTTTTCCCCTGGGGCACTTTTTTAAACAGTTGTTCGCCTAGCCCCTGATCCTCACCCCTGTTATACTTGTAAGCTGCCACCAAATCTCCCCAAAGTCTTCTTTTCTAGGCTAAACAGTCCTGTCTCTGTCAGCCTGTCCTTGTATGGCTTTCTCTTCAGGTCTCTAATCATACGAGTGGCTCTTCTCTGGACTCTCTCAAGCTTCTTCTCCCCATCCTTCTTGAAGTGCGACACCCAGAACTGGATGCAGTACTCCAGCTGTGGCCTCACCAACGCTGAGTAGAGCAGAAGAACAACTTCCTTAGCTTTCCTTGAGATGCATCAGTTGATGCATGCCAGTGTATTGTTTGATCTGCTAACTGCAGCATCACACCAGTGACTTATATTCATTTTATGGTCAATTATGACCCCCAGGTCCCTTTTGGATGTGGTACTAGCCAGCGTAGCACCACCAAGCCAGTTTGTTGTGGATTTTTCCTCCCCAGATGGAGCACTTTACACTTTTTACTGTTGATCTGCATCTGGTTCTGGTCCGCCCATCTGACTAATCTGTCTAGGTCCTTCTAGATCGTTAGCTTACTCTGATGTGTGGCCACACTTCCCCACAACTTAGTGTCATCTGTGAATGTTGTCAGTGTGCTTTTCATCCCCAGATCCAGATCATTGATGAAGATTTTGAAAATCTGAGTACCAAAACCTGGGGGACCCCAATGACTACCTTCCGCCAGGTTGACACAGATTTGTCTGTTAGTACTCTCTGGGTCCGACCCCACAGTCAGCTTCCCACACATCTGACCATTAAATTGTTGAGCCCATAGTCCCCTAGTTTTACCTTGAAAGCCTCATTGGACACCAAGTCAACGGCCTTCCTAAAGTCCAAGAAAATGATGTTGACCTCGTCTCCCTTATCCAGGGTGGTAATGTGTGGGGGTGCCCCCCCTACAAGTGCTGGTCAGGGAGTGGAGTGCCATGGTGCTCCCAGAAAAGGCTGCAGCCATTTCTGGAAGCAGCCACAGCGATCGGCCGCAGCAGGGGGACTGCGCTGGTCAGCAGAAACGGCCATGGAGGGACCCCTCTTCTGGTCAGCGAGATTGGCCATGGGGGGACCCCCCACCCCCCTGGTTGTTCACTGGTTGCTGGTGACTAAGGCCGCACTAGTCACCCATGGTTATCCAGGTGGTGAGTAACCTAGTTGTAGAAGGAGATGAGGTTAGTCAGACATGACCTACCTATGACAAAACTGTGTTGGCTGTCAGTCAGAATTTTGCCTTGTACTAGTTTATTGCATATGGACTCCTTGAGAAATTTTTCGAGGATTTTTCCTGGGATTGGGGCCAGACTGATCAGTGTGTAGTTCCCTGAATCCTCTCTCCTCCCCTTCTTGAAGATGGGAAAAACACTGGCCCTCTTCCAGTCTTCTGGGACTTCTGCTGAGTGCCACAAATTCTCAAAGAGATTTGCCAGTGGTCCTGTGATGTCTTCAGCTAGTTCATTCAGCACTTGTGGATGGAGTTCATCCAGTCCTGCTGACTTACAGATATCCAGCCTCTCTAGCTGTTCTTTCACCAGCTCTATATTGACTGTTAATAGGTGATCATTCCTCCTGTGACTATTCTGTGTCATATTTGCATTTGGCAGGCTATCACATAGACAGGTGAAATACCAATGTGAAGCACTCCTTCAGAAGTTCAGTTTTCTCCTTGGTGTTGGTGATCAAAAGTGAAGATGCATTGAGCAGTGGCCCCATATTTCTACTGGTTTTCCTCCTGTTACCTATGTACCTATAGAAGGACTTCTTATTGTCCTTGATTTTGGTTGCTAACCTGAATTCAGTCATCGCATTTGCTTTTCTAATCTGTTCCCTACATGTGTGGGCTAATCTTATGTAATTTTCCTTGGGTCCTATTCCTAGCTTCCATTATTGGTAAGTCTCTCTTTTCTTTTTCAGAAGATCTGCGATTTCCCTATTGAGCCAAAATGGCCTCCCAGACCATGTGCCATCTTTTTTGTGTACAGGTATGGACAGCTTCTGTGCACTGAGGGTCATGTCCACAGGAATGACCGCTCTTCATCCACACTCTTTCCCTCTGGCTAACCTCATCCCCTGAACCATCCCCTCTCCTGGTGATCCTTACTGAGAGTCCCATCAAGCAGGTGAGAGTGGGGTGCCCAGACACCTGGGTGAGAGTAGGGGACTGAGAGCTCAGACACCTGGGTTTTCTGGGAGTGGAGTGGGGCTGGGCTGGTGGGGGAAAGTTGTGGGGATGGGAACTGGACTCCTGGGTTTTCTGGGAGAGTAGGAGCTGGGGGCTGAGAGCAGAGGGCCTGGGAACCAGATGCCTGGGTTCTCTGGGAGGCAAGTGGGGGCTGGGGGGAAGTGCTGGGAGCTTCAACTCCTGGGTTCTCTGGGACGGATGGCAGGGAAAGCAAGCAGGGAATGGGTGAGACAAGCTCTTCTTTTTCAGGAGAAGGCCATCCTTGCCCTAATGTTCATTCTCTGCTTAGCCATTGTCTCCTGTTGTGGAGAACCATAGACAGCGGCACTGCTTCCCTTAGCTGCCCAGAGGCTCTGGGCACAGGGACCCAATCCTTATGATTGTCCTGGCAGCAGTTCATCCCCAGCTGGAAACAAGAGCTAATGGACCCTTGAATACCAGACATGGAAGTTCCAGTCACATGCCAGTGTGGGACTGAAACAAGACCAGAACAAAAAATCACCCTCTAAGGACTTTCTCAGATGTGCTCAGGTTCCAGAAACAATTGGACCTTTTTATACAGCCAGTGCTTTTGTCTGGGCCATGGTGTATCCATTGTGGCCATTGCTTCCCCAGACACCATACAATGTGGCAGTGTCTGCAGCTGTCAGGGAGCACAGTTGCAAGGAGACCTGGTTCCTGGGCAAGTCTGCAGAGATAATGACCCAGCTCTCTAGGGAGCTGGTGTAGTCTGTGCTCAGCTGGAGGAAGAACTGATGTGACGTGTTCTCCATCCATGCCAGCAGCTTCCCAGGAGGCTGCTGGATCCAGTGCAGTCATTTCCATTATTGACAGATTCACCACGGTCGGAGTGGGGGTAAGGGTCTCTCCAGGCTTCCCCTCCTCTGGATGAGGCTGGATCACCTGGGTCTGGGAAAGAACACCTGAAAAACACCCCTTTTCTGCCCCCCACCTGAGAGCCCGGCCTCTGAGCAGGGACCAAGCTGGAGGGTGGGAACATTCCTCAGAGAGAAATGACTTTGTACGCGGAGGGAGACGGATGAGAGGAGAAGCCAGGGCAAAGCCATGACGTGCAGAGAGGGACCAGCCCTCAGCAGTGCCAGTACTTGTCCTGTGGCACTCGTGCCAGAGCCCTGCAGGAGCCAGGATTTAACCCGGGAGCCTGGAATTTGCTACTGTGCTGCCTCCGATGCCTGGAGGGTTAACCAGGAGGCCTGCCTTTCCTGCCATGGCCCTACTCATGTCCCCCTTTCTCTTGATTTACCCTGAAGCTTTGCAAAGAACCCCTTCGACTCCTCTCCCTCCCTCCCTCCACCTTGGCACTCTTTCTCTGTCTCCCCACTCGCTCATTCCCAGTCTCTCTTCCTCCCTACTCCTCTCCCTTATCCCTCCCCTCAACACTTCTTCCCCCTATCAGAAGGACACAGTGATTGCAAACCCCAGGCAGGTTCCTGCAACCTCTGGTAAAAATGCTGCTCCCCACTTCCCTCCCTTGCCCCCAGTGCTGAGACCTCATGAGCCCACAGGCTTATGTGCCCCATGTGAACACTGGCAGGAGTTGGCAGAGCTGCTGCAGCTCCTCCTCACACTGCCTGCACTCTCAGGGAACTTAGGTTGGATCCCAGCTAAGGGCTTTCCCAGGGAGTTTGTCCCTGGGCCCCTAGGGGTTCTGGGGCAGGCCCTGCATGAGTAGCTGGAGCCTTGTGGCCTGAGGAGGATGGTGTCTGCTGGGGAATCAACGTCTGGGACTGGGGCTGCTCTGACTCCTGGTCTGGTCCTCCATGGAACCCTGAATATAGTATTATTGTTGTTTATGTGCCTATAAGTCTTGTGCAGTTCCTAAAATGATTTACCCAGTGTGAGACTGTATACTTCCCAGCAACAGGAATGGGTAGGTGGGTCAAGGCCCGGGGCTTGCAGACCCCAAGGCTGGTGCTTAACTAGGGGTTTCAGAGCAGTGATTTGCATGAAGCTTCCACTAGGGAGGATCCAAGAGCCAGCAGATGAGTTGATGCCTGCAGCTGGCAAAGCAAATAAAACTTTGGCTTGCATCTACCAATGCACCTCAAGTGAGACTCAAGAAGATATCTTCCCATTTCACTTGGCCTTGGTGAGGCTGTAGCTGGAGTACTGTATCCAATTCTGGGCTCCACACTTTAGAAAGGATGTGAAGAAGCTTGAGAGAGTCTGGAGCAGAGCCACACACGTGATTAGAGGTCAAGCGAACAGGCCTTATAGGAGAGACTGAGAGGCACTGGACTTTTCAGCCTGGAGCAACAAATGCTCAGTGGTCACTTGGTGGCAGTCTGTAAGTATAAGGGGTGTGCATTGGTAACTGGGAGAACGTCTGTTCATCAGGGCACCCCATGGGAAGACAAGGTCTAACAGACAAACTGCTGGAAGACCATTTTAGACTGGACAGAAGGAAGAAACTTCTTTACCACCTGAGTCTCCAGGGTCTGGAATAGACTTCCCCCAGGAGTGGTGCAAGCACCTACCCTGGATACCTTTAAGAAATACTTGGATGCTTATCTTGCTGGGGTGGTCTGACCCCAGCTGACTTCCTGCCCCCTGAGCAGGGGATTGCATCCAGTGATCTTGTGAGGATCCTTCCAGCCCTAATGTCTATGAAATCTATGAAGAGGCAAGTTCAGCTTCCTGTTGTGACATGGAGAGGTAGCATCATGTTGGGTGCAGCCTGCAAGTAGGAGGGGCAGAGGGTGATTTTGTTGGTGCACCCTGGGGTCTGTGTTTGGGGGTGGTGAAGCCTTGGCTTGATTGGATGCACCTTGGGAATTTGCAGGGAGTATTTTAAACAAATACAGGCTGGTTATTCCTGGATACCAGGAAGGGGTGTCCTGGTACAGTTGGTGGCAACTGAGTGCTGAGGGTCTGGTTTTGGTGTGTGCACAGATGCAGCCCCTAATTCAGTTGGCTGTAGTGTGAAATAAGTGGTGGGTTCTAGGTTCTTGAGGGAAGTCTGGCTAAGTTGGTCTTCAGCTTATTTGAAATACAGGATGCCAAATGTTTAGTTATACTACTGTATTATGGGTTGTGTCAAGATGCTTGTCCTCCTGGGATTGTTATAAGGAACCCTGAGGTTTGGATGGTGGTGGGCTTGGATGCCTGAAACCTTGGGGGTAGCGTGTGGTGGCTGCAAGAGTTGGGGAGTCTTAGTGGGTTGGCTGTGCTCTGAGGCTTAACATGGTTGGGGGGCATAGCACTATGCAAGGTGCAGTCTGGGTAGTTGTTTTAAAGGTGGACCATGGTGGGCAGCTTGATCTGTGGCCACATGAGGATGTGGGTGCGGGACAGGTTCAACATGGGTAAGCAGGATTGGAAAAGAAAGTAGGTCAGGAAGGCAGGAGCAGAATCATAGATCAGGATGTAGGAGGAAGCCATGTCAAGAAGCCAAGAGAGAGCAACTGATCTTCACTCTCTACTTGTTCCTTTCTCCCTGGGTTGTTCTGGTGTCATTCTTTTTTTGAGCCTTGGTCTCTCATCCCCTTCCACCATGATTGTTGCTTAAGTTGTCCTGCCTGTGGCTGTGCCTGAGACTGCTGGAGCTCTTTTAATTCTCTTAAATGCTGGTTTTAGAGCATCAGGAAGGTTTTGGGCTGCCAGGGAGAAGGGCTCTGATGGCAGAATGGAGGGCAGAGGTAGGCAGGGCTCTTGAGGACAGCGGCAGTGGTACCCTGCCTTCAAACACCCTCCCTGGACCTGGGAGACATAAGCAACCACTGGGCTTACCCTGTTCTCAAGAGCCTACCACCTTGTGGCTGTCACTTAGCTTGGGGGAGCCCCGCTAGCCCCAACCATCACCACAGGCTGAAACCTTTCCATTAACATAGCAGTAAGGCTCCTCAGGCAGCTGCAACCCCACACACAGGCCATGTAGTCACCCCACTCCATTATTTTTCCTGCTGACTCCTCTTCATCTCTTGACCCCTAGCTTTTGGGGTCCTGGTCTCTCCTCCCCTTCTTCCTCATTTTCATATTTGTTTTGCAGTCACTTTCCTTTTCTCTGCAGTCAACCAGGCAATCCCCATGCTGTCCTCATGGCCTTTTTCCCTACTTTTACTACTTTCTCCTCTAGGCTTTTCCCCCTTTGCTGTTTTTCCCTACTTTGCATGTTCTCTTCTCTTGCTTTGTTTCCCCCTGATGTCTTAGTCTGCTCTGATCTTTGTCATCTCTGGGCACACGGACTTTCATGCCCTGTTCCTCCTTCCCCCTCTGCCCTGGGTCTCTTCTCCCCTACTCCTGCCTTGGGGCTCTTCTTGGTGCATTTTGTTCCAACCTTGTCTGCTATCCCTTCTTCTGTATCCTGGCCTCTGTTGTTTGTGGTTCTATCTTGACTCTCATCTACTAGTCCTGCTCCATTTTCTGCCTGTGTTGGATCCTGGTCTTGTGTTGATGCCTGTCTTGGTTCTTTTTTCCCTCTTCTTCCCTTGTGTTCCTTGGGATGTACCCTGCATGTTGGCAGGCTACACTTTGAAAAGCGTGGGCCATGCAGTCAGTAGTATGACAGGATCAGAGGATTTGATGGCACTCACTTGTTGCAATATAGCTTGAAGATTTGGAGTCAGGGGAGGCTTAGGCTTTGTTGCTTGTGGCCCAGGCTGGTGGATGGTTGTTGAATTGGATGAATGCAGCCAGAGGGGAGGGGTAGCAGCAGAAGGATTGAAGTGGTTGGGATGACAAAAGGATGTGACAGAGCTAGAGATTATTTAGGTTGTTGTTGGGAGTTATTGTGGGGTGCACAGCTTCTGGGTTGTGGAGAGGAGTTCTGATTTAGTTGTCCTGTTGCCAGGTGGTCTAGGTGGGCTGAGCATGAGGGTGTTTGTGCCTTCATGTGGTTGAATGTACTTTTGGAGTTGAGGCAGTGCTCTGAAGTGGTTTTGCTCTGGTGTTATAGTAGGAAGAGTTGCCCTTAATGGGTTGGTTGCAAATCAGTGGTGGGAGTCTGCACTGATGGCTGGCTACCTTCTGTGTTCACTTGTGGTTTGGCACAAATTGGGGGTCCCTCATTTGTTTGTATGCAGCCTGGGGCCTTGAGCAGTGTGGGCCAGAGTTGTTTGGGTGCTGCCTTGGCTTTGTAACAGTTGAAGGGTTTTAGCTTGTTGGGTGAAGCCTGTCTGTACATATGGTGGCATTCTTGGGTGGTGCTGACTGATTTGACCCTAATCTACCAGCAGTAAAGCAGGGGGATCACAACTGCCAATGCCATGCTCCAGGAAGAGGGCCACAATTCTCATTATAAAGGAATGCAACAATCTCCATAGTTCAGATGAGTTGGGCTGGGGTGTAAAACTGTATTCTGATACCCAAATATGGTAATCAGCCTGATCCTGAGCAGAGGGCCATGGCCCTTTAGCCATGAACCTTATGGTTTAAGTCCCAGCAGGAGCACTGCCACAGCCTAGTCCAAATCCCAAGCCTTTGCTGCAATGAAGACCCAATGCCTCTGAGGAAGGCTGCATAAAGCCCTGACACATGCAGCAACTGGAGCCAGGGAGAGGGAGAAATTCTATACCAAGCCCATGGGGCAGCCACTACAGCCCAGGATCCAGGCATGTTCCTCTTGTGGAAAAACATTTATGTGGGGTGAAACTTTGATACTTGGTTTTTGTGTATGCTGCCTGCCTAGGTTAGGAGCAGAACAGTGACCCATGCTGTCCTGTTTGGTGTTTCGTCCTGTTTGGGAGCTTTGTATGGGCTCAAATCCTGGAGGCTTTTCTCAGCTGGCTGGCAGGTTTCTGCTGTGGCTGGGTTGCCAGCAGCCTGGGGATGTAAGTTAAGGGAGCTGGGTTGGGGTGAAGGGCTGTCTGTGGGCTGAGGTGTAGTGCTTGGTTGTGGGGGTTCTTTGGTTGGTCGCAACCTAGGTTCTGCCTAGGTTTGGTTCAGTCTTGGGCTTGGGTGGGTTTTGAGGCTAAGTTTGGTTTGGAAATGGAAGGCTTTATTGGGTACGTCTTGAAGGGGGAGGCAGAGGGTGGCTGTCCTAGTGTAACCTTAGGTCTGAGGTAGGGGTGGCGCTTCAGTTCTGGCATTTTTAGTTGGACAATTTTGGGGAGTGCTTTAAATAGGTTTTGACCTGGTGTTCAGTCAGGAATGGGTGTCCTGGCCACATTAGTTGCAGTTGGTTGCTGGGGGCCTGGTTTGGTTAGGTGCAGCTGAAGTTTGAAACAGGTGGCCAGTTGTAGACTATCAGGGAAGGCTGGCCCGTGTAGTTTGGGGTGCTTATGCAGATGGATATGTGGCTTGGTTTTTTGGTGGGTATAACGTGAAGTGGGAGTGGCTGGCTGGACTTGTGTGTCAGGAGTTGCAGCGAAAGGCTAGACTTGGTTGGGTGGGATCGGTCATGTGCTCCCCAAGCCTCTCTTGCCCTGCTGTGTCATCACCTTCCCCTGTGGGTTAGTTGTTTCCAGGTCTTGCCTTTCCTACCCACTCAGTTTATCCCCTTGCCATTAGTGTGCAGGCTTCAGAGGCAACTTGCACCTATTTTGCCCATTTGTGGGCTTGGGTTTTTCTGTTTGGGGTTCAGGTATGCCATTGTCAAGGACAGGGGAGTCAAAGTTGGTGGAAAGATAATTGAGATGCACTCTGAGACTCTGGAGAAGGTTATGTATTTTCTGTACTTCGGAAGCCATCTCCTGCAGAAGACCAGTATCAAGGAAGAAATTCAACATTACCTCAAATGTGCAAGTACAGTCTTTGGACCCCTGCAGAATTGGGGGGTTGAAGATCACAGCATCCTATTCAAAATGAACCTTGCGGTCTATCAGGCAGTCACGTTCTTCACCTTATTGTATGGAGCTGAAACATGGACAACATACAGAAGAGCCCTCTGGTTACTGGAGAAATGCCATGCACACTGCCGTCAGAAGATCCTTTGAGTCCAGTGGGTGGACAGACACCCCAACATGAGCATTCTAACATAGTAAAGGGCTTAGTCTGTCTGTCCATAACTCTTTTGATCAAGCATGCATGCTGCCCCAAGAGGGCCGGCAGCAATAACTGGGTGGGTTCCACCTCCTCAGACGGAGATGGAGGCGGAGGCATAGGAAGCTGTTAGGGTTTAATATTTACTTGCTCCTGGCAGCCTATGAAAGCTGACAGGAGCCAGGGGCAATAGGACCCAGGGGGAGCCCTCAACATGACTGAGCAACCCAGCCCTGCTGCAGCTGGCAAAGCTCTCCTGGCCCCATGCGCTTTGGGACCAGCCTCCATGCTCCTTGTCAGCCCCTGGGCCAGTACCCCAGGGGAGCCTGGAACTCCCCTAAGCTGCTGCAGGGGGCCAGAGCACAGTAGGAGCAACTCTGTACTGGGCTCCCAGGGAATGCTTATTGTGCAGTATTTTACTTCACAATGGGCATGTCTACATGGCACACTATGTTGCTACAGTGCTGAGCTACATTGCCATAGCTCATTGCTATGGTGATGTAGCATCGGGAGGCATGAACTATGATGCCAATGCTACTATGCAGTAGCGAGGGAAAAGGTCTGTGCAGCATCTGGACTCCAATGTAACATTGATTACTATGCTTAAGCAAGTACTAAACGACTACACAGTAACAACCATGCAGTTTGGTGCATGTGTAGACATGCCCAGTAAGCCTTTATAGCATAAATAGCATGTGTAGATGCACCAAACATTGTGTGCATAGATATAAATACTAGGGGAGTGTGAAATTTTGATGGCTGTTTCATTTTGTTTCGGATTCAAATGTTTTGACGGCAGGGGAGGACTGCTCTGATATTGACATCTGTAGCTGGCCAATGACAGCAATCTGTCCCTGAGGTCCTTTCCAACCCCAGAGCTGGGGAATCAAACCAGGGGCTGGGGAAATGTTCAGGTCCCCAAACATTCCCCCAGTTACTGATTCAATTCCCCATCTCTCTGATTGCTTCTCCCAGCTCTTCCCAGGAGGGTGCGGGATGACAGCAGGCTGCCACTGCCAGCTGGGGATGGCGGTTGCTCTGGGGTATTTCCCCAGCTGGCAGCAGCAGCCTGCTAAAACCCCACACACAGATCCAGGGGCTGCACGCCCTGGGAAGAGCTGGGGGAATGATCAGAGAGCTGGAGATCAAACTGGGAGCTCTGGCTGACAGGTGGAGCTGGCCCAGCTCCCAAACAGCACGCAGCACCCTGCCAAGCCATGCTGCACCTGCACCATGGGACAGCTGTCACATGGGAGCCAAGCAGGAGGGCGATCCCCACTGTCCCTCACTGCCCGTATGGGGGGGAAGGCTCTGTCATGAGCCCTCAGACACCCCAATTGTTGCTGCCAGAGCCAGTGAGTGTAGGGCTTTTTTTGTTTGTTTGTTTTTTAAAGCTCCATACTCATTGGCTGTGGAGCTTGTGGATTACAGCATGCTGCTGCTGGCTGAGGCCAGTGCGAACACCTGAGTCTGTGTGTCACAGCCCATGCCAAGTGTCGGGAAGATCCTGGTGCTGGTCCCAACTGGATGTCCACTTGCCGGCAGCGGCAATATGCTGTCATCCCGCATGCAGATCTGAGGGCCCACGGCCCCTGGGAGGGCTGCGGGACTGTGCCAGACTCCCCCCAGGGGGAGCGGGCCCCCGGACCTGTGTGCAGACTGACAGCAGGCTGTCACTGCAGGCAAGTGATACTAGTTTTGCTTTGAACAGTTTGAGGTGCTGTTTTTCAGAAACCCCTAAACCTCTATCTCCTTGAAACCTGGCAGAATTCATGGCCTCAGAAGAGGCTAGCATCTCTGCAAGTTTTATCTGAATCAGGCAAGAAAGGACAAAGTTATAGGCAGTTTTGTGATTCCCCATAACAGCCTATGGCCAAAACACCATTGAACTTCTGAAACAACTCCAAAATAGTTTTGGCCATGACAAAACGGGGCTGTGATTCAAGACACCGAAACAAGTCGGAGTCCCTCTAAAATGCCGAATCCAAAACTGAAATGAAATGCAGCTGTTCTGGACAGCCCTATGAAACACCAAAATGAAACATTGTCCTTCTAAAATGCTGAATCCAAAACCAAAATGAAATGCAGGTGTTTCTCACAACCCTACTGCATACTGACAAGTTTATTTAGCATGCTGTAGAAAATGGAGGAATCTTAACCTAAACCTGGTAAAGTTGCTTTTCTCTGTGGGAGTGCCTAACCCTTGCCAGACTGTATACAATCCCAAGTGCCTAAACTGTCATGCTGGATTGCTTTGCCTGGCAAAGAAACCTATATTTTAGGCATTGGGACACTTACATAAAGGCACCTCTAACATAACACATCTCATCCTGTCCTGTCCTGTGCCCCCACCTTAGTAAAAGCAGGATAATATTCTCTTCTCTTCTTACAGGGCTTTTTGCAGGGTAACTAATGTTTGTAAAGTACTCAGACACCACAGCAATGTGTATCGGACGTGACCAGTCCCCTCTTTAGAGTAGGGGCTGAAAGTATTCTGATCACTTTGCTGTCCTGAGGTTTCACTCTCTGTATTTCTTCTCCCAAATATATCTTTGGAAAATACTGGGTCCCTCCACCAAGGATGCAAAACAATTTCAAAGTCCTTAAAAATTTTACAGAACACAAAATATGGTTTCCTGCCCTGGGCTAGTCCAAAATAGATTGCTCAAACTTGCACCCACCAGCAGAGCCAATTATTGATCCCACATCTCTAGAGTTAGGATAGCACTTCTATTAACGAACAGTAAATTGCTAGTTACTGTATTGCGAGCCTGTTAATTTTGATGACCCAAACTCACTTGAACTCAGCTTTCACAATCTGAACTGGCAGTGGCCTGAACTTTTATGAACTGGCAAGAGTTGAGCTGACAGTAATTAAATTTGCATGAACTCAGTTAAAACTTATGTTCAATAAAGCACCCAGAAGGAAACAGATGTAAAAAAAAAAAAAATCTAATGGCAGCATTAAGCAGAGACCTCGAAAGTCTGGGTTTTAGACATAGAGAAATTCATCTCAAGTGCTAATCTTCTGAAGTTACTAGGGACATTTCTGGCCAATTATGTTTTATTCCAGTTAGAAAAACAATCATTAGAAGTTGGCAAGTAAGGCTGTATATTAGTCACTTGGTACCTCAAAACTTCACACAGCTGAGGTGAGAAGGAACGTATCTGGCCAGCTGTTGGAGAGGATAATATGGAATTGGGGCACTAAGGATTCGTTGCAAATATGGCCAATGCATTTCTGTATGACCTTGGCCAAATAGATCTGACTGAAAAATGAAATTTGGTCTCATTAAATAAAATTATAATTTTGAGAATTTCATTTTATCCCTAGTCAGGATAGAAAAATTTTATTTCATATTTACAAAACCAAGACGCCAAATTATTTTTGGAAGCCTTGAAATATTCTGTTTTCATTGTATTAAAATACTTTAAAGTGAAAAAACCTAGCTAAAATATTGGCTAATTTTGAAACATTTGGATAGTTAGGATAGCATTTCTATTGCTAAGTAGTAAAGAACAGTTTCTTTACTACTCTGATCTGTTAAGTATGATGACCTGAACACAGCTTTCACAATCTGAAACAGCAATAGCCTGAATTTTGTTGAACTGAGCCTGCAAGAGTTGAGATGACATTAAATGAATTTGCATGAACTCAGCCAACATGAGAACATCTATAGAAGACTCCCTACAGGAAACAGAGATTTAAAAAAAACAAGCAAGGTTGTATGACTAGAAAATAGCTTAGGGACAATTAGTATAATACTTTCAATTAATGAATATTCTCAGAAAATGATTAGTACAGAAAATAAATGGCAGTATTAAGCAGAGACTATGACAACTTGGGTTTTAGACATGAACAAGTTCATCTTTGGTGTTACTTTGCTGAAGTTACTAGAGACAAATCTGGCCAAATACATGTTACACATTAAAGAAAACCATTATTCTTGCTATTATTCTTATTAGTTGGTATTAATTATTATTGTTGTAGTTGTTGTTATTAACCACCCCATATTGTGTGCTCAGACACAACACATACCATCTTGCCTGGGTCCTGTCCTGGAGGGCTGGGATCTAGCATGGCCTATGAGGAGTGTGGCAGAATACCATCTCTCTCTTTCCCCAAACTCTGCTATCTGACAATTCGGTTACCATGGTCACTGCAAAGGGTAGGTACCTCTGCCCCATCTCTTCAGGTAATCCTGAGTTGTAACCTGAGCTAGATATATTCCTGAGGGAGGGAGAAAACCTGCTCCCTCTGCCTTGGTGACTGGCCCACACATACCTGGGTGGGGGGCTGAAGCCCCCTATTGTTCTAAGCAATGCCAACATGACTGGGAGGGGGCTAAATACCCTGCCAGTCTACCTGGCAACCAGTGATGCATTTCAAATCGGTTGGCTAGAAGCCAACAGTTGCTAGTCTTCACTGGACCAGGTAAATGAGGTCATAAGGGCAATATAAGTGAAGGACTGCCCAAGAGGAGTGGCAGTAGCCAAGATGAAAGCTCACAGAGAAACTGGACCATCTGAAACTCGCTCTCGCTCTTGAAACTCACTATCAATGAACTGTTTGCCTCCAGAGGGAATCTCCACCTGCCTCTGGATGATACTTGTGAGTAAGCTACCTGACATCTAACTAGATATATAGCTTGCAGTAATACAGATGCATAATCAAAGGCTACCATGCCACTTTGTTCTAAGGGATTTCTCTAATATTGCTCTACCTTTACCATATTTCAAATCTACTCCTTGTAACCAATAAAGTTATCCTCTATACCTAGCATGGGAGACTTATTGGGAGAAGGTCTAGAGTATGCCTTGGGATCCTCTTGGTTCAGCTGACTAAGGGAGAGCACTGTTTGTGCTTCAGACTGGGGGAAGCACCCCAAGTTCTTGTAGTGGGTCAAGTACCCTTAAGGGCTAATAGGCCTGTGTTTCCCAGAGGACACAGGTCCAGGATCAGTCCAGACTCTGGGTGGTAGCAGAGTTACCCCCAGGCTAGCGGATATGCTCCAGGAAGGGGGTGGGCCAGATGTGAGGCACCCCCAGGGAGGCACTTGGAGCCTGGAAGGTGGTCAGGTGCAGTGAGGTGGGTGGCTCAGTGCAGGAGCACCTCCTACTGGCCCATCACAAGGAGACAGTGCTCAAGCTATTCTTGGCACCTAGCACTACATACACAGCCATACTTTACCTAGTGTTTCCACCTCCTGCTTCTTTGGGGTGTGCTGCTGCAGGGAAGAAGTTCCCTCTTCACTACACCACTGTCATGCTCCCAAGGACTCACCGAAGAAGCCATTCTTAAACAAGTTATTCATTTGCAAGAACTTTTGTTCTGTTTAAGTAAGTTTTTCAAAGGAATAAGTACGAAATATTAGCCATAACTTCTATTGGTTTGTACCCTAGGTTACAATATAGCTGATGCAAAGTCCTCTCAAAATACTCCCCCTAAATAGTCATACAAACAGTCCAAGCACACACTCACCACCTGCACTATAGCTTCTATACTGAAACGTAGGCCAGAGACAGGGAGCAAGACTTTTTTTTTAAATCTAAATGTCCTGTACTGTGTTTGTACGATAAACACAAAACATAGATGACATTCTTACTACAAATATGAGCCACATGAGAGCAAAGAAATAAACTCCTCCAGTATTTAAGGATTGGTGCAACCAGCACCATATTCTGTTCCAGGTTGCCTTCCCCAGCAAGAATATGGAGCAGTATGGATGCGAGACTGAGGGCAGGTATTTAAAATAAAACTGCCCACATGGAAACAGCATGTGTGGTCACCCTTGCACTCCTGGAAGGCCTGCAGCTACTGCAGTATGAACCTATAGTCAAGAGAATAGCAACAGTAGCTAGAAACAAAACTATCCAAGCTCCTGAAGGTGCTTTCTAAACATGCTGTACAACTCCAAGCAAACTACACCCTAACCTGAGTACTGTGTTGTTGAGCATATGGGCCACAATGAGTTGGTTAATTAGCAAAGGAGTGGGCTAAGTAGCACCACTGAAGCCTAACTGCACCCCGCTCTAACACCCACGTGGAAACAGTCTCTGCCCACTTGCTCCCAATCTCTGTGTCAAATGCCAAAAAAAATGTAAATGTAGCTGCTGTCAGGCGCGTACCCAGGGCATGCCCAGTGCTTCTGTCATAGGCTTGGTGGCATGGACCCAGCACCACTCAAATAGAAGATAAATTGCTTTGTTTGGGCATTTACTGTTCAAGCAGAGTGGGAGTGAGAAGGCAAGGTGTGTTTTCCTGGTGGTCCTTCCAGCACTGGCAAAGGCAAGATAGACATGCCCTCAATCAGTAGTGCCACGTAGCCTGCACAAAGCACTGCCTGGGTACCACTGCTCTGTTTCCAGTTCAGGAGGCAGCAGCACACTGGGCATGAGGCCATTGTGGTTCACAGTAAGTTTGCCAAGTAGCACTGTCCAATGTGATTTCAGCAGGACTTAAAAAATGAACAAGCACAGTTCACAGTGAAAGCAGGCAGGATCTGACTCTATTCAAGTAAAAATATAGGCATTGCAAAGACATTTCAATAAACAGGGTTTATGGACAGGACATTTCCCTAGTAGGTCATGACATAAACCTTGACTTTGTGCAAGGAAATTCTCATTGTCCTTGGGAAGCATAATTGCTGTGTTTACAGTGCTTCAGACTGTGCTGGAGATCATCACTATGACAACATGACTTATCCACTCACTTGCCAGTCAGCAGTTGTGAAAAGAAAAATAAGCTAACAGTTGCTGAATAGGCACCACAGGTTAGTCCCAATGCTAATCTTAGGCTTACAGTCATGTGCCACTCTAGCTATACCATACACATTCTTCTGGGATCTGGCAGACCCAGAGCAAACCAGCAAGCAGACAGAGCATGCTCTCCCAGCAGCACACAACTTAGCCTGAGCAGTGAGGGGTGTAGCAATGCCCTATTGCTTCTTCAAATAAAGGTTCAGAGAAGTTCATTCCTAGTTTAATATTACTAAGCAAACTCAGCTAGTTAAATGTTAATCTTCATCGATCCGGGAGAATACACATCTGCTATTGGATAAACTGCTGGCACCTGCATTGGCACTGCACAGTATATAAACCTTGCATTTTGACACGTAAATCCACTCCTTATTAAACTCCAAAATAACTGCTGCACCCTGTGATGGATCCTCTGGGAGCAATACCTGGTTTGTTGGCGCTCTGTTTCTTTTGCCTTCTCTTAGCAACCTGGAGAAAGAGACCTGGAAATGGGAAGCTGCCACCTGGGCCATGGTCCCTTCCCATCCTCGGGAATGCATTTCAGCTGAAAACCAAGGACCTGATCAGAACCCTTAACAAGGTATGTCTGCTTCGTCCTTCTTAGCTGTTTAGTTGCAGAGACTGGTAGTAGGAGTTGATGGGCAAGGATCCCACAGTGAAAGGACAATGTTTTGAGTCACTTGACTACTCTTATGTATCACCATCATCATGAAAGGATTCAGGCCTTTCAGGTATTGTTGCTGAATCTGTGAAGGCAAAGGGTCAACTTCCACTGATTTCAGTGGGAATCTGCCTAATGAAGGACTGAACAAACCCTATAGCCTAGTTACCATACTAAAGGCCCCCCTTCTTCAATGTAAATAGCTCAAGGTCACCCAGCAGGTCATTGACAGAGTGAGGAAATACTAACCAGCTTTCCTAGGTCCAGTACATCTCAGGTCTATCTTGTAGATCCCACTGACTGTTTAGGATCTCCTTGTATTTCACAAAGCTCCTGCCAGAAGTAAACTCTCTTCCATGTTACCCGGTTGTATTTTTTACAGCTACATGAGAAATATGGGCCAGTGATCACACTGTACTTCGGCTCTGAACGTGTTGTGATGCTGCATGGGTACCAGGCTGTGAAGGAGGCACTGATTGATCGTGGAGATGAGTTTGTTTCCAGAGGAAAAGTGCCCGTTATTGACAAGTTTATGAAAGGATTAGGTATTATTTCGAGAGTGGAGCTCATGGGAGGGACAGCCCCAAAGACCTCACAATTGAAGGGTTAGATTTTAGGATCAAGGACACTGTGGCTTTAACAGGGTGTGGGGAGAGTAAAGGGACTCAAAATAGGATCCAAAAAAACCCTCAAACCAAGCACAGAACTGCTTAGTGTGAGACAACCAGGAGACAACCTGGTGATGGAGTCTGTTCCTGAGGGCTAGTATCTATATCCACTCTTTCAAAGAAGGGGCATGTGGTTTTGAAATGGAGGAAGTGATGGTGCTACTGACACCAATAGTGCTCAGCTTTCATACAACAGCCTACCAGTTGCAGCCAGCAGGATCAGGCCACTCAGGGGACTTCAGTAGCACTCTGCCTTGTTTCTGAAGCAGGAGAAGGCTTAGAAAGGACCTAGCTGCTGGCATTCAGAAATGTCAGGTCAAGCAGGGAGACACATAATGAATTTAGCCATCTCACCATTTAGTCAGCACTTAAACTGAGCTGTCTCTAGGCTGTGGCAACTGCTTAAAGCTGGAATTTATGGATCACAGTTCTGGAATTTATGGGTGTCTATACACATGCTCCAGAATGGGTAAAGGGGTGTACTTGGTAGCCGTGTTGGTCTGAGACAAAAAGACATACAAAAAACTAGAACTTTACCAGAATGGGTAAAGGTGTTTTAATTAGGGTAGCTCCCATACAACCTCTCTAATTAAATTGCTGCAGTGTCACATGTATTAAGTGTCTCATGTTTCAAAATATCCATGGGGGCACTTTAACTAAAGCTTGTTTGACCAGTTTCAGTTAAAGCGCCACCACCATCATTTTGAAATGCGGGACACTTAATACATGGGATGCTGCAGCATGCTGGAGTATTCTAATTAGAATTAATCACTCAATTAAGCATTTTAAATATCATAGAATCATAGAAGTAGGGTCGGAAGGGACCTTGTAGATCTTCAAGTCCGACCCCCTGCCTGGGCAGGAGGAAAACTGGGCTCAAAAGACCCCAGCCAGGTAGGCATC
>JAGPOW010000145.1:7832386-7845803 GCA_030014935.1 Caiman crocodilus
CAAAAGACCCCAGCCAGGTAGGCATCAAGTTGCTTCTTAAAGACCCCCCAGGGTAGGAGCCAGCACCACTTCCCTTGGAAGTTGGTTCCAGATCCTAGCTGCCCTGACTGTGAAGTAGTTCCTATGAATGTCTAATCTAAACCTACTCTCCAACAACTTGTGGCCATTATTCCTTGTTATCCCAGGGGGTGCTAGAGGAAACAAAGTCTCCCCCAAACCCTTCTGGTCCCCCCTAGTGAGTTTATAGACGGTCACAAGGTCCCCTCTCAGCCTTCTCTTGTGAAGGCTGAACGGGTTCAGGTCCTGCAGCCTCTCATTGTAGCAAAGCACCAGGAAAAAAGAGGAACGTAAAAAAAAAAAAAAAAAATCAAGAACCACACAGGACCGGTGAGAAATATTACTGCAGTACCTAGTACAGAAAACAACATGCATGCATGTAGCTGTGCAGTAGGGCTGTGCAAAGCTTTGGATCACAATTCAGATTTTCGGAGATGATTCAGATAATTCAGAGCAAAACTTGTGTAACGTGTGTGTGTTAAGCCACAGTGGGGTGAAAACTGCAGGGGTGGTAGCCTTAACACACACACAGTGTCACATATGTCATGAGTTTTACTTGCCAACATTTGAGGCACAGTTTCCCAGAAACCCCTGCACTGATCTCCTTGAAACTTGGCAGGCCTCGTGGCCTCAGCAAGAGCTACTATCCTTTCAGTTTTCACCCCACTATGGCTTAACATGCACACGACATGAATTTTGCTTTCAGGAATTTGAGGTGCAGTTTCCCAGAAACCTGTAAACCTATCACCTTGAAAAGTGGAAGGATTCATGCCCTCAGCAGAGGCTACCACCCCTGCAAGTTTCATCCAAATCAGCCAAAAAACAGCAAAATTATAGCTATTTCATTGATTCTCCATTATACTCCATGGCCGAATCTCTGAATCAGCTCCAAATCTTCCAAAGTGACTCGGCCGAATTGAATTGGAAAAAAAATTCAGATCTCCAAATTGAATCTCTGGCATCCGATTCAGCCGAATCCAAATTGAATAGTTCCCTATTCATACAGGACTACTGTGCATACATATAAAGGTATTTTCTCTTTTGTATTCTTGGTGTCCAGACTAGGAGTTCATATAAATGAGTTTCCAAGAAGAGTCTTAATTCTCCAATTCTCATTAAGGTATTAGATGCATCAGTGTTGAGGGATGCCATTTAAGGGGACGTAGGTTTGCAAATTAATTTAATCTCATCTCCAGCCCTGTGTCCCGGGTTATTCTCTCTCCTTCTTCCCTTTCCAGGGGTTATTTTCAGCAATGGGGAGCAGTGGAAGCAGCTCCGTCGATTTGTTCTTACCACCCTGAGGAATTTTGGGATGGGGAAGAAAAGCATTGAGGAGCGGATCCAGGAAGAAACCCAGTATCTGGTGGAGAAGCTCAACAGCACCCAGAGTGAGTTTTAAATTTTATTACATTGTCAAAGCTACATGTAGAGAATGTTAAGTGTGCATAGCCACGCACTCAGGAGTTAGGAATGGCTGGGAGCGAGAACGTATGCATAAGGAAACAGACTTTAATTCCATGTTTAAGTACTATCCTTTTTCTAAGGGACCCCTGAGTCATGAAATGCACCATCTAGATGATACTCACTGTATTGATAGGTATTTCACAGGGTACCATCTCCAGTGGTGGCCATAAAGCCCCTGGAGACCAAAAACGTTTACTTTTACCCTGGTCTATGAGCAGTCCACCCTCCTTGCCTAATAGGTCTTGGTGTAAATTGCCATTAAAAATACAGGAGGCTCTCCTGATCTTAACTGAATGACCACCAGCTGCCTGTGATTCAAGCCCAATTGTGTGGCTCTGATCTGCCCCTATACCATGCCCCAAGCTTTGCAGATGCCATCCTCATTGATGGCCTCACAGTCTCATTACACACACAGACCCTTTGTGGGCCTAAGTTCTCTCAATCTTTCCCTCAGCCCCTCTGGGCTGCCAGAGGCCTTGGTCTCTCAGTCAGCCTCTCCATGGGCTGTCAGGCTCCCTGATCTCTCACCTGCCCTTCTTGAAGCTACCAGATCCCTTTAGTCACTCCCTAGACTCTTCTGGTCCCACGCTTTCCTGACCCCTTTCTGGGCCCACTGGACCCTTCTGGTTCCGCTCCTCTAGTGCCTTTCTAGGCTCACAGACTCCAACAATAGTTCCTATACACTTGATCCCTCTCTCTGGGCCCTAGACCTCTCCTTGGGTCCTGAGGAACATCCTTGAGCCCTTTAATTCCTTCCCAAACCTCCAAACTCCTTTAGATGTTATCCTTCATGCTGACCTTCTGGAGCTGCAGTCATCCTGCTGAGGTGGTTCTCTCAGCAGGCTCCAAGATCTTAATGCCAGCTTTGTTCCAAGCCTGGGTTTATATCTGCCTAAAGATCCGCCCTCCTCCTGGGTCAGATGGCTCCTTCCAATCAGTCCTAGCCATCACCTGCAAGTTCCCTGGGCCGGATGAACCCATAATTAGCTCCAGTCCCCTCTGCTAGTTGCTACACTGACTGCTTCTCCCCTTAAAATGGCAGGCACTCTGCAGTCTGCCACAAGGTAGTTAGTATTTCTTCCAGTCCTCACTATTTTAGGTATTATGCATTACTGACTACACAACATCCATATGCTACACAAAACAAAGAACTGTTAAACTTCCTCATGGGATTTTCCACTTTCATTATAATGCACTAATATTTTAATACACATTGATAACTATATCTTCAACACACCCTGAAGAAGTAAGATGGTACTACTGCCATTTTGTACAGTGGGAGCTAGAGAAAGCAAATGACTAAATTGCCAATCAGTCACTTCCAGATGTTCAGTTACAGATGTTCGCTCAGCACCTTATTTTACAGCATGCCTCGTGTTTTGTCTTATCCTCTGTATTCAGAACAGAGCTCCCTTTGACCCTTGTTGCAGCTCAGCACTCCTGCAAGTTGAGGTACAGGTACATCAAGTAGGTACCCAGAAAAGGAGGTGCAGAGTGGCCACCTAGGAAAGCTATTTCATGTGACTTGTCAGCATCACATGGCAACTGTACAGAGGCAGAATTTTTATCTTCCTGGTGACATTTAATAGCTGCCACCAAGGGATCGTCATCTCTCTCTTCCTGCACTTTCATGACTTATTCACCAAACGGCTTCCAGCTCCAGCAATAAATGAAGCAGGAGTCCCACAATCAACAGCCACATTAATTCCTTCAGATTCCTCTATGGATTCCTGCCAGTAGTTATTAGGTTGCAGCTCAAAAAACACAATATTGAAGTGAAGTTTATGGATTTTTTCATTCATGGCAAAATTTTCAATCTTTCAGAGACGCCCTTTGACCCCACCTTCCTGCTGAGCTGTAGTGTCTCCAATGTCATCTGCTCCATTGTATTTGGAAACCGATATGACTATGAAGATAAGAAGTTTCTGGCCCTGATAGATAAGATGGATGACAATGTCCGTCTTCTGAACTCTCAATGGGGACAGGTACTAGTAGCAGTCTGGCCATTGGGACTTTCCATAGACAAATGAAACTCCTCCAATCTCTATGAGCAAGAGTATTCTGTAGCAAAGATGTCGTTTCCCTTTTATTTCTTCTAGCTCTACCAGCTGTTCCCATCTCTTATGGACATCTTGCCTGGACCTTATAACCGGCTAGCCATAAACATTGCTGCTTTAAAAGAGTTTATCTCAGAGGAGTTGAAGAAACATGAGGAAACCCTAGATCCCACGTCCCCACGGGATTTTATTGACTGCTTTCTCATCAAGATGGAGCAGGTAACAAGGAGGCATAAACATGTCAGACACAAATATTTAGTGTTTGCCCAGAACACAGTATGTCACCAGATATCAGGTCATCTTTGGACAGATCCACTGAAGTCAGCCTGTGGAGTATCATAGTATCTAGGGTCAGAAGGGGCCTAAAGCAGGCCATCTAGTCGGACCCCCCGCCAATGGCAGGAACGAGTGCCAGGGTCACAGGACCCCAGGCAAGTACCTATCCAATCTACTCTTATAGATTCTATTGGAAACCTTATTTCAAGGCTTTGCTTCCACTCCCCTTAGAGAGTATTCCAGAGAACTTGCTCGTTCTCCTGGTTAGCAGTATACACTTCCTTCCAGGGTTTAGTCACTTAATTTCTATGTGACAAATGAAGTGTGTGTTCACATAAAATAACATTAGGAGAATATTTATGTATATTGTAGATGTATAAACAACAAAATAAAACAGGAAAGTGGTAAAGAAGAGATAAAAAAACCTAGTGCTGTGTACATTGCTATTTGAAAAAGTCAGTTCTCTAGTAATGGTGCAATACACTAAGGATTTTGTACATTACTCCAGAAAGCAACATTTGATAAAAACAGTGGCCCTGTATGGGAATGTTTATTAAATAATCATACCAAACCACTTCCTAGGAGAAACAGAATGGCAAGACTGAATTCTATGCGGAGAACTCTGTAATTACCACGCTGGACTTATTCTCCGGGGGAACAGAGACAACCAGCACCACCCTGAGATATGGACTCCTGATTCTCCTGAAATACCCAGACATACAAGGTACAATTGCCACATACCCCACAAGAGACTTGTCCAGCACCACTACCCTCTCCAGCTACTCTCCTTCCTAAGCTTGGCATTTCTTTTCCCTTACTCTTTGTCAATGAGGACAAAGTCCCAGTGATATCCTCATTCTCAATCTTTGACTCTCAGGAGTTCTCTTAGTCCCATGGATTGCACCAGCCGTGCACCAGAGACTCTGGGACACGAGTACTATACACCCCAGGGAATTATGCGCAGAAAAATTCAAAATTATGCATCGAGTCCCAAGGGCTGCACATGGTGGCACAGAGCTGGCTTGGCCTAGCCTAGCCTGCTGGTGTGTGCCTCTGGACCCAACCAGCCTAGCTGCATGCCAACATGTGGGGCTTGTGGCACTGAAGGTGGGAGTTGTGTGCCATCAAGCCAGGCAGGCTTCACGCCTCCATGCAGGGATTTCAACACTTCAGTGGGAAGCTGCATGTGGAGGCATGGAGTCTTGCACCATCAAGGCAGGATAACGCCATGCCTCCATGTGCAGGTTCCCACTGGAGTGCTGGAAGCCCCATGTGGAGGCATGGAGTCGGCCCAGCCTAAGGGTACGTGGCTCTTGCCTGCAGTACCGTGTGTCCCATGTGCTGGCAAGAAGCCAGCCCAGTTTGGGACAAAGGTGCATGCCAGCAGGCTGGGGCAGCTGTGTGCTGCCATGTGCAGCTCCTTGGACTCAGCCGGCGCTACAGCCAGAGCTACATGCTGCTGCGGCCATGAGCATCCTGAGGGCCTGCAGGGGCTGTGCACCATGGTGGGGAGGTGGTAAGGGGCACACCAACTCACAAACCTCACACCCACCCACACAGCCCCCCATGCCAACACACAAACCCCATGCCAACCCCCTGTTTCTGCAGGCAGGAGCTCCCCTCCACACTCACCAGCTGTCCAGGTGTAAGTCACCGTCTCAGTGCCTTGACATGGGACCCCCAGCTTGAGTGCTGGGAGCCCCATGCAGGTGGAGGCACAGAGCCTGCCTGGGTTAAATTATGAAATTATTTATAGTCATTCGTTTTATGTGCAAAATTTTGTGGGCACATAAGTAGTAATGTAATTCTCCAAGGTGTAGTACTTCTACTTCAAATCACTACCACATTCCACTGCACTATGTATTGGACCTAGGCAATTCTGAGTAAGACCATCTCCAGCCATCATATTACTTGTATGTTGCCATATGTGCAATTTGGGCAATAATTTGGGTAATTCAGAAATATTCCCAGTGTCCATAGGCCATAATTTTACAGACAAAGTAGTAGAGAGCTGGATTAAACTGGAGGGGGCTGTTCTATTGCATTATTATTAAATCTGATTCATTCTATGGCAGAAAAAGTTCAGGAAGAGATTGACCATGTGATTGGCCGGATGAGGAGCCCATGCATAGCTGATCGAATCCAGATGCCTTACACGGATGCTGTGGTACATGAGATCCAGCGGTTCATTGCTCTCATTCCGATAGGGCTTTGCCGTGCCGTGAGCCAAGACACCCCATTTGGACAATACATCATCCCAAAGGTTAGTTCTCATTGTTCCTCAAGATGGCGAAATCCTTGCAGAAAATAAATGCACATTAAGTACCCTCTTCATTCCAGTGATTTTCATCAATAATGCAGGAACCAGAGCACAAATAGTTTTATACAGTTCTCGATAGACTCTTATTGGTGTAATTAACCTCAGTCCATGCTTAGAATCTGGCCTGAACCTCTCTATTTCAGTCCCCTGCAGAGTCCTGTAGATGCAGGAGGTGCAGAATGGGGATTGCAGGTTACAGGCAGCTGATGTTATGTTTATTCTTATTTAACATCTTCAGGAAGACTCTAGATGATTTGAGCTGGTAAACCGAGTGCTAACAGAGGTGTAGCAGGGCAACACCATGCCCTGCACAGCCACAGTGCATGGGGCTGCACTAGCTGTGGTGACGGTGCCTTCAGCTGCTGCTGTGGCAGGTCTGATTTCCCCCCCTGCAAAAGCAGTGCTGGGGATGGCTATCACTGCGTATTCCCCCAGTGCAGGTGAGCACTAATGACATTTACAGAAGATATGTCATTGTAAGAATGCTATATGTTCCACAACCCAAGAGAAAAATAATACAAAGGGTCCTAGAGACATTAAAAATATGAACAACAAACAGAGTGTGAAGAATATACAGTATATATATGCGGGAAGAAAAAATCCAAACACAATCAGAAAGCGAGGAAAACTTAACACACAGAAATGCTGTAAATTACCTGAAGAGGCTATTATAAATACAAAATGTACAGCAACATGCATTCAGCGATATATTCCAACAATGGTGAGAGAAAACAGTATCATTTCTGCATGCTCTTCTGCTGTGATCAAAACAGCATTTTGTTTTGAGCATGTCACTGGGAGTTCAGAGAAAAACATCAGAAAAAAGATCAGGAAGAGAAAAGATTTACCAGTTTTTCTGTATATTTTAAAGGGTTTTTTCTTAGAAGTGTGCTATGGCTTCAGCTGTACCAAAATGGTTTAAAATGGACATGCTCCTCTACAAATATGTGCAATGTGGTTAACACCAGGAAGGAGCACATGATTAGGCTGATGTAAAAAAGAGAACAGTGAGACTGGATGTGCAGACAAATGCCCCAACAGTAAGCTGTTTCAGAGTGAGGACAAGTCTTACCAGGCCAGTGGTAGAGGGATGCTACGGAGATGTAAGGGGCTATGCTGCAAGGCACATCCCTGTTTTTGGAAGAGAACTGGACCATGTCATTCAACAACCCTATTCTTTGACCCTCTCTCTTCTGCACTTGTTCATTCAGGGTACCACTGTTTATCCCATCCTGAGCTCTGTCCTTCATGACAGTAACGAATTTCCAAATCCTGAACAATTTAATCCGGGACATTTCTTGAATGAAAATGGCACTTTCAGGAAGAGCAGCTTCTTCATGCCCTTCTCTGCAGGTAAGAGATGCCATCTTTGCCTTTTTGCCAGTCCCATATTATCTCATATAGATGCACCTTTCCCCCCAACTTTCCCTCCCAAATTAGCTCCCCCCTTCCCCAAATTGGGGTGCATGTGTTAAGTAGGGAAGCTGATTTTTCCTGGCTGGAAATACAGGCCAGGAGATGCTGTTCATGCTATGCAGCTGCCAGAACAGCTGCTGCTTGCATCTGGCTCAGCACTCAAAGTGGTGGTGTCCCATGTTAACCATCTCACAACTGTAGCGATTGACTGAGCACTGTGACACATGCCTGAAGCAGCAAGTGAGCTGCTGGTGGTATCCAGATAAAGCTTGTGGTATGGAAACAACATTTTATTTACAAGAATTTACATATAGGAGCTACTTAGAGTAAAAAGGTAACAGTCTTGCTACTGCCCTTGCAAAAATTTGAAGCCTAACCATGTGTGACAGAGTAAGTCTTCTGGGATACACAGGGGGCCCAGGAAGTGTGCTGCCTCACCTAGACTCTCTCCAGGAGGCCTTTATGTCACATAGTTGCCCATGACTGTGAAAAATACCTTTTTTATCTATTCTGCCTTCCAAAAACAAAGTGTATGGGGTATGCAAGAAAATATGGTGATTGGGGCTCCTCTCATCTTTCCTTCTCGGTGCAGCCATGGGAAAACTCTTGCTATTCGTTCTCAGACTCAGTCAAACAATTCCAGAACTGGAGATAATTTTATTCATGCAAAAATTAGATTGTTAGGAAGTTAAAGGGTCTGTCTACACCGTAAATCAAAGGTACAGGTATATCATGTTCTGGCAGACCTGAGTTAACTTCACCTACCTGCACAGGTAATGGTAGCAGCGTAGACTTCACGTTGTCTTAACCTAACACAAACTGTCTAGGGACCCTACAACTTTCTAGGTTGCCAGCACATGCTGAGGACTGAACTTTGCACAGGTTAGACTGACAGGTGTCCTCTTCCAATACAGACAATTCATTTTCTACCTCCTGCCATAAACTGTTGGTATCAATATAAAAAACAACAGAGCCTTTCAGGTAGGACATTTCGTGGCCCCATTTCCTCCCAATGGACAAAATACAGCAGTTCTCCAGTTCCTATTCCAGAATCCTACTCTTGCTGTGAACTATCATACAAAGATTCCTGTTCCCCTATTCCTGAAACTCTTCCCTCCAGCAATCCTCCTTGTATCGTGCAACTCTCCTCCCACCATCTTCACCTCCTGCTGCTTGTAATGGTCCCATTCAACAAGACATTTCACCTGCAGGCTTTTCCCTTGCAGGGTTACCTCTCATAGGAACATTCATCCAGAATATACCCTTGAATTTGGAGGTTCAGGCTGCTTTCTATGAGCTCATGCTTCACCTTACACATACCTCTGCCAGTGGTCCCCACAAGTTCCACCTACAGTGCATCTCTTCATTTCTTTTTCTACCTCAGCACTTCTCCCTTCACACTTTTCCAGGTCTCCTCTGCTCCTGACCTGCTCCATCCTTGCTTCCTTCTCCACATCTCAAGTCATCTTATGACATTTCTCACTCTCTGTTATCAGCCTCTTTTGGCTGCTATCAGGCCAGGTATGCAAGTCAGAAGCAAATCTACCAAAGCGAATGTACATACACCATTATGAAACAGCTATGAGCGCAGCGAGAACCCAACTCTTCCTGTCTCTTCCACATGTGTAATGTGTACTCATTATTAGGGGTGTGCAAAGCAGGCCCTATTGGATTTGGATTCGGATTCAGCCCAAATCAAGGGCAGTGATTCGATCTGTTGATTTGGATCACTGTCCCTAATTTGATTCAGCTGAATCTGAATGTGAAGATTCAATGCTGATTCAGAGAATCAGCGATTCGGACATAGACACAGCTTTAAAAGTTTTTTCTGCATACCTCAAGGTACCAGCGCAGCTTGTGGATGCTGCAATGCTGAGACTCAAGGAGTGTCTCACAAGAGTGTGGGGGCAGGCCCTCCACGTACTTGGCGGTGAACCTGGAAGTGGACCGGGTCCACTGGAGACTGTGCAGGGCAATCAGCTGCAGGGGAACCCCAGGTTCCCCCCCAGACCCAGGAGGCACCAGTCACTGAGCCACTGGGGAGTGCAGGAAGGGGCCCCCATGCACTCCCCGGTGGACCCAGAAGTAGACCAGAAATGCTTCTGGTCTACTTCTGGGTCTGCTGCCGAGTGTGCTGGGGAGCCCTTCACACTACTGTGGGATACTCCATGCACCTCAGCATCACAGCATTCATGAGTCCCTGCTACCCAGAGGTATGCAGAAAAAGCATTTATAGCTGTGTCTATGTCTGAATTGCCAAATCTTTCCTAATCTCTCCAAATCGATTTGGAGGGTTCCAAGTTGATTTGGAGAGATTGAAGGGTCCTCTCATTTGATTTAGATTTGGAGATTCAGCTGCCGAATCGGGCTGAATCTCCGCCAAATCAAATCAGGACAGAAGCTTTGCACATCCTGCTCATTATGCACCTTTTCCTACATGTCATGTCACTCCCACCCACTCCACTCCGTTCATCACCACGCCACTCCCCACTGATATGGGCTGGCTAGCTGAAGTGCAGGAACTCTCACTTAACCTACAATCCATCTCCTCCCCCAGCCCTGGCAAGTAAAGAGGCCAGCTGATTTTCTAAGCTCACTTCTGTTAAACCAGTTCTGACTGGCATCTTCAATCTCTCTATCACTTTTACAACACTTTTACAACACCCAGCATCCTGGAAAAGACACAACTTCTACCATCAATTGCTCTGGGTTTATAACATTAACTTGGAGATTTTACTGCAATGTTAACCATAAATCTGAAAGAAAAAACATCAGCATCTGTGCATTCTCTTTCTTTTCTGTTTCCTCTTCCAGGAAAACGGATCTGCCTGGGAGAGGGCCTGGCTCGCATGGAGATATTTTTATTCTTGACTACCATTCTGCAAAACTTTACCTTGAAACCGTACACAGATCCCAAGGAAATTGACTTAAGCCCAGCACTGAGTGGCTTAATGAATCTGCCCCAACCTTACCAGCTTTGTGTTCTCCCTCGGTAAGGAACACAGAGGTCATCTCCATTTAATTTTGCTTGTATCCATTAATTCAGTTGTATCTAATATACAACTCAGTGTAAGAAATAATAACAGATGCATCCCATGCTGCCTAAACTCGTTGGAATGAAATCCCCAGACAAAGAACAGGCTTTTCAAGTACAAGCTAAAATCACTTATTTGCCCTAGGGAACATGCAAAGCCAAAAGCCAAAATGCTTATAACATGGGTCAGAATAGTTACCCTAATATAAAGCTAGTCATATGTATTTTTAGGGCTTAACGTGCTGTATCATTTGGCTACCTATACACACACACACACACACACATATGTGTATGTATATAAACGTATGCATGTATATATGGAATTAAAAAAAATCAACTTCAGTAAATGGGTACAGATTGTTTTTCTTATGGGAAAGAAATCAGAGTATAGATAAAAAATATATTTTATATTCAGCTCAGTTGATTACATTCTCCATAGCTGAATCAATTCTGCATGTCCCCTATTTGACAGTCCTATTGTGACATATTACAGCATTAGCAGCTAAGTTACTACTCACACTTATTAATATCCCACATCAACTTCTGACAAGAGCTGCTACTATTCCTCAAATACAGATTTAGAACTGCAAACACTTGCTCTTCTCAACTTGAGGTGGGCAAGACAACTGCTTTCGTAAGATTTCTAGTAGCTGAGCTAAGACTGAACAGGATGCTTATACAACAACATTTTCCATTTCTACCAGATGAGGAGAGACCTATTAATTGCAGCATTTAAGTGCCAGTTTAGTAACATTTTCCATGCACAGCACACATCAAATGTTAATAAACCTTCAGCTGATGGGCTACCAATTAAGGGTTACAACTTGTTTTATTCAAGCAGGTGGAAATAATTACATAACTAGGCAGGGCAGTGGAGAAACCAGCCTGCAGTTCTAGCTGGTGACACAGCACTAACCCACAAATCCTATTGTACTAACAAAGACTTTTCTATAGCTGCATTTCTGATAACACCTCCCAGTTGGGAAAAATGGAAAAACCTCAGATAACAGTCATTGAGCTGCATGTCTCACACTGCCTAAAAACCTTCCCTTCTACATGGTTCAATTACTGTTTTGTACCAAGGGAATTTTATCTAAACACCAGCTTTTAGATATCCATAATTTTCTCTTGTAATTAATTAATAAGCCTAACAACTGCCAGCAAAATCCAGTTCTAATCCAAATGAGATCTCCAACACAATCTTTGCACTTTAATTCCTTTATGCATCAGTAGAAGTCTGGAAGATTCCCTGGCTGCAAATAAGAGCTTCATTTTATACCACAACTTCTGATGAAACAGGCTATTAAATCAGGTCAGGCTACAAAGAGATTCCTTGTGTACAAAGAGACAGTGAGAGTAAAATGTGGCCTTTAATATTTCAGTTCTGTGCTCTCTCCACACTCAGACAGTGTGGAAGAGTAGGTTTGGGCAGGGGTGCTCATGTTCAAACCCAGTCCACAGGCCAGATCCAGGCCCCAGTGCCTTTTCATCTGGCCAGTGGGGCTCTGCAAATACCCATGGGGAGCCCCACGGGCTTTGGGCTTGGCACACTAGATCCAGCACAGAGCCTGATCCTGGCACACAGGGCCAGGCAGAGGTGACACAGGGCCTTGGAGCCTGATCCCCAAATGCAGCACTATGTAGAGGTTGCACAAGGTCCTGGGCCCCAGTCCTGGAATGCGTAACTGGGCAGAGACAGCCCGGGGTCCTGAGGCTCTGATCTCCATCATGTGAAGCTGGGCAGAGGTAGCATGGTCCAGATCCAGGTGGGCAAGCTTGATGCTGAGGTACAGGGTCCAGTCTGGCACATGGACCAGCTCCACTCTGTTCATGTGGCCCATGAGACCAAAAGGTTGAGCAGCACTGCAAGGACCTTGGAGAAGTGCTGTTGCAGCCTTTTAACCTTTCTGCCTCCCAGGGTAGAAATGGACATCAACATGGGGGTTGTGGGGAGAAGGATTTAATGGTGGAGGTCTACTACAGACCCGCCAACCAAGGGGAGGAGCTGGACCGGGAATTTTCAGGCCAGCTTGCAGAGGCACTTAAGGCAAGGGATGTAGTGCATGGGTTTTCTAAATTACCCGGACATCTGCTGGAAGGAGCAGTCAGCCAGGTCGGACCGTTCTAGGAGGTTCCTGGCTGAGCTACAGGACCTCCACTTAACCCAGGAGGTGCACAGTCCCACCAGAGGAAATGCTCTGTTGGACCTGGTCCTGGCCACAGGCGATGATCTGGTAAGGGGGATCCAGGTCCTTGACCACCTGGATGATAGCAATCATCACTTGCTGGAATTCATCATCCAGCGCAGGGTGACAAGAGCCTGCAGCAAGGCGGTAGCCTTAGATTTCAAGGGGGCCAACTTCAACGAGTTGAGGAGATTGGCAGGAGAGGCACTGGTGTTCTCAAGGGCAAGGGAACTCAGTGCCCAAGATGAGTGGTTGTTCCTTAAGGAGACAATACTCAGGGCTCAAGGGGTGACAACCCCAACAAGAAGCAAGGGGGACAAGAGTGCCCAAAAGCCCCCCTAGCTCACCAAGGACATCTGGGAATGCCTGGTTGCCAAAAAGGTGGCGTACACTCAGTGGAAAGGGGGGCTATCTCCAAAGAGGAGTATACCTCCACTGCTTGGGCCTGTAGGGGGGTTGTTAGGAAAGCTAAGGCAGACATAGAGCTAGGACTAGCGTCCAAGATCAAAGATAATAAAAAGTCCTTTTTTCAAATATATAGGGAGGATGAAGAAGGCACTGGGAAACACGGGGCTGCTGCAAGATACACTAGGCAATCTGGTGGTTG
>JAGPOW010000145.1:7861069-7880227 GCA_030014935.1 Caiman crocodilus
AATAAAAACTTTTTTTTCTTTCAAACTTCCAACTGGCATTCATATATTGGCTCATGCATGCCGGGCAACGAATTCAGACTTGGGCTGAAGCATAACACAACTTCTTCCATTCAATAATAGGCAAATTTTATTGATACACAGTGGGCTCAGATAAGAGTTATGCAGGCAAAGTAAACAAAATAACCCCCTCCCCACCTCAGTTTTACATAGGTACTAGTCCTAAGGCTGAAACAAGGGGAATAATACACCCGGCCAGTATGTAAACACTACCCTGGGTTTTTGCTTGAATTTCAGCAGCCTTGGAGGTAGAGAGCCAAGGCCCACCCATCCCCTCAATGGGGGGAGGATAAGATGGGTCGGTGATATGCCCTTTGTCCATGGTGGCCTCAGGCTTCCCCCCCTCAGGGACACTATTCTGCTCTGAAATTCCTCCTTTTGTATTTTTTTCTCCTCCTAATGACTCTTCCTTTCTGGGTACTGTTGACTGGTTTCCCTGTGGTCATCATACTGTCAATTTTCTGTCCTTTCAGTGTAATTCTTTGTTCCAACAAATCCACCGTATGCATACATCTTAATTTGGTCATTTATTGATGTCTTAATTTGTTCATTCCCAGCCTCCTAATTTGGTCATTTCACCAAAACCAGAAATCCCAGGGATTTTGCAGCTACACACTAACCTGGTTCTGATGCAGCAAAGTCCCTTATCTTTCTTATGGGTTTTCAGGGATGTGTTTTTAATTCCCAAGGATGTGTATGCCTGCTTGTCTCCTGGCCTCAGACACAGTGTCTGCCTTGAAGGCTGTGAAACTTTGTCACAAGCAGGCTTTTAGAAACCAATTAACCCTTGCCATAGCTCTGGACCACTGTTTTAATGCATATCTACTCTAGCTACAAGCCCTCTCCTAAAAGCAAATCTCTAAATATCACGTACTAGCCATAACTGCCCAGCCACTTTCCTTCCAAGTCTTAGACTGTTGTTTCCTCAACTATCCACCAAAGGGGAGAAAGTCCCAGTGACTTCATTCTCTATCTTTGATCCTCACAGGTTCTCTTATTTCCTTGGGCTGTATGAGAAGAGCTACCTGGCGACTGTGGGACATGTGACTTCCATTCACTTCACCACTATGTTACATTACACTATATTTTGCACCTAGGCAATCCTAAGTAAGATCCTTTCCAGTCATCATATGACTTGCATTTCACTGTATGTGCAATTGGGAGAATCAATCGGGTAGTTCAGAAATAGTCCTTAGGCCCTTTGGCCATAATTTTGTAGACTATATTGTAAAAATATGGACTAAACTGGAGGGGGCTGTTCAATTTCATTATTGCTGTTCTGTGACAGAGAAAGTTCAGGAAGAGCCTGACCATGTAATAGGCTGAATGCAGATCCTCTGCATGGCTGCTCCAAACCAGGTGACCTACACAGATTTTGTGGTACATAAGATCCAGTGGTTCATTGCCTTTGTTCCATTAGGGCAGGGGTTGTCAACCAGGAGTACACATACTCCTGGAGGGACTTTGAAAAGTCCCTGGGGATATGTGGGGGTGGGTGGTGATGGAGCAGCACCACCCCACACTGCTCCCTCATGGGAGCAGGGCTGGGGCAGGGCAATGCCACAGAGATCACAGAGATGCTGTGCTGCCGCTACTCCGCCACTTGCCACCCCCTTCCACCCTGTTTCACGCCTGGCTGCTCACCACTCCCCACCCCGCCTCTGCATCTGGCCACTCGTTATCACCCACTTCACTCTGTGTCCGGCCACTTGCCATTCCCCACCCCCACTCCATGACCAGCTGCTCACCAACCTCCCCCCCACCCCGGGGGTACACTTATTAAAAAAGGTTGAAAAACCCCTGCATTAGGGATTCGGCACACTGTGAGCTGAGACACCTGTAACAGGGTAGGGCCCTGGTACTATGGGTGTGGGGGGGGTCTAAATAGCCCCGCACCCTGAAAGCACCTCCTCAAGCCCACTCCATACCTTGAAGACCTCACTGAAGGTTGACGATTTAGGTCCCAGGATGCAGTGAGTCTCCCAGCAAGGGAGCTGACACAGGTGTGGTGAACAAGGAAGAGTCAGCCAAGTGGACCAGCAGGGTAAAGTATAAAAAAATGCTGAAAGCAGCCTTAAGGGGCTGCACTGACAGGGGGCAGGCTGTCTGGAGCCTGTGGTTACCAGGGGTTGAGAGCAGGGCTCCTGCCAGTTCACTTATTTGTTTGCTTTGCTTGCATGAGCCTGCAGGCTCTGCAAAACTTCTGAAAGATAAGAGGGGACAAGAAGGTGAAGCCTGGAAGAACTGCTGAAACACAGCTAATTTATTTGTTTAACTTGCTTTGCTCATTTTGCATTTCTGACAAGCCCCGGGTGGAGTTCAGGTGTTATCTATTGGCTGTACTGCAGCAGAGGTGAGGGCCCTGAACAGTGGGTCCTTAGCCAGTTCAGTTCATGAAAGCTCAAGCCATTGCTGATGCAGATTGTGAAATCTGAATTCAAGTGAGTTTGAATCATCCTAGTTTGTGCACAATACAAAGTAGAAAACTCTTCCCCCCCCCCCCATGAATAGTTTACACCAATCTTACTGAAAGGTGGTGAGGTGTTCTGATCAGAGCTACAGGCCCTGGGGCATTTTGTAGTATCTGATGTTGCAGTGTCTTGGTAATTCAGACACTGAGCACATCTACACTGTATAAGCAAGTATTAAATGACTATGCAATAACCAGCATTACTGTGAAGTGGCATCCTGGCATGGTTGCTTAGTGACGCTTACTGCACAGTAGCTTGTTACCATTGTGCAGTAGTAGTAAGCTTTTGCAGAGTACGTGTTTCGTGTAAATGCACCCACTGATTAGTATTTGCAGAACCCCTGTGAGAGGAGGATTAAACTGAATTTTAAAGATGGGGAACTGAGGTTCCTATCCAGTTTGATCTCAGAGGCACCTATATTTGGATGTTCTGTTTTTTGGAGCCTTTGCGTTGGTTGGTGGCATCCAGGCCCCCTGCCAGCAGGGGTTGCCTGGTGGGTCCTCAAGGTCCTGGGGGTAGCAGGAGGGCCAGGAGTCCCCTTGCTTGTCCCAAGTGTGCCCTGCTTGGGGCCCTGGAGGGGCAGATGAGGTAACTCCAGGCAGAGGTGAGCAGGTTGCAGGAGATCAGGGCCACAGAGGATGAAATTGGTGGTCATTTTCATTCTCTGCAGGACAAGATGCCTGGTGGAGAAGCAGCGAGGGAATGCCCTGAAGCAAATGCGGATGAATGGAGGACAGTCATCTCCAGGGCCAGACACCTCGCTGCAGAGACGGCTCCCCCAGTGCAGTTGGGGAACAAATATGAGGCCCTGGCTGCACTGAAGGAGTGTGTGGTGAAGGAAAGTGCACTGAAGGAGCCCACAACCATCACCGAGTGAGCTGAGGGCCAGCCAGCTAACTGGAAGAACAGACACTGCATCATAGTAGTGGGTGACTCCCTGCTGAGAGGAATGGAGAAAACTATCTGTCGCCCGGATCCCATGGCACAAGAGGTTTGCTGCCTGCCCAGAGCCTGGATCAGTGATATCACAATGATGATTCCTGACCTCATCTAGCCCTCTGATTACTATCCCATGTTCCTCACCCATGTGGGAATAAATGATGCAGCCAAGAGTAGCCCAGATCATATCATGAGTGACTACTATGCTTGGGGGTCAGGTTTAGGAAGATGGGGTGCAGGTGGTCTTCTTGTTGATCCTCCCCGTCAGTAGCCACAGTAGGCATCACATTACCTGTGTCAGAGAGGTCAACCCATGGCTCCAGAGTTGATGCCATCATGCAGGTTTTGGCATCCTGGACCACAATCCGTATTTCCATGCAAGGGATTTCCTGGGATGCAGTGTGCTTCATCTCTCTGCAAAAGGTAAGTCTCTTCTCTTACAGGTTGGCAAATCTCCTACATCGGGCTTTAAACTAGGTTCAATGGGAGATGGGGAGGCAGAAGATGGAGAGAATCTAGGACCTATCATCTATGAGACATGCAACAGAACATCCCATGTAAATACTAAGGGGCCCATTGGGCATCAGAATGGGGAGGGCACTAAAGGCACCATTCAGAGGGCTCATATGCCTCTATACTAATGCTAGAAGCATGGGGAACAAACAGGAAGAACTCATGCTCCTGCTTGCAAACAATAACTTTGAATTTAGTGGGGATAACAGAAACCTGGTGGGACCCTACCAATGACCGGGCAGTACACATTGAGGGCTATAAGTTGTATAGATGGGACAAAGTAGGGAGGAAAGGGGGAGAGGGGTTGCCTTCTATGTTAAAGAGTGTTATACATCTACCTTAATCAAAATGGGATCAGAGGAGGACAAAGTCGAGGCATTGTGGGTTAGGATATATATATATGGAGGTCGAGGGGAAAAGGACTTGGTGGTGGGGGTCTGCTACAGACCACCACCTCAAGAGGAAGAGCTAGACTTGGAATTCTTGAGGCAAGTTTCAGGGGCCGTACAGCCTGGGGACATGGTTATCATGGGGGACCTAAACTACCCTGACATCTGCTGGGAGGAGCAGTCAGCCAAATCCATTCATTCACATAGGTTTTTAACCTGAATACAGGACCTTCACCTAAAGCAGGAGGTATATGGTCCCACTAGGGGGAATGCCTTACTGCACTTGGTGTTGGCTACAAGGGAGGACGTGGTAGGGGAGCTGCAGATTCGTGGTTACCTTGGGGACAGTGACCATCAATCAATCGAATTCACCAGGGTAGGAGAGAGAACTAGTAGGGTGGGATTGCTTGACTTTAGGAAGGCTAACTTCAGTGTGCTCAGGAGCTTAGTCAATGACGCACTGCAGGATAGGAGTATTAGCAAGATGGGAGTCCAGGAAGGGTGTTCATTCCTAAAGGAAGTGATCCTTCAGGTGCAGAGGGAGACAATCCCATTGAGAGGGAAATGGGGACAAAAAGCCTCCTTGGTTAAACAGAGAAATCCAGGGAAGCCAAAGGGCAAAAAAAAAGAGGCATACAGGCAGTGGAAACGGGGAAGCTACCAAGGAGGAGTGTACCTACCTGGCCCACACTTGCAGGGAAGCAGTTAGAAAGGCCAAAGCAACTGTGGAACTGAGGCTGGCAACACAAATTAAAGACAACAAAAAGCCTTTTTTTAGGCACATAGGGAGTAAAAGGAAGGCATAGGACAGCATAGGACCCCTACTGAACAAGCAGAATCAATTAGTGACAGACAGGGACACAAGGCTGAGCTCTTCAAGTGTTTCTGAACAAGGGTCAAGCCAAGTCTCCTAATGGGTTCTTAGAGGGGCATCAGAGGGACACCAGCCTAGCAACTGTCAATGCTGAGTTGGTATAGAGTCACTTGTATGAACTGAATGTGTTTAAGTCAGCAGGCCCAGGTGAGCTGCATCCAAGAGTACTGAAGGAATTGGCCAGTGTCACAGCAGAACTACTGGAACAGTTGTTTGAGCATGCGTGGCACTTGGGTAAGGTCCTGGAGGACTGGAAAAGGGCCAATGTGGTCCCTATTTTCAAGAAGGTGAGGAAGGAGGATCCAAGTAATTATAGGCCACTTAGTCACACCTCTATCCTTGGAAAAGTCTTTGAAAATATTATTAAGGATCATACTTGTGTGAGTCCAGTGGGAAAAGTAATGCAGCAGGACAACCAGCATGGATTCGTAGCAGGAAGATCATGCCTGACTAATTTGGTTTCTTTTTATGACCAGGTCACAAAATGCTTAGAAACAGGAGTGGAGGTGGATGTCGTTGGATTTTAGGAAGGCCTTCAATATGGTATCTCATCCCATTCTCATAAATAAATTAAGAGACTGTGACTTAGATGATTCACAGTCCAGTGGGTGACAAATTGGCTTGGGGGGTCACACCCAGAGCATGGAAGTGGACGTGTCAGTATTGACCTGGAAGAATGTGGGCGGGGCATCCCGCAGGGCCTGTACTCTTCAATGTCTTCATCAGTGAATTGGATGTGGGCATGACGTGTACGCTGTCCAAGTTTGTGGATGATATTAAATTGTGGGGTGAAGTGAACCCATCAGAGAGTAGAGAATGATTGCAGGCAGACCTGAACAGGTTGGAAAAGTGGGCAGAACACAATAGGATGCAGTGCAACAAGGATAAATGCAGAGTGCGGCACCAAGGTGTATAAATATCCAGCACACGTACTGGCTGGGAAATGACCCTTTCAGCAGCACAGAAGTGGAAAGAGATCTCAGAGTTATAGTGGGCTCCAAGATGAACATGAGTCATCAGTGTGATGAAATAATCAGCAAAGCTAACCAGACTTTGTCATGCATCAGCAGATACATGACTAATACAACCAAGGAGGTGATACTTCTCCTCTATACGGCATTGGTCAGAGTACAGTTGGAGTACTGCATCCCGTTTTGGGCACCATACTTTAAGAAGGATGTGGATAGCCTTGAGGGGGTCCAGAGGAGGGCCACTCGTATGGTTAAGGGTTTGCAAGCCAAGCCCAATAAAGAGAGACTAAGGGACCTGGATCTTTTCAGCCTCCTCAAGAGAAGGCTGAGAAGTGATCTTGTGGCCACATACAAATTCTTTGGGGGAGGGGGCTGCAGAAAGGAACCAGAGATGCTCTGTTCACAAGGGTGCCTCTGGGGGTAATGAGGAACAATGGACACAAAGTGACAGAGAGCAGATTTAGCCTAGACATCAGGAAGAACTTCTTCACAGTAAGGGTGGCCAGAATTTGGAATGGGCTTCCAAGGGAGGTGCTGCTCTCCCCTACCTTGGGGGTCTTTAAGAGAAGGCTGGATAGGCACCTGGCTGGGGTCATCTGACCATAGCACTCTTTCCTGCCCAGGGCAGGGGTTGAACTTGGTGATCTGTTGATGTCCCTTCCGACCCTAAGTATCCATGAATCTATGATAAGAGTACAACTAATATTAACTGAATTTGCATGACCTCAGCTGACACATAGTGGGCATGTCTACACATGCAATTACTGCACTTGAATTTACTGCTTAGTAAATTCATGAGTAGTAAACTACTCCCAGGTACATGTTTACATGTGCACCTGGGTTGGGAGCAAACTGAGTCCAATGGGAACAGTTTAGGCAAGGGCTGCTCCAAACTTGCTCTGCCCCCCTGCAGCAGCCAGGGGGAGCTCCAGGCTCCAGCCTCAGCTGCACAGGTGCCAGCACTGGTCTCTTAAAGGCTGCCCTATGCCCTCCAGGACATGCTACCCTCAATTGGACATGCATTCTGGTCACCTGCCTGCCCTGGGCAGACTGCCCCTACTACTGCCAGCGGGACTTCCACTGCATTGTTCTGCAGGAGGCTGAATGTTGCTGAATGCCACCAGGGGTCATTCAGCAACCTCTACACTGGCAGCGCCCACAACACCTAGATTTTCTGGAACACTGCTAGACCTGGTGGAGAGTAGACACTTTGTGCCAGGAGTCCCAGACCTGCAGCTGGGTGACATGTCTGTCCCACCCCTCCTTATCAGGGTCCCTGCGTACCCACTGCTGCTGTGGCTCATGTACCTCTACACCAGCCACCTCAACTCACACCACTGCACCACCAGGTGCACTTCAACTGGTGTCTCAGCCAGAGCTGTGCACTGGTCAAGTGAGCCTTTGGCCACCTCAAGGGATGTTGGTACCACCTGCCTCAAGTCTGCTGAGACCAATATCCCCCATGTCATTGCTGCAGCCTGCATGAAGTACAACATCTGCAAGGCCCAAGGGGAGCTCTTCTGTGAGGCTTCAGCAGAGGAGGCACAGCACCCCAAGAATGCCTGGCACCAGGAGTGCCAGCTGTGGTGGTGGTGCTGATGATAGACCCATTCCCATCCCATTCTCCCCCGCAACTCCGAGGTCTTGGGCAAGCCACACTCCTGCCAGCAGGGACCAGGGCCCCATGTGTGAGGCACTCATGGATCACCTCCTTCACCACCCCCGGCAGCAGGACACCTGGTGGCTGCCCATGGGTCCCAGGCCCACCTGGCAACTCAGAAACATGCACACAGTGGACAGTTTGAAACAAATGCCAACCTTTATTTCCCACCACAACACACCAGTGGACCCCCCCACCCTGCCCAACAACAGATCCCCTTCCACCCTCCCTCCCCACCAGAACCCCTCCTTCCTTTCCTCCCCAACAACAGACCTCCCACAACTGCAACTCACACCCTTTTTCCCATGAAACTATTTACATTGTGAATTAAGAACTGTTGTGGGAGGAGGGACCCTGGGGAGGAGGTGCCTACAGTGCAGAGCATGGAGGGAAGCACCCAGCACCATGACCTCTGCCATCAGCACCCTGGATTTGGACTCTGTGGCAAGGCTAGTGGGCTGGGGGCTGGCCCAGGGCCAAGGGCAAGGGCAAGTGCTGTCCAGTTCGCCCAATGAACTCCCTCTCCTCCTCCACAGGGCCAGGGCTAGCAGGCCCCATGTGGGGAGACAGCCATGCCGTGACCAGCTCCCACTCAGTGGTTGCATACAGGTGGCATGAATGGTGGGCAGTGGCCCAGGCAGGGGACCAGGCTAGTAGTAGACCAGGATCAGGATCAGGGATGGGGGGCCCTGGTCATTGCAGGCGGTGCTGTACTTTCTCCCAGGCCCACTGAGGAGTTTGACATAGCTCTGTGGGTGGCTGCCAGTGCCAGTGCCAGGGGCTTGGTGCATGAAAATGACAGCCAGGGCTAGCACAGTATCCAGGACATGCCAGTCATCCTCAGTGGCTAAAGTAAGAAATGCATGTTGTGAACACGTCATTAGGCACTTGAAAAATCATTTAGTGCATAAACTTATCCAAGGCATCTGTCTACTCCTGACCCGGCACTGAAGGATTGCCACATGAAGAATTCGGTGGCTTAGGCCAGGAAGGTGGAGGGGAATATGTCCGAATCTGCTAGCAATAGGGATATATACTATTATTTACTGGCACTGAAAATCAATAAGATACTAAAGGTACTAGAATCTCTTCCAGAATGGAGGCCTTGTTTACATAAACAAGGGTTCTTGGGTAAGCAGCCAGTCTTACAAGATGCCAAGGGCTCAGACACCTCATATTCCGCAGGTGGCTTCTTCTCTAGTCTAGGCACAGCCCCCAAGACTTCCCAATTTCCATGCCAAATGTCTCTGAGTCGTATATAGATGTCTCTATAATGACTCAGTTTAATCTTAAGTCCATAAGGAATGTACAATTGATATAGGCATCTGTGATATCCAGTGCGGCTCTGCTAGTGACTTATCCTGTACAAATGAACAATATAAGCGCTGTTTCAGTGATGGCAACGTTTCCCTCTAGAATGCCTCCACCACCATTTAGAGCTCGTTCTAAATTACGCAAGCTAAGAGAATCCACGGAGCATTATCAATATAATTGAGGCTACAGTGTGCACAACTATACAGGTATATATCAAATTGTCATGCTTTACTTAAACTGAATTTCAGATTTTACTATTTGCTTAGCTGGGGATCATCAACTGCTTCACATGCTACTGAATGTGCCACTAATAACACTCATGATGTTCACACCTCCATGGTCAGAGATGGATTTGGAGCCTTTGGTTCAGCTCTTCTACAGTCCTGCCCATGCCCTAAAAAAAAAAGGCCAAGGCTGAAAGCAGTATCAGGAGGCATTGGCGCTACAAAGCAGAAAGTTACAGAGCAGAACTTAAGATAAAATCTTAACACGGTGCAGAGGCCTCCTCCTCACCCTCAAGGAGTTGACACATAACAGAAGGCATAGAAGGTATGTCTACAAGAGACGCTATGCTGCCTTAGCTATGAGCTATGGCAACGTAGCTCATCACTATGTTAACAAAGCACCGGCGGGCACAAACCGTGATGCCGACACTACTGTGCAGTAGCAATGAGTTACCGTGCAGTGGCTTGTTGCTGCTGTGCTGTAGGGTCGCAAATAACCCATGCGCCTCCAGGACTGAGCAGTAATGGTGATTACTGTGCAGTAACAACTATCATTAAAATGTTCAGAGTTCATTCCTACTTTGGCAATGCTAAACAAACTCAGTTAGTGAAAAGTTAATCTTCACTGACACAGGAGAACCCAGACCTCTTATTGGATAAATTGCTGGCATCCACCTTGACACTGCACAAGATATAAGCATTCCAACGTGCTCATTAATTCCACACTAGAATCTGAAGTAAGTGCTACACTTTGCAATGGATACTCAAGAAGCAACAACTGTTTTCCTGGTGCTGTGTATTTCCTGCTTTCTCTTCTTCACAGCCTGGAGAAAGAGGTCTGGAAATGGGAAGCTGCCACCTGGACCAGTTTCTTTTCCCATCATAGGGAATGCACTGCAGCTGAAAACCAAGACTTTGTCCAGAACCCTCCACAAGGTATGGGTGCTTCCTCCTTCCTATGTGTTTTGTTGCAGGGAATGAAAAACAGAATGTTTTAAGCTTGCTTTACTGTCTAATATTAGTCTCAGCTGCTGGGGTGCTATATTCCTGGTCCTGCCACTGAGTGGTGTCTGCTCTTCATCAAGTTAACATAGACCTCTTACACATATACCATGATTCAGAGGATTGACAGTTGCCTACTATGCCCAGGAAAAACTGCTAATGTCAAGAAATCCCTCTGTTTTCATGCATTGAACTTAGTACACTGGAGATGCAGGCTGGGTTGGAAATTGTATTTATTTATTTATTTATTATTTCTTTCTTAGATTTATATACCACCCTTCCCACAAAAGATTCAGTTTACAATAGAAGACACGACATTAAAGAAATGAAATAGCATATTAAAGGAAGATACAACAAAGTAAACTCTCCGCCTCTCCAACCCTGTCCTCAAAAGTCAAAAGCAATCTACCTTGCCCACCCCATGAGCTCCAATGTCTACACAATGCAACCTCACTTCCCAACCCACATTCACTTATGGCATAAAAGAAAGCAATAAAAAGCAGCAGTGCTTCAACAGAGCTTTACTGCCACTGCTTTGGGAGGTAGTGTGTGGAGAGGTAGTTCAGGTAATTCTGAAGAGGGGTGCCTTCGTCAGCATTTGTCTAAATGTCTGTGATCCTCCCCACCCCTGAAGCTGACCCCAGCCATGTTGTGTTTTCACAGCTGAGTGAGACATATGGTCCAGTGTTCACAGTGCATTTTGGATCTGAGCGTGTTGTGGTCCTGCATGGATACAAGGCTGTGAAGGAGGCACTGATTGATCGTGCAGATAAGTTTGCTGCCAGAGGACACATGCCCATTGGTGACAAGTTTAACAATGGATTAGGTACTTTTTCAGCATTGGAGCTCCTGGTGGGAGACATTCTCTTTTTGGAGATCAGGGGGATGACGGGAGATTGGGAGAGACAGTCTTTGCCCCAAAGATATTACAGCACAAGGGGCAGATCTAACTAAAGACTTTGGTGCCTACAAATTAAGTGCTGCCATACCTAACTCTCAGATGCAGGGGCAGGGGCAGGGGCAGGACCCTCCCCCCAGAGTGAGGCTTACTACGTGGCTGGGCTGGTGTGGCTGGTGGCTCTGCATGGTCACGGCTGTAGGCAATGGCATGCAGCTCCAGGCAGCATCCTCAGATGGCAGGGTGCAGTGGGCAGGCTCCTGGCTGCCCCCCCGCCCCTCCCTGGGGAAGGAGCTAGTGTTCCTGGCGGCCAGCGGTGTCATGGCTGGCTGTGCCTTGTGGCGGGGGCTGGGGCAGCAGAGCTGATATGGCAGGTGCTGGCCTGGGCTCCCCAAGCTTCTGGTGGAGGGTGCAGTCAGGGAGCTTGGCAGGACGGGCTGCTGGATGCCTATGCCCCCCACCCCATGACATGTCACCAGGGGTGCCAGGCTGGGGTGGGGGCTCAGGCAGGCCACCCATCCTGCTACAGACATGGGGCATAAGTGTGTCCATCAGTTGCTGCATAAAGGGCAAAGATGGGCACTCCTCAACCGATGACTGTGGTGTGTGATGGAAACCTACTGTGTCCTTGACATTTATGCAGCACTGCCATGCCAACTGGTTGTGTCCACACCCCTGGATCTGGCTGACAATCCCACATAGACATGGGCATTGGAGCTCCTGCCCCACTCAAACTAGCACTGCACCTCCACCTTGCCCCACAGTGGCATGAGGTCACCAGTCTCTTTCTGTGACCCATTGGGGCTCCAGATGGTAGGCACAGCTTCAGAGAAGGAGGACACCACCACGGGTCTCATACTGACTCTCTGGGCCTCCCACAGCTGTCCTTGAGATGCTGGGCCTGGACAGCTGGCTGCAGCACCCAGCACAGGGACCTGGCATGGAACGGTCAGTCATGTGGCAGAGGCAATGCTCCACAGTAGGGCTGTGCGAAACGGCACCGTTCCATTTCACCTTCAGTTTTGAAGTTTCGATGGAATAGCATTCCGTTTCAAATTTCAGTTTGAATCAAAACAGCTGCTCTGTTTCGTTCCATCAAAACAGAAAAGATGTTTCGACGTTTCACTGGAGATGGGAAGTCAGCCCAAGTGGGCTGCCTCCCCGTCTTCAGTGAAATGTAGAAACAGCCATTCTGGGCTGACTTCCCATCCCCAGTGCTAGATCACGTGAGGGGTGGGAGGCAGGAGGCAGCCCATCTGGTCTGCTTCCCCATCCTCCATGCTAAATCGCATGGGGGATGGGAAAACAGCCCAGCTGGGCTGCCTCACCATCCCCAGCATGATCTAGTGTGGGGGATGGGGTAGCAGCCCACTTGGGCTGCCTCCTGTCCCCCATCTCCCGTCCCACACCCCGCGTGTGATCTAGCACCAGGGATGGGGCTCTAGTATCAGGGATGGGAAGTCAGCCCAGCTGGACTGACTTCCCATCCCCAGCCTATGGTCAAAATGTTTTGACTTGTGAAATGTTTCAACTAGCTTCATTTTGTTTTGAGGCTATTTCAACGGGTTTTGTTTCGTTCCGATTTTGCTGTTTTGACCTTGAAATTGGTCAAAACAGTATTGAAATGAACGGCCAGCAAAATTGCACACAGCCCTACTCCACAGCAGTTGTGAGCTCAGGGCATGCTGCTTGTTGTGGGCTGTGAGCAAGTAGAACTGTCTCTAGCAGCCAGAAGCTGTCTGCAGCTGGTTTGGGGCCTGGCAGGAGCTTGCAGCAGCCTGGAGCAACCTGCAGCCCTGGATAACATGGGCCTGAGAGCCACATGGCAGTGTGGTGATAGGCAGCAGTGCTGGAGTGCAGGCAGGCTAGGACAGCTGGCCTATGGCCTGCTCAGGGAGACACAGGAGCCTGGAATGGCCTCTGGCCCGTGCAAAGTGGCTAATATTCATTTCAGTTTCGGCCAATTCGGGGGACAGTGATTCAATTCGGTGATTCAAATCACTATCCTGAATTGAATGTCCACATTAGACAGGCCCCATCCCCTGCCCGCTCTCCCAGCTGGGAAAACAGGCAGGGGATGGGGGCTTGTGGTAGAGCCCCCACATGAAACATAGGCTGGGAAAACAGGCAGGGGATGGGGGCTTGTGGTAGAGCCCCCACATGAAACATAGGGCAGTGGGGATCAGCGGGGATTGCCCTTCCTCACTGCCTGGCAGGAACTGGTGAGTGGGAGCTTTTTTTTCTTTAAAGCCAGGAGTTGGGACCAGGTGGGCAGCCATGTGGGGGCTGGAAGATCAGGCAGGGTTCAGGGGCACTCAGGGGGGCTGGAGGAGCAGGCGGGGGATGGGGCCTGGTGGGGGTCCCCCATGTTCCCCTCCCCTTCCTTCAGCTCCTTCTCCCCACCCCCTACTTACCGGCATGGATTCTGGATCCAGCTCCCTGCAGCAGCAAGAGGGGACTGCCTGAATCTCCAAAGCTCTCCAAATCTTTTCCAAATCAATTCAGAGAGCTTCGAATCAATTCAGATCTTTTCCTGATTCGATTCAGATTTGGAGATTGAGCCACCAAATTGGGCTAAATCTCCTCCAAATTGAATCGGCACCCAAAGCTTCACGCAGCCCTACTGAGGTAGGGGCTGCCATAGAAGCATTACAGCCCTGGGGCAGGAAAGGCTCCCAGCCTGGAGCCCTGGGGCTAGCCTCAGGCCAGCCCCCAGGTGGCAGAGCTGACATAGAGCAAACTTGCTCCTGGGTTGTGTCTATATGTATGTAACTGCTCAGTAACTAATCATGAGTAAATTTTTACTGTGCAATAAGCATGCACATTTGTAGACGTGTGTGCTGAACAGTAAACTATGCTACTTCTCAGTTAAGTATCTTATGTAGATGTGTCCACAGAATATTAGATTCCTTAAAATACGTTAAAAAATCCAAACAATTAGCAGGAAGCTGTGTTGATGAGTATGTCTACATCAGGCTGGCTTTGAATCTGGTGATCTGGCAGCGGGCTGGCATGGTTTGCAAACTCTTCAGCCTGTATCCTTATGTTCCCTGTCCTGCCCAAGCGCTTGAGACTACTATATGAAGCAGGGGGCACCACCCCCCTCCTTTACACCTTCTTTTTAATAACAAAACACATGGGACTATGGAGGCCCCTGGCAACACTACACTTTAGATGTGATTAACCACTAATTATGTCTTCAGTAGTAACCTGGCCACACATTCATGCAGTTAATAGTGTGAAAAAACAGGGAATGAGCTACAAACTTATTATACAACATATGTATAGTAACTTTGTGGCTGGTTCCCATTTCATCTTAAATTGAACATGTAGCTGGTGCACTCCTAGAGCTAGGAATGGTGATCAGCTGATTGGGAGTGCTTCCAGCCTCAGAGCACACTGAAGTCTTGAAGTCAGCTGACTGATATGCCCAGTCATGGGTGTACAGGGCCGCCAGCTTCCTACTTGCCTGTGTAGGGGGAGCCCGGGATCATGATTCTGGGCTCTCTCTGCACGGATCCCTGATTCCACAATCACTCTTCCTGCCATGCATGTTTAGCACAGCAGGAGTGCAACTGTTGGGAATGTGGATCAGATCCCATCACATCTTTAACTGAACTTCCATCAGTATCTAAGAGTGTGTTAGGCAACATAAGAGCACACCTAAGGGATTGGGTCCTCTAAGGGCTTCAGCATAGCTGTACTTAATTTCTGGATACAGATTGCACTGAAGCAGGAGCTGGGCACCAACAGCTTAGTCTTGGACAATTCTAAACTTACACAGAAGCAAGTGCATATTGAAATGGAGGGTAAACCAGTGAGGTACCTGGTGGGCTGGGTCCTTCCCAGGTCAGGCAGCAGCTGAGCAATAGTTTTCAGGACAGGATCCACCTAAGTCCTGCTTTGTATATGGCCTCAAATCTAGCAAGTAAAATGACAGCACTATCATGTAATTTTTTAGCTTACACTGCACTGTTTCAGTATTTAATAATATCCTTTAGGGGCATGAAAGTTTACAAATAAGTCTACTTTCATCTCTATGAGTAGAGAGAGGTAGATAGCCATGTTAGAAGTCAGGCAGATAGCAGGGCCAGGTGGCACTTTAGGCACCTAATATACTCTCATTTGATGACATGGTGGATGGCAGGTGAAGTGATTTTGGGAGGGGGTATCAGATCCCAGTAGCACCATTACTATTTGCCAGGGCAGAGGGAGCTTTGGCTGTCTCTACCCTGGCTAGTTGAAAGCTGGATGCCCACATGCAGGGCTGACAATCAACTGATATTCAGCCCTGCTGGACTGTCTTTGGTCCTGTTCAAGACCTGGGGCTGTCTGGGGAATGGGACCAGGAATCAGCTGATTTTTAGCTGCAACCGTGGACAGTCCTGTGAGGGCCAAGAAACGCTGGTGGAATGGGGCTGCTGATGGAGTGGAATTGAGGCACTAGACACGCAGGTTGTTGGCAGCAAAAAAACTGTACTTACAGTCCTTAGGCTGTAGGCACATTCCTTGAAGTTACAAAACTCAAACAGGAACTCAGACACACAGAAGCTCACACTCACGCAGGGTATGAGGCATCAGATGAATCTGGTGGGGAGTCGTTAGTTGATCAGGCCTCCTTCATGGCTTGGGAATGCACGCGGATCTCTCCTCATGCGTGTCCGAGCTCTCCTCTGGTTTGGGTGGGCATCGCCCAAGCCTCTTATTTGGTCAGTGGACCAATTGCTGACCAACACAGATGCATAAATTAACGTAAGCCAATCGCAAGCATGCACTCGCTGGTGTGGCTGCAAGGTTTTGGTGGGCTCTGACTGTGCACCGAAACTTTTCCCGCGCTACAGGGGAAAATCCCTGCTCCCGTGCTCGCAATGTGCTTAACACAGCTGTGCCGAGGCATCTCTTAACTGTTGTCTGTTTTGCACAGACAAGTCCCAAGTCTGGTTAACATGGGGTTGTATGGGCAGATAATCAGGTGATTTTTGGCTCTGGACACCCTGGGTTTGAGACCCAAGGCTGTCAGGGCCAAAGCCACCAGTCAGCTGATTGTCAAAACACTGCACTAGGCAATGCTGGCTCAGCTGCCCAGTACTGGGGAAGCAGAGGCTTCTTCCCCTGCCTGGGACTTTAAATAAGTCTTAAGCATAGACAGAAATGCAGCTCCCGGCTGTAATTCATGGTGCTTTGCAGGAAGCGCTGTGAGTTACAGCAATCCCCCCAACCCAACAGGTGTTTACTGTTGGATCCCAGAGACTGAGGAATTCAGCTTCAATTTGGAGCTGCTGTGAGTCTGAATGGGAGAAGGGTAAGGGAGCAGAGGGATTATGGTCTGGAGTTTTTTCAGTCAGCACTGGAGGGTGGGGTGGGTGGATTAAATTAACAAACTAATTTAGTCTGTTCCTCAAAACCAGAAATCCCAAGAGCTCTGCAACTGGGCAGTGCGATGTGGCAAATGCAGTGGAGTCCCTTCTCATGTTATGGAACTCTGTGGTACGTCTTCAATTTCCCAGCCTGTGTGTCTGCTTGCTGCTTGCCTGTTTCAGACACAGTGGGCTTTGAAGGAAACTTTGTTACAAACAGGCTTTTAGAAATCACTTTACCCTTGCTGTTTCCCTGGACCGTTATTCGAATACATATCTACTTTACCTATAAAGTCAATTACCAAAAGCAAACCTCTAAATATAATTTTCTAGCCATCAGTAGGGTTCTGCCACAGGCTTTTGTGTATTTCTGGAATTACTTTCTACCTTTTCATTCCCAGCACTGTGTCCCAAGCTGTTTCCTCCTCTTATTCATTCTCCAGGGATTATTTTTAGCAATGGGGAGCGATGGAAGCAGCTCCGTCAATTTTCTCTCATGACCCTGAGGAATTTTGGGATGGGAAAAAGAAGCATTGAGATGCAGATCCAGGAAGAAGCACAGTATCTGGTGAAGAAGCTCAGCAGCACTCAGAGTTGGTTTCCTTTTTATTACAGTTATAAATTAAGGTTTAGAGAACGCTAAGGTTGCAAAGTCCAGGTCAAGCACTCAGAAGTTAGGAATAGCCAGAATTAGTATGTCCTGTGTCACCTTAATTTGGAGTGTGTACATTATGATGCAGTCATCAGATGCCCAGTCCTGATCCAGTCATGTGGGGGGAAGGAGCTGTGGCCTGGCCCCAATCCTGGCGTGCAAGGGGAAATGGTATGGCTCAGCCTCACAGGGAAAAGAGGATGTAGCTCAGCCGCATAGAGGGAAAGGGGTGTGACCTGGCCCCAATTTGGCTGTGCCAATTTGGCTCTGACTTGTTCAAAGCCTGGCCCCAGTCTTATGCATGGGGCTTGGGAATTTGGCAGCAGGGGGAATAGGTGTATTAATTACCACAGTCTCCATGCAGCAAAATTTCCTGATCTGTGGGGAGCCCTGAAGACCAGATGCCATGGTGCTGTGAACCAAATTTGGCTCATGGGCCAGAAGTTGAGCACCCCTGGGTTACACAAACACCTGGAATAATTTAGACAGGGATGATCCTGCCTTGAGTAGGTGGCTTGCCTAGATGACTTCTGGAAATCCCTTCCAGACCTATTATATATGATTTATATAATCAATTAATCATTCAATGTTTGGCCCTTCATTGCTGACTACATAAAATCCAAATTCTGCAGAGAATTCTTAAATTTCCTGATGCATTTTTCCAGAGAATGCTTATCACTTTACCCTAATTATTTTTAAACAAACATTGAGGAATTGATCTTAGTTCATCCTAGTGAAACAGGCTGATGCTACCCCTATTTCACACACAGCAAAGCAGTACAATCAAAGTTTAAACTGCTAATTACTTTGGGGTGCTCCATTAGAGAAGCCAAGGACCTGATTTTTCAGACTACTCAGCATTTTGTTATATTTTTTATGTTCAGAGAAGAATTCCCCTTCACCCCAATTGCAGGTGTGAGCATGCAGCACTTCTGCAAGTCAGGCTGCAGGTGTCTCAAGTTGGCTCACCAGACAAGACTAAGAGAGTGGCCACTTGTAAAAGTTGCTTTAGGTGACTTGCCTGCATCACACAGAAACTCTATGACAGAGGTAGGCTCTAATCTCCAGTACAACACTTAACTGCTGTAGCCAATAGAGAATCCTCTCTCTCCCTACAGTTTCCTGCCTCATTCACCAGGCAATTTCCAGCACCAGCAACTAAAGAAGCAGAAGTCCCAGTCAACAGACGCATCAATTCTTTCATATTCCTTTGAGAATTTCTGCCAAGTATTATTAGGTTGGGTCTAGAAAGCCCCACAGGAATAAAGTGAAATGTATCGGTTTTAATGTTTTGCAAAATTCCCTATCTTCCAGAAATGCCCTTTGACCCCACCTTCCTGCTGAGCTGTGCTGTGTCCAACATCATCTGCTCCATCATCTTTGGGAAGCATCGTGACTATGAAGACAGGAAGTTTCTAACTTTGATGGGTTTGATGAACGACATTTTCCATGTTGTAAGCTCCCACTGGGGACAGGTACAGTCAGAAATCCTGCCCTTGGTCCTTCTCTTACGAGTGAAAGTCACCCACGTGTAGCAGACCAAACATAAGGCCCACATAACTGCCTCTGTTTTTCTACTTGAAAGCTTGCAAAGAAGAAAATTTCCAACTATTTTAGTTGGTATAATTAAATATATCAGATTTACCCAAAGAACCTTGCCTGCCTACAACCTATTTCAGCATTTGAGACCAAATTTCAGGGTCACCTAGACCTCTGCTGACTTGGCTGACTGCTCCTTCCAGCAGATGTCCGGGTAATTGAAATCACCCATGACAATGACATCCCTCGTCCTAGCCGCCTCCTTGAGCTGGCCAGCAATTTGGAGGTCCAGCTCCTC
>JAGPOW010000145.1:7913217-7937568 GCA_030014935.1 Caiman crocodilus
GTCCTCCATCCTTTGTAGGTCTTCCTTTTAAGACACAGGAGGTCTGCTAGTTCCCTGGAGAGCCAAGGGGGCTGCTGTGCCCTTTTGCTGCCTTTCCTCTGAGATGGGATAGACTTGGCTTGTGCATCCAGGATTGCTCCTTTGAGGAGCAACCACTTGTCCTGAACTCCCCTCTCCTTTGGGTTGCGGCCCTTCAGGGCCTCTCTGATAAGCCTCCTTAGCTTGTCAAAGTCAGCTTTCCTGAAGTCAAGGACTTCTGTATTACTGACTGACTAGCCAGCTTTACGGCAGATGATGAAGGTGATCAGCTCATGGTCACTGTCACCCAGCTTCCCTTTGATCATTAGCTCACTGATTAGATTGTCTCAGTTGCCAATATGAGGTCAAGCAGTGCTTTACCTCTCTTTGGCCTATAAACTTCCTACATCAGATAGAGGTCATCCACACACAAGAGAAAGCTTTGTGACCACTCGGATTTGCCGGAGCGCTCCTCCTATAAGATGTCTGGGTAGTTAAAGTCTCCCATGACAACCATACACCAGGATCGTGCAGCCTCAGCCAATTCCTTGGTGAACTCCTGGTCAAGGTCTTGACCCTGGGTAGGGGATCTGTAGTAGATACCTACCATTGTGTCCCCTGTGCCATGTTCCCCATGGATTTTAACCCAGAGGGTGTCAAGTCCACCATGGGTGCCAGTGTCGGCTTGCAGCAATGCGTAGCTTTCCTTAACGTAGAGAGCTATGCCCCCGAGCCTTTTGTCCACTCGATCCCTCCTATACAGGGTATAGCCATCTCTACCTATGGCCCAGTCATGGGTGGAGTCCCACCAGGCTTCCGTTATCCCTATGACATCATAGTTATTTGCATTTAACAGGAGAACAAATTCCTCCTGTTTGTTCCCCAAGCTCCTGGCATTTGTGTATAGGCACATAAGTGTCCCCTTGGGGGCCCTTGCCTTGCCTACATTTTGTTCCAGGCCTGGGGCTGGGGTGAGTTCCCTTAAGTGCCTTGGTCTGCTGGCTTTGCAAGGGTTGGTCAGCGGGCCAGCAGTGGTGGTAGTCCCCCTATCCCTTGGCGGGCTTAGTTTAAAGTCCGGTGGAGCAGGTCAGCCAGTCTGGCTGAGAAGAACCTCCTCCCCAGCAGAGAGAGGTGGATGCCATCTCTTCTCAGCAGCTCGCTGCCTCTCTCTCCAAAGAGCAGGCTATGATCATGGAAGCCAAAGCCTTCATGATGACACCAGCGCTGCAGTCTTTGGTTGACTACCTGGATCCTCCTCTCCCTCCTCAGCCCATACCCCAAGATTGGGAGGATCGAAGAAAACATCACCTATGCCCCCAGACCCTTTAGCCCTGCTCCCAAATCCCTGTAGCACCTCATGATCTGGCTGGGAGCACCCTGAGCCGTGTCATTGGTGCCCACATGGATAAGGAGCATAGGGTAGTGGTCAGTGGCCTGGAGGAATTTAGGGATCTTCTCCACAATGTCTCAGATTCTGGCTCTTGGGAAGCAGCAGACTTCCTGGGCTAAGGGGTTGGGGTGGCACATTACCCCCTCGGTCCCCCTCAGGATGGAGTGTCCCACAACAAACACTTTGTGTTTGGTTTTGGGGGAGCATCTGTGCATTAAGGCAGGAAAAGATCACTAAGTAAGCTCTACCTTTTCAGGGAAAAAATATCTTTTGCTGGTGTTAGGCAACTCATGTTCGGGTAACATCAATCTGCTCCATGGGACCAAAACAAGCAATTTGCTGTCCTCTAGCATCCCAGGATGCACTGCTTTCAGCTTCCCTTTCTGACCCCCCCCCCAATTCTATTCTCCTGGACTCTACTGCTCCAGACTGATGGAGAGCTGGGGGGACATGGGAGAGCTGGAAGCTATGGGGGAGCCAGGAGAGACCCAGTCAGCTGAGGGGCAGACTTAGTAGTTCATGGCCATGCCTTAGTAGCTCACCAGCCCTCTAGCCACAAATCAGAGTTGTGCGCTTCTGAGAGGATATTAGCTCTAAACATACAACTGCTCACAGCATGTGTTAACTTTGAGATGGGTGGGCACTAAGATCCAGATACAGCTGCCTCTGTTCCTACCGCTGTTCCTGCTGCTTCTCTCCACCATTCAGCTGCACCTTGCCACAAAGCCAGGGCCCTGCAGGCTGGATCTAAAGTAGTGATTAGCAATTAAGGTGCTGGGGCACCCTGGGGTACTGCCAGATCCTTTGAAGGGTGCTGCAAGGTGTGAGGGAATAAGTGAGATGCGAGGATGAAACAGGGAACCTCTACCTTTGCTATTAGGAAGTGGAAGTGTAGCCAGGGCAGATGGCAAAAAAACCTGAGGGCAAGGGGCAGCAGGTGTGAGCTACCTGTGTAAACTGAGCCACTGGAAGCAGCAGGCTAGGCTGCTGAGGAGGAAACTTGGGCCCTGGGAACTGAGAATTGCATCAGATAACCAGAAAGGGGCTGAGCTTGGGGCATATAAACCCAGCCTTTAGCGATGGAGGGGACAGTCTGACCCTAGCTACCACAGATAGGGTGGCCATCATAGAGGACAATCTGGTTGTCCTCTGTCCTCTATTGATATGAAATTGGATGCCTTTGTGTCCTCTATTTTTCATAAAGGCATCAGGCTTTGTATCAATAGAAGACAGAGGGCTGAATAGCAGAAAACTGGAATGTCCTCTATGATGGCCACCCTAGCAGGGCAATGAGCTCTGACTGCACTTTGGCATGTGGCTGGTCCAGGCAAGGGCTGGGGAAACGAGTCTGCCTAGGTAGCAGGGCTTGAGGAAACAGAGACCCGAAGAGGGGTTTATCCTTGAGAACCATTTGGGTTGGTGCTTTGTGTCTGAGTTTGACTGAAGGTTTGAGAGTCATGGGACAGGGTGTCAGGTGCCCTCTGCAGGATGAGACCTGCTCGGGGCAGGGATGCAAAGAGCTGAGGGCAAAGGCAGTGGACCTGGGCTAAGAGTTCAGCCAAAGAAAAAGCTTACCGAGGCCAGGACAGATGAAACTTCAACAAGTGCTTTGAAGCCTAAGGGGCTGTCTTAAAGGAGAAACACCCATAGGGAAGCATAGAGACCCCTGGACCTGAATTTGGGCAGAGAAGCTCAAGGATGGCACTAAAAGTAGGGAGCCCCACAGAAGCTACTCTCAGCCTCCAGGGACTGCCTCCCCAATATAGAAGCAATAGCATCAAAGAACACTGAGCTGTCCTGGAGGAGTCAGATCATGACGGTGTAATTGGTTGTAGCAGGTCCCCTCTGAGCCTGTTCAGAAGGACAAGTTGGGCTGGACAGGTAGAAACAGGAGATAAATTCTGTGCAAACAGCACAACAGCCATATATGCATCTATGTAGAGGGACACAGAATCATAGAATCAAAGTACCGGAAGGTACCTGTAAGATCATCAAGCCCGGTCCCCCGCCATGGGCAGGAAGTTATTGGGCTCAAACAAGCTGAATGAGATGCTTATCCAGCCTTCTCTTGAACACCTCCAAGTATGGTGACTGCACCACCTTTGCTGGGAGTGTGTTCAAGATTCATAGATTGTAAGGGGCTGGAAGGGACCTCGCAAGATCATCAGGTCCAGCCCCCCTGCACTATGCAGGAAAGACAACTGGGGTCAGGTGACCCCAGCAAGGTGACTGTCCAGTCTCCTCTTGAAGATTTCCAGGGTAAGTGTTTGCACCACCTCTGGAGGGAGTTCATTCCACAGTCTGGACACCCTGACTGAAGAAATTTTTCCTAGTGTCAAGCCTGAAATGATCTTCCAGGAGTTTGTGGCCATTAATTCTGGTTTTCCCCAAGGGTGCCCTGGTGAACAGTTGTTTGACGAGCTTTTGATGTATTCTCTTGATGTAGTGGTAAGCTGCTACCAAGTCCCCTCTCAGCCTTCTCTTCTTCAGGCTGAAGAGGCCCAAGTCTCTCAGCCTTTCCTTGTATGGCTTGCCTTGCAATTCTCTGGTCACACAGGTAGCTCTTCTCTGGATTCTCAAGCTTTCCCACATCTTTGTTGAAGCGCGATGCCCAGAACTGGATGCAGTACTCCAGCTGAGGTCACCAATGCTGAGTAAAGTAAAAGAATCACTTCCTTGGTTTTGCTAGAAATGCATCGATTGGTGCACGCCAGAGTATTGTTTGCCCTGCTGGTTACATCATTGCACTGATGGCTCACGTTCATACCATGGTCTACTATTACCCCTAGGTCCCTTTTAGTCTTGGTGCTAGTCAGTTTGGTGCCACCAAGCCTGCAAGTATGTTGAGGTTTGTTTGTCCCCAAATGGAGCACTTTACACTTCTCAGTATTGAACTTCATCTGGTTCCGATCCTCCCAACCTGCCAGCCTATCTAGGTCTGCCTGTATCTGCAGTCTATCTTCAAGCATGACCACGCTACTCTATAACTTGGTGTCGTCCACAAACTTGGCCAGTGAGCTCTTCACCCACACATTCAAATCATTGATAAAGATGTTGAAAAGCACTAGACCAAGCAGACCCCTGAGGGATACCATTGGCCACTTCTCACCAGGATGACACAGAACAGTTCCTTAGTAGTCTCTGGGTCCTAACCCACATCCAGCTTCCTACCCACCTAACTGTCAAGTAGTTAAGCCCACAATCTTCTAATTGCCTTGTAAGAACATCATGGGATACTAGATCAAAGGCCTTTTGGAAGTCTAGGTATATAATGTCAACCTCCTCTCTCTTATCCAGGTGGCAAGTTACCTGGTTGAAGGAGGGGATGAGATTGGTAAAACAAGAACTGCCCATGATGCAACCATGCCGGCTGTCATTCAGTATCCTATCTTCTGCAAGTCTATCGCACATAGACTCCTTGGTGAATTTTTTCAGTATTTTCCATGGGCTAATTGGCCTATAGTTGCCCGGGTCCTCTTTCCTTCCCTTCTTGATGATGGGCACAACATTGGCCCTTTTCAGTCTTCAGGGACCTCTCCCAAACATCACGAGTTTAGGAAGAGTTTCACCAGCAGTCCTGCAATGACTTTGGCCAGCTCCTTCAGCACTCTTGGATGAAGTTTATTTGGCCCCGCTGACTAATAAATGTCTAACTTTCTAACTGATCACACACCAACTCAATGTCAACAGTAGGAAGGCGGTCACTCCCACCGTGCCCATTCTGAACCTTATCTAGTATGATTTCCCCCTTAATCCAGTGAAATACCAAAGCAAAGTAGTCATTCAGGAGTTCAGTTTTCTCCTAAGTGCCAGTAACCAGCTGTCCTGAGTTATTAAGCAATGGCCCCATGCTTCCATTTGTTTCGCTCCTGTTCCCTATATACTTGAAGAAGGACTTCTTATTGTCCTTGATTTCTGTTGCTAGTTTAAATTCGATTGCCGCCTTAACCTTTCTAATCTGCTCCCTACACAAGCAGGCCCTTGTTGTATAGTCCTCCTTGACAACTGTCCCAAGCTTCCATTGTTTGTAAGCCTCCTTCTACTTTTTCAAAAGGACCATGATATCCCTATTAAGCCAAGAGGGCTTCCCTGCTACCTTTTTCTGCATGGGAGGCACTTCTTTTTTTGTGCTTCAAGGATCATGGCTTTGAGGAATGACCATTGTTCGTACACTCCTTTCACTGGCAGTCCCTGGTCCTGCAGTGCTTCCCCTACTATTGCCCTGAGCCTGTTGAAATTCAGTTTTTTTGAAGTCTAGAACTTTAACCTTGCTAGCTAATTTGTCTGCGTTGTGACGGGCAATGAACATGATGGTTTCATGGTCACTGTTGCCCATAATCCCTACTATAGAGTAGGAGGGCTAGCTCCTCCTGCTTGTTCCCCAGGCTCCTGGCATTAGTGTACAGGCACTTGAGTCCTCCAACTGAGACCCTTGATTTCCTGTCACGTTGAGGGAGAACCATTCCTTAGCTCTTGCAAAAATGGCTGTCCTATTGTCCCCAACTTCACAAGCTTTCTTGTGTGCCAGTCCTCAGGCATGCTCCAGTAAGTGTTTCCCCAACTCCCAGCAATCTTAGTTTAAATTCTAGTTAGCCTTATGGAAAATAGGTTTTTCCTTATGTTCAACCAAAATTTTTCCTTAATTAGTAAGTAGCTCTTTGCTACCTAAAAGTTAGACAGGACTTGGGACATATCTACCAGGAGTTGGACCCTGGCTAAGAGTGTGGTGGTTGAGTGGTAAGGTCGAGACCGAAACAGCAGGTGGATACTTTTAACAGATAGAGAGGAATTAGGCACCGAAGCGTGTGGTTGAAAGAAGATCATTTTACTTACAATACTGATGTTTGTAACGTAGGTACAGTTGACTTCAGCTTGGTTGCAATTGCTTAACGAATTACAAGGAAATTAAAAAAAAACGACCAGAGAAAATAATTGTAGAAACGATGTAATGAGCCAGCTGCAAAAAACTGATGCGATAAGATGAGAAGTGATGCAACAAGATGCAAGATGACTCGGTTGTGGGGAAGGGTACGCCAAATGGATATTGGTGGCGGATGTGTTCGGTCGAGGGGAAGGGCGCGCCAAGCTGGGTTATCGATGGCGGGAACGCTCCCCGAAAATACGCGGAACGTTTCCTCAGAGAAAAACTCCAGAGCAGCTCCCTGCGGGCGGAAACTAATTTAGCTTTTAAACGGCTGGCAGGCCAATCACCAGCCGCCAAACATGAATAATTTAGAATCGGCCAATGAGTGGTTCGCGTAGCTGCATAAGCTTGGCGGGAATGTTTTCTAATCTGTAACCCTCCGCGACATGGCCTGCAGTCGCAGCGCCTGGCTGAGTGGAATTTTCCGCTCGTGACTGACTTCTGCTGTGCCATGTGTCAATCAAACCAATGACAGACCAGGACCGGAACGTACCAAGCTGAAAAGTAATGACGGTTGCTTGGTAGATTCCATTGTGTCAGGGACACTTTTTAAATTAAGTTATGGCAAAGAGGAGCATGCTGCCACTCTGCTCGGGCAAGAAGGAAGCAACACTGGGCGGGATAGGAACGTGTGTGGAAGAACGAGCCGGGACATTCGTCCCCCAGCACCAAGGACCTACTCTTCTCCCTCCCGAAAGGTGCAGGAAGTGTCTGCCTGGGCCTTTGCCTCACAACTCAAGTGACCTGAGAAAGTACTAGAAATGCTCCTTCTCCGCTGAATGATTTGCCCTAAACTGGATTTCTGTATTTGCTATCTCTGAAGTTAAATGTGGAAACAGCAGTGCAGTAGTTTGAGAGCTGAGCTTGCTGGTGAAGACTGAGGTAAAAAAGACCTATATTACTGGATTGCCTCCCCCACTTAGTAAGGGACCCACACTTTCCCTGATTTTCTTGTTGTTACTGACTTCCTTGTAGGAAACTCTTCTTGTTACCCTTCACATCCCTTGCTCACTATAACTTCAATTGCATTTTGGCCTTCCTGATTTCATCCCTGCATGCCCACGCAAGACTCTTATACTCCTCCCTAGTTTCCACTTTTTGTAAACTTCCTTTTTGTGTTTTAGCTCACTAAACAGTTCCCTGCTAAGCCAAGCTGGTCTTCTCTTATACTTGCTAGTGTTCCTTGCTAGTGTTCCTGTGTATCAGGATGGTTCATTCCTATATCGTTGGTAAGGTTTCCTTGAAATATAATCACCTCTCCTGGACTCCTTTGCCCTTCAGACTGTCCCCACCCCCTGGGAAACCTGTCTAAATGTTTTAAAATTCCTTGGGGATCCCAGGGCAACAGCTTCAAACCAGGATGTTTGGTAGCTTTAGCAAAAGATGATGAGCTGTTCTCCAGTTCTAACCTGAACATGTAAGCCATGGCAGCCAATCCATCCTTGGAATGCTAATGTAATGAATGATGAGTTTTTTTTTGCCAATGAAATATGATGGCTTTTTGACTCCTTGGTATACATGGTAGTGACAAAAAAGTGGGTGAGATCATCTCCTTTCCCTCCCTCCAGCAGTGAGCCTCTACTACATGCCACGGCTGCTTCATTGCCCCTCCTTGCTCCCCTCTTGCTCTGACTCTGGCTCCAGGAAAGGAAGATGCAGGTGCAAAGGGGTGCAGTATTGCTTAGAGTGAAATACCAGCTAGTTACACCTCTGGAGACACCTAAATCTCTTGAAGAGCGCTGGCAGAGGTGCAGTTCCCACATGTAACTCATGGTGCTTTGCAGGAAGTGCCATGAGTTAGTGTTTCCCCAGACCCAAGAGACATTGGCTGTTGGGTTCAGGGACTTGGGGGATTGAGCTCCAGTTTGAAGTGGCTGTTTGTCTGCCATCACTCTCCCCTACCCCCACCCCTCCCACTTCCCTGCTCTGGTGCTGTCTTCAGAATGGGAGAGGGGGAAAGGAGCAGAGGGAACTCGGTCTGAGGTTTGCTCATCCTGCACTGGAAGGTAAAGTAGGTGGATTGGAGCACCCCCACCTCAGGGGGGGCTCCAATCTATCTGCCCTAACACTCCAGCACAGGCTGGGGAAACCCCATACAGAACTCCTTCTCTCTCCCATTCTGAAGATAGCACCAGAGCTGGGAGTGGAGCAGGGCTGGGCTGGGCTGTGCTGCTTCAGCCCAGACCTGCTCCCAGCACATGCTGACAGATGTTACTAAAGATGCTCCAGTTTAGAGTGCCTTCATCTATTCTAAACCCTCATGTAATGAAGGTTCACACTGTTGCATGATCAAACATTTTTAAAGTGCTCTGCAGCCATTCATTTATCTCATTACATGGTTATAGAGCACTTCAGAGGCCTGATCACACAATAAATAAACTGTCACTTCAGTAAGCATGCTTGGAGGCAGCAAAACCTAGAGAGGGAGAAGGATGCAATTTGGCCAGAGCAAGCTCAGTGGTACCCAGGTTTATAACCACTAGGTGGCAGTGCCTCTTGCTACAAAGTGACATTGGTACTAGCTGTGAAGCGCTCGCATGCATCTCAACTCCTGAATTTTTTCCTTCAGGAGGTGTTGTGGGGGTTACAGTGCTGTCTGGTAGGGATAATGCTACATTTCCCTAATCCCAGTGACTCCAGACTAGGGGTAACAGTAAAAATCCAGAGCCAATTAATGCCAGATTCTCCTAGTAGAAGTCTAATAGGTGTTGCAGAGAGACAGCCTCATACTAACCTAAAGTAGGGACACTGGGATCAATCAGATAAATTAAGACAGAGCTTTCACAATAGGAGGCACTATAGAGACTGGGATGGGTCCACGTACATATGATCCTACCACACAGCAGAGGGGGTTGGCTGAAATGGTCTCTTGAAATCACTCTTCCCCCACAGAGAAAGGCTAGAGCCCAGGTGTGCTGGCTGCCAGCCATGCCCCTGCTAAGCAGTCTTCAGTAGCAAGTCAGGGTTGTGCAGGCAAGAAGCAGTATTAACCCTTAACATACAACTGTTCATGGCACATTCCAACTTTAACAATGCATAATATTCTTCAGATTTAGTATGGTCTAAGTGCACCGTGTAACCTCATCCTTAAAGTGAATTTTTTTTTTTTAAATATATGACGCTGGCTTAACAGCTAAAGTGCCATTGGAGAGCTGCTTTTCATCTGGAACACAACTCTAAAAGTACCACAAACTTAAATGTTAAGTGCTTTGGCCATTCAAGTTCTCTTCTGTTACTCAGACAGAGCCTATCATCTTCTGGGGCATAGTGTCTGACCTCTTTGTTCCAACTTGTGCAATAGGAAATAATTGTCATTACTTACACTCCAGGGGGCATTGCATGTTTGAATTGTCATGCACGTTCAGCTGCCTGAACTATTTCAGAGGTGAGCAAGGGAGCATCTTCAAGAATATTCACAGCTCTTGGACCCTGACTAGTAAAACTGTAATTAGCGTAAAAATGTGTTTGTGGAATTTGCATGGTTAAAAGAAAGATGCTTAGCATGGAACAGGTGAGTATTAAGAGGGGTCATTAGCAAATGTCTGGATAAATACATTGGCACACAGAGTGTCCTGATCTTTGACCAGAAATAAGCAGTCACTAACCTTTCTTTAGGACCATGCCAAGAAGAGGAACTGCTGCATGCCAAAACTTGCTGCATGTGGCAGGGTCAGGAATGATCAGGTGGTACCTGGCCTGTGGGGGAAGCTGCACTTTCCCTACAGATTAACAGGTTTTGCAATGAGTGGTGGAGAAACAGACCAGGTTCTTCTTTGCCCTCTATTCAGAGCAGAGAGAAATGTTGCTTCTTATTCTCACTTGGCTTGTAAGCATTGTTTCCTGCTTCTGGCAGGGAGAAGAGGACAGACACCAGCTATTTTACTTTTGCTGTCGATGTAGCAAGGGACAGGAGTTGATCTAATATATATGAAGCCAGGTTTGGTAGGTAGAAAACATGAATTCCCAAAATGAGTTCTCAGAGCAGGCATGGTACATCACCTTTATTGTGAATGTGCACTATGGACAGACTGGAGAGAAACCAATGTAAATTAATGCAAATGCTTAGGGACCTAAGAAGCAAGGTTTAGGAAGAAAGACTGAATGAACTTTGGTTATTTAGCCTTGAGAAGAGAAGACTGAGTGGGGTTTTAATAACTGTACTCAAATACCTGAAGGGTGATTACAGAGAGGATGGAAATGGGTTTTTTCCTGTGGCCATAGGGCACAAGACTAGGAACAATGGCCTCAAACTGCAACAGAGGAAATTTAGGCTGGAGATTAGGAGGAACTTTCTGACTATGAAGATGGTCAAGCACTGGAACAGGCCACCTAGACAAGTTGTGAAATCTCCAGTCTTGGAAATTTTCAAAAGTGGGTTAAACAGACAAACTCCCAACACTTGGCTGGGATGATTTAGTCAGGAATGATCCTGCCTTGTTCAAGGGGGCTGGATTAGATGACTTCCTGAGGTCCTTTTCAGCCCTACTTTCCTATGACAATACCTCAGTGAACCTCAGGAGCCATAGGATGGTTCTATGGGATGCAAGTCCAGCAGAAATCTGGACTTCAGTGAGAAGTCCAGTAAGGATGCACTGATTACATCTGTTTTGTTCAGATCTTCAGCCACACCCTTGACGATCCTGATATACAACCAACAGTAGCTCCATTATACAACCTCCCTTTCATGAGCACATCTGTTGCATACACTGTTCTACCAGCAACATGAACTTTAGTGCGACTCCTCCCAACTAGTGGAAGCAGCAGTGCAATGGGCCTTCCCAGCCTGCTGGCAACTTTGCATTAGTAACATTTTGCAGGGACACCTCAACCAGCTACTACAGAGGCATCTATTTGGTGCAGTCTGCTTGGGGTATGGTGACATGCATTACAGCAGCAGAGGTCTAACAGGCAGCTGTGCCCAGGGCAGCCACAATGCCTGGGATTGCTGCAGTGTGATCAGTTGCCACTGTGCCAGCAGTTATTTTGGCACCCTTCCCACAAACACAGGACCTGGGGCTGCTGCCCTGGTTGCCAGCCCTCAATTGTGCAACTGTGCAGCAGTGGTATCTGCTACAAAGCTGTTTGTAACTGTACTCTCTTCATGAATAGGTATCGCCTGGCCTCATGAGAACATGGGAGCCTGAAGACTGCCTAGGGCTGCAGTCAGTAACCCTACAGGCTCTTCTATCTGAAGTACCTGGTTCTGAATTCACTTGGAAGCCTTTAAAGCAGTGGTTCTCAACCAGCGTGCTATGGCTCAACAGTTGAGAACCACTGCTCTGAGGAGTCAAGGGAAAACCCAGTGCTAAAAGTATTAAGGGTGTGTATGTGTGCTGTTTTGTTTGGATTACAATAGTGCCTACAGACAAACCCAGTATGGGACTGCTTATTTTCCTGCTACTGAAAAGTCTGACAACTTAAAGGGCGTAACACACCCATAGAGCTAACATTGTGACTGTGTTGAATAATGTCACATTTGTGCCACAAGTAATAACACCATTTGTACAGTCTTGTGAGGGTGGGACTAGCTGATTGGAAAAAACAATAACATGAGAGATGACAGTGAAGGAAGGGAGGTGGTGAGAGTGACTTAGGCTGATGTGGAGAGAGGCCAGCAGATGTTTAGTTTTTGAATTGGAGTTACCAAGAATACTTAGGCAGACAAGATTCCTTGGGTGAATTTAATATCTTTTATTAGACCAACCCAAATGGTTGGAGAAGAGTTATTAAGCAAACTTTCGGGTTCAAAAACCCTTCGTCAGGCTAAGGAAGCTTCAGCAGTTGGTGTGTGCTCTTCCTGGAAACCCCTGCAAGAATACTTAGTTGCTTGTTAATATGGATCTGCGATATGAAGGCCTTTTAAAAAGGAAGAGTTGCATTAAGCACTCAACGGAAGCTCCTTTTGGATAAAACAGTTCAGCCCCATTTAGCCCAGAGGTGAGTGTGGACCTGTAGGAGTTTCCCATGCCTGAGACTCAGGGACAATCAGCAGGGAAATACGTTTCATTGCAAGGGTTCCTGGAGAAGAACAAAGGCAGAGAATTAGTTTCTTGGAAGAAGACAGGAGAGCTGCCTGCATTTAGTATGACCCTGGTGATGTCCAGGTACACAATGAATTGGATCATTTTTTAATCACCATCTTGACTAGCATGATTCTCATCCTCAAGGGGACTGTGCAAATACTCTCTAGTATGGCTGCTGGTTGGCAAGCCAGGAAGCAGAATGTACAAGTGACTTTGGGATAAAAAAAAAAAAATAAAGTCCCAAAGATGTTTTAATTTGCTAACAAGTGTAGCTGATGATGTTATATCTGCTTTGGTTTGGTTATGACTGTGATAGTAACTCTATGATTTCCTTTCCAGCAAAACCTCATTAGTATGCATGTTTAGAGGTCTGGGGGCTGTTTTTGTTGCTTGTGGGTTAAGCATACCAATGTAAACAACTGGTGGATCAGGCTCCCTGCATGCTGTGCAGAGATCTGTAAGCACTATTGTATCCCTCAGTTCCAATACAGCAACCATGTATGTGTGAGGAACAAGAGGCAGTTACTCCCTACAAGGCTTTGAGGACCAATTTAAATAGAAAACTGATGATCACTACATTTAAAAGAGCTGAAATCCCTGAGCCTACTGCTGTGGAGGTGAAGGTGTAGAAAAGCTTGATTTGCACAGGCAACCTGAGGAGGAACAGTGGTAACCCCGATAGTGTCCACTGAGCAGTGGTGATCCCCAGCAGAGTGATGGCATTCTCTGGTGGTGGCATTCCCTGGTGGCCATGGCAGTAAAGTGGCAGCAACCTCTGGTGGTCGTGGCAGAAGGGTAGGAACTCCTAGCAATGATGCAGTGCTCCCCAACAGTGATCCCTAGCAGCAACACCCATCAGTAGAGTGGCAGCAACTCTGGTGCAGGCCTCCCTACTCAGCACTTGCCACTTGGGGATGGCACAGATGGTGAAGCCTCCTTAGCAGAGCCCTGGCAGTGAGGAGCAACAGGGTCCTCTGGGGTGGACCGCTCTAGCCAGCACTTGCCACTTTTGTCTGGCACAGGTGGCAAAGCCTCCCCGATGGCAGCCCTGGGTGCCTTCTCAACAGACCAGGCTAGGTGGTAGCTCCCCTGGGTTGGTTTGCCAGTAACTGAGACTATTAATTGTTCAGGGTTTCCGTTTTTGTTTAATAGTTCAGGTTTTCTTTATTTGTATTTCTTCCCCTTCCCCTATATTAAACCACAGCAGTACTGTGGCAAGAAAATTTGGTGCCCAGGGAAAAACCTGCAGCGGCAGCCCACCCTCACCCCACACACAGATCTAGGGGGAACACACCCTCTCCCACATTTGCCCAGGAGTGTTCTGAGCTGTTGACACCCCTTTGCTTTGGCACCCAAGGTGGTCACCCCACTCACCCCTCCCTCCTCCCTCCTTGCTACAGCACTGAACCCTGGTTCAGTTTAATGTTGGAAGTTTGTTCACTTTAGAACAGCCAATAACAGTGTATTTTGCCAGCTTTCTTGGTGGAAGTTTGAGCCAGATTTCATAAGTTGGTATCAAACCCCTACATTTGAACCTGGCCCTTCTTACCGGTCCAATGTCTGGTAGAAGGATTACACAAGCAATCCAGAGTTCAGATTTTAAAGTTAATGTTTACAAAATGTACAGTTCAGATCCCCAAGTAGATTGTTATTTGACCTGAAATGGCACAATACATTGGTCCCACTGGCAGGCCTAGTTCTTTATTAGTGCTTAAACTGATTTTTAAGAACACAGTGTGGCTCATTTGCTGATTATTTGCATTCTCTTAAACTGACCCATAGTACCTACACCTAGCTTATGTCTAGCTCTCTGTTGTAAGAGAGGTCTAGGCAAACCCCCCCCAGAGAACTTCGGTTGTTTGTAGGGTCTGGGGAATAACTTGAAAACCTGTGTCATCTTCAATTGTGTTTCTTCTCCAGGCAACCAGTACATTTAAGTTTCTGGTGGTTCTTCTAACAGGCTTTGCCTATGAACAATCAAACAAGTATTTATATGAAAAAATCCCATTAAGTAAAAGTTAATGCTGTAGTGCTACTCTGAACTTCTGGATAAAGCTGAAATATAAATCTAGTAAATAAATGCCAGGTGAGGAAGTGAAGAAATCTCAATTAAAGTGGACTGGACACCCATAATTCTGCACATTTCTCCACAGACATGCCAGCCCCCCCTGGCCCCCACCAAATCCCCCAATCCCGCTAGGGCTACCCTCTCCCCACCCCCCAGCTTGGTACTTTAAAGAAAAGCCCCAGTGCTCATGGAGTGCTGTGGGGGGGGGCGGAGGGAGGAATCCCTACTGCCCCCCACTGCTTCATGCTGCATGGGGGGCTCTGCCACGAGCCCCCGACCTCCCCCTGCTTCTCCCTCAGCTCCCCCACAGGTGCCCCACCTGGCCCAGCTCCGGCCCTTTAAGGAAAAAAAAAAAGAAAAGCCCTAGGACTCGGGCTCCTGCAGTGGCTTTGGGGCTTCGGGGGCTTGTGCAGAGCCCCCCATGTGGCATGGGGCAGAAGAGGCAGTGGAGAGCACCACCTACATGCAGGAGCGGTGAGTCCCAGGGTTTTTTCATTTTTGGTTTTTTCTTTCTTAAAGGGCTGGAGCTGGTGCCGGTGGGGCACCTGTGGTGAGGCTGGGGGAGCAGGGGGTGGGACAGGGGGTTCATGCAGAGCCCCCCATGCAGCATGGGGCAGTGGGAGGCAGCAGGGATTGCCCCCTGCCCAGCAGTACCTGGTGATCTGGGGCTTTTTTTTTTTAACAAGTGCCAGGAGCTGGGGCCGCCATTGCCAGGCTGGCAGAGGAGGCAGGTGATGGGCCTGGCTGATTTGGCTGCTGCCAAATCTCCAAATCAGATTCGGACGAATTGAATCAGGACAGTGGTTCAAATCACTGAATCAAATTACTGCCCCCCGAATTGGCCAAATCCAAAATGAATACTAGCCACTTTGCACAGACTTATCACGTGGCCTTGGTTTCTGCAGTTGTCCTGCCCTCAAGTTTCCTGCTCTCCCAGGAAGGAGCCTCATGGGCCAGATCCAGCCTGAAGGCCATATGTTTGACATCCCGACTGTAGAGCATGGGACCTTTGTTTACACAACTTGATCACTTAAATGAAGGTTTCAGAGCTGCAGCAGTAGTTAGCAATAGTTCCTCCCCAACTGGTGTTTTGGGATAATGTGCCTTTAAAGTCTAGTCCTGTTCTTCAGAAGAAAACTCCCAGAGCTAGAACAGGTGTCCTACACCTAAAGCTACAAGTGGTAATTTATTAATTTGATTGATGTGCATGTCCTAATGACATGTTTTATGGTCAATGAGAGTTGGCATGCACTTTGATATAAATCAGTGATCCCAGATCCTAATGATAGGTTTGTAAACTTACTGAAACCTATGGTACCTGGGGCTTAACAAATGAGGGCTTAACAAATGTTTGTTTTTCTTATCCTAGAATGCATGAAGACCTTGGTCGCATTTCACCTTCCCCAAATAGGATTATTTTTCCCATTTTGTTTTTACATTCAGGGTATTAAATCACTCTTCTCTGTATTCTTTCGGAGGTTTACTGGATACCTCAGACAGCGACTGTAAACTCGGGTCTTAACTGAAGGCAAGAAGGTTCGAACTCCATCATTCTTTTTTCCAACTTTCTATCAAGACGTTATCAAAGAGTTGACTTACATAGCAATCAGGAGAAATCAGAAATATGATTGCTTATTACTTCCCAGCTGTCACCTGAGTTTTTCCAGGATGATCCAGCTGGGCACATAAATCTACACATGCTAAATATGCAGATGTTAAAAACCCTTCTCTGCTTACCTGCCTTATAATTAGATGTCTCATCCCAAAATTTTCCATCTTTAAACACATTATGAATAAAAGATCCTTATATTACTCAGACAAACATAGAAGGAATCATAAACCATGTGAACGGCATGGGATCCAAATAAATATTTATTAACTATATAAAATATACAAGCCCTAGCAATACACATACTGCTGCTCTGACAGGGACCTGGTGTCATCTAACATAGGAACTGGCTACGGAAAATATAGGATTAACAAAACATAAAAAGATCCTACTTAGAATCACAAAGAAATTGAACCAGAACAAATCTCAGGAGGTCGCCCATTCCAATCCTTTGCTCAAGGCAGGATCATTGAATATTTCAGTCACATCCTATCTACAAAGTAGTTTGCCAGGGATATTTCAAGCTTGGATTTGAAAGATCTTCATCTAGTATGGTATATAGACTGATGTGCTAAGGTGAAAGAGAATTTTCTAAATTACCTGTGCGCTGTTGATGATTGGTGTGAATTTGAGACAGGGTCCTTGTCATAGCTTTGACAATCTTTACTAGGCTAAACAGTTAGCCATATTATTTCATAGATGTTATAGACATCAGGGCTGGAAGAGACCTCAGAAGATCTTTGAGTCCAGCCCTCTGCCCAAGGGGCAGGAAGTCAGCTGGGGTCATAGGATCCCAGCAAGATAAGCATCCAAATTTCTCTAGAAGGCATTCAGTGTAGGTGCTTGAACCACCTCTGGTGGCAAGCTATACTAGACGTTGGGGGCTTGGACAGTGAAGAAATTCTTCCTTATGTCCAGTCTGAAACAGTCTTGCAGGAGTTTATAACTGTTCAACCTTGTCATCCCTTGGGGCGCTCTGGTGAACAATCATTCCCCCAGATACTAGTGGTCACCCCTGATAAACTTATAGGTGGTCATCAGATAGCCCCTGAGCCTGTGCTTTTCCAGGCTAAAGAGCCCCATAGCTCTCAGCCTGTCGTCGTAAGGCCTGTTTTTGTGACCTCTGATCAAAGAGCGTGGCTCTTCTCTGGACTCTCTCAAGCTTCTCCACATCCTTTTTCAATTGTGCAGCCCATTAGTCTGAAGTCAAGTAGAAGGCAGGGTAGATTTGGAATCTACAGATGTGCTCTAAGCATATACATATCTACACTAGCTCAAGTTGTCATGGGCTACAGCTCATTTAATCAGATGCTTTGAAAGGACACACATGGAACAATGTATAAGAAGTAAAGATAACCTTTTGTGAGTCCTTTGTTCCTATGGGTTCCTTGCTTTTTCTTGCTTCTTCCGTCACTGCCCCTTCCCTCTTCTTGCCACCCAGTCTGTCAGATTGGGGCCTTATCCTGCCAGGCATGGCAGCTCACTCAGTCTGCCACCTCCCCACCAGAACACTGGGGCAGACACAGGTGGTCAGGCCCCTCCATCTGGGCCTATGCGCACATACACTACCTGCCACTGGAGTGGCCAGCTAAGGTCAGCTGACCTTTTATCCCTTCCCATTCAAAATTCTAACCCAGAAGGGGAAGTGTCTGGGCAACAAGACTCAGTCTTGTACCTAGGCTGCTGCACCCTAGGTTTATGCTGTTACTGACTCTCTGATGGAGTCTCTGGATGCCTGACCTGACTTGTCCATGGACCCTGAGTTTGGCATGACCCTCTCGATACCTGACCTGGCTCTGGCTTGACCTCCTGAACATATGGCTCATATATTCACCAAACTTGATCTTCAAGGAATCTATAATCTAGCGTGAAGAATGGAAAACTGCTTTTAGGATGCAATATGGGCATTGTAAATGCTTAGTTATGCCCTTTGGACTCACCAGTTCCCTGACTGCTGATAAAGTGTTGGAAAGTAATGTGTTATGAAAGCTACTGGACTATTTTGTAATTGCATACCTGAACAGTGTACTGATTTTCTTGGAAGAACCTAGCCAACATGTGACACATGCCTGAACAGTACTGTAAAGAATGTACCAACACAGTCTGTTTGCAAAATTAGAGAAATGTGCATTCAACAATTGAATTCCTTGGGTTTATTCTATCTTCTGAAGGCCTGAAAATGGATTCCAGAAAGGTTCAGGCCACCTATGAATGGAAAGCTCCCACCCCACTCTGAATGTCAAAGTGCTCCAAAGATTCCTAGGGTTTGAGAACTTTTACTGCAGATTCACCACAAACTTTGCCCAGGTAATAAATCCCTTCACTACGCAACTGTGAAAGAATGTCCAGTTCTGCTGGTCCAAGGAGGCCCATCAGACTTTCAAACACCTGAAATAAGCCTTAAACTTCTGCCTCTATGCTTGACCATCCAGACCCTGCCCTGCCACTGGTGGTAGACATGGATGCATTTAGCACAGCCATAAGTGCAGTGCTCACCCAGTGGCGGGGCCCAAAACAGATTCTGTGCCCCTCCACCACCTTTTCCAGAGAACTTATCCCAGCAGAACAGAATTACGAGATCCTGGATTAGAAACCCCTGACCATCCATGTGACCTTCAGACAATGGCAGTACTACCTTGACAACCATTTTGACTTTCATATATGTACCAGCCCAGGCCCAGAAACAGAAAAGCAGACATGCTATCTCAAAAGATGGAATATGAAGCTGACTCCATGGAGGTGCCAGCTGAATCCAGCCCTATTTTAAAAATGCACAGTTTCATTAGCACCACATGACCAATAGATTTGCTGACCCTGCTTCCAGCTGTCACCCAAGAAGAGATTCCTCCTGAGAAGCAGACCTATGTCTCTCAACAGCCCCACCAGGAATGGGAGGGGGCTGTATTAGTTTTGGATAGAATCTATGTGCCTCTAGGTTTGGCCAGTCTGACAGTGCTCCATGTATGCCATGATTCATTGTCTGCAGGCTACCCAAGAACAGAGGACAACTATTGACTGTTGCCCAATACTTTCGCTGGCCATGCCTGCCTGACACTGTCCAAGAATTTGTCTACTTCTGCAATCTTTGTACCCTTCCTAACAGTCCCACACAGAAACCCGGTGGCCTCCTCCAGCCTCTCCCTGTCCCTTCCCCCCTCCAAATCCTGGTCTGTCATTTCCCTAGATTTTATTGTAGAGAGGTCCAAATCCAAAGGATATTCTACCATCCTGATGATGGTGGACCAGTTAACCAATGTAGTTCACTTCATTCGATGCACAGGTCTGCCCCCAGCTAAAGGCACAGCCCAGTTATGACTGGACCATATGGTTTGCTTTCATGGTCTCCTGAACTTCATAACCTCTGACTGAGGGCCCCAGTTCATTTCCTGATTCTAGCGCAAGGCCCTGTATTTGTTTGGAATTAGTGCCCAGCTCTTGTCTGCACACCACTGACAAACAGATGCCCAAGTGGAAAGAACAAACCAGGTCCATGAGCAGTACCTCTGGTGCTACCTCAAATTCAAGCAAGACAGCTGGGCTCCCCTGCTAACATTCACTGAGTTTGCCTATAACAATTCCATGAATGCCTCAACTGGGCAAATGCCCTTGTTTGCCAATTATGGATTCTATCCCCAGTTACGCCCAGCCCTACCCACCACCTCCAAAAATCCTTCCGCTATGGCCTGGGTACATTATAAGTCTGATAAGAGACTGCCCCAACTGGATGAGGCATCATCTCTCGCTAAGCTAGAATCCTATAGACTTTTTTCCATCAAGCTGTGGCAGGTAACCACTTCAGCTGGGAACTGTTCTCCCCAGGGAGGGCAAGAGGAAGGACAACCAGGCTACAATATTGGTATTGGGATTATTGGTGCACTGTCCAGGAAACTGAACCCAGGGCCAACGAGAGTTCATGAGTAATATGGAAAGAGAGCCCCAAGAACCTGTGCTGGGTGCAGCAGGGACACAGGTACAAGACCTATTGATCCAGATGCTGCAGGGGCAAGAGAAACAGATGGACAAGTTGCTCTGGACAAGGGCACAGGAGCAAGCTGCTCACAGGACTCTGGGCGACAGCAGGCTCTGAATGAAAAATTGGAAGTTTGGCAAGGGATCAGAGCAAGGGTGGTAGAAGGGCTTAGGGTGCCCAAAATGGATAGAGGTGACAGTCCTGAGGCATATTTAGAATCATTTGAAAGATGGGCTTTAGCTATGGGGTGGTAAGCATTGGGCTTACCAGCTGGGGCGTTTGCTGACGGGCCGAGCAGACTGCCTATAGGGCTCTATCCCCGGAAGAGGCCGGGGATCACAAGAAACTGAAAGATGAGATTTGATATAGAATGGAATTGTCTACGGAAAGCTAGTGCATCCAGTTTTGGGCAAAGGAAGCAAAAATGGCCATGAGTTTTGTTGCAGGCCCTGGGAGATCTGGCCCAGAAATGGCTCAAACCAGAGGTACAGGCCTTGGCTGAGATAATAGACATAATCATGTTAGAACAATTTACTGGGGACCTTGCAGAGGGTACCCAACAGTGAGTTCTGGAGGCACCAACCTCAGTCTTCCAAGGAAGCCCTAAAGTTGGCTGAGGCCTCACAGAAGCAGAAAGGGTTAATATCCCCAAGGGGATGCCTACGATGACCTCACCCGTTGACCAGGGAATGTGAGGAGGATTGCCAGCAGTATGTGACTCCAGGCCAGGTGGGTTAAGGAAAGAAAACCAATGTTACACACGTGGAGAACGAGGCCACAGTCTGTGGGTGTGCCCTAAGCTATGAGATGAACGAGGATCACCGTGGGGAAAAGCACATTTGTCAAATGACGTGATAGAAGAAGCAGTGAAGCCAGAGCTAATGGACTATAGTTTTGGTTCCAACACCAAGAAACTGCTGCCCTGTCCCACAATGACAGTAACACAGGAAGACCATGAATATTGGGTGGTAACAGATACGGGGTGTACTCAAACCCTGGTGAAATCCTCACTGATCCCAGCCCACGGCTAAACAGGCCATCCTGACTGGCCACCAGCCATATTGACATGTATGCATGAAGAAAATTGGGTATACCCTTAGTAAAGATTGAAACGAACATTGCTGGGAAGGACGAGGGAACTGGGGATTGGTTCCCCAGCTGCCCTACCCCATGATTAATAGATTCATAGATTGTAGGGCTGGAAGGGACCTCAGAAGATCATTGGGTCCAGCCCCCTACACCAGGCTGGAATGACAGTTGTGGTCAGGTGACCCCTGCAAGATGGCTCTCCAATCTCCTCTTGATAATATCCAGGGTAAGTGAACATTTTTGGGCCGAGATATTTGATATTGGGCTGAGATTGGATGGTTGGGCAACTTGCTGATGATGACAATAAGCCAGATGAAATGGAGTTGGAACACGTGACTGGACAAGGGTGACTGGACAAGCAGACCAGGTGGAGGAAGAGGTATTCCACAGTGTATCTGAGAACAACATAGTCTGGTGAAATGATGAAGTCCTGAAACCCGAGATGGTGACATAGTGTCCATGTTTTGAGATGAGAAAGGACCTGTTGTATTGGGTGGTAAAAGGCTCAGGGGAAGGCGAGGAGAACACCCAATTGCTGGGCTCTCAGGGATATTGGAGGGATCTGATGAGCATAGTTTATTCCCTGCCCACAGGGGTTCATCTTGGCTGCGATAAGATGGGGGCATGGCTATTAAAAAGATTCTTTTGGCTGGGTACCTACAGGGAGGGAGAAAGATTTTGCGATGCCTGCCCAGTGTGTCAGAAAGTCTCCCAGGTCTTCCCTGAATAGGCAACCTTAATGCCCATGCCAGTAATTGAAAAACCTTTCAACTGAATTGCCATGGATGTGGCCAGGCCGTTCCCCAAGCGTAGTGCCAGATAGCAGTTTGTACTGGTTGTCATGGATTGTACTACTCAGCTCTCAGATACCACACCCTTGAGATTTGTTACCACCTCCAAGATCACAGCAGAGCTGATGAATTGGGTGGTACATGTCAGGTTACTCGAAGAAATTATAATGGACTAGGGGACGGACTTCATGTCTGGGGTCCTGAAGGGCCTGTACAAGACCCTACAAATTGAGGCAATTGAGGACAGCAGTTTAACACCTGCAAACAGATGGGCCGACGAAGAGATTCAATAAGACCTTAAAGGGGATGCTGTGAGCTGTGACATAAGGAAATCCCAAGGGTTGGAATCAGCTGCTGCCCCCTCTTTTATTTGTGATATGGGAGGCACCACAAGCATCAGTGAGGTTTTCCCCATTTGAATTGGTTTTTGCATGCCAGCTTCGCAGCTTATCAGATGTAGTATGCAAGGGCTGGGATAGACAAGAAATCACTGTGACAGCTTTCCCGAATCATTTTATGAAGCTTCAGAACTGACTTCAGACTGTGCAGAAAATCACCCCACAAAATCTGCAAGGGCACAAGAGCAGCAGTAAAGAACCCAAGACCAATGAGTTGTGAAAAGAGAGTTCACTGTAGGGAGAAAAGTATTGCTTTTATTAGCAAGTAACAACAACAAGTCGCTGGTCCAGTGGCAAGGACCATATAAGATATCACAAAGTTTGGGGCCCATTGATTATGAGATAGTACAACCAGGGCAAAGGTGAGAAAGGCAAATGTATCACGTGAACCTCTTGAAGGAATGGAAAGAGCAAGAGGGCTGGCTGCTGCACCCTGATCCTGACACATGGGAGCGAGCCCTCCACCTGCAGAAGACCCAATGAATAGGAAAGTGAAGCCACCAGGAATGGGAGACCACCTAACGCAGGAACAGCTCACAGTGGTTGGCCACCTCCCCAGCACAGCGCTGGTGCAGACACAGATGTTCAGAACCCCCCATCTGTGTCTAGGCACCACCCACTCCCTGCCAAACTGGAGGGGTGGAGACCGGTATGCTGAGATTGAAGCCCCTAGGAATGGCTGCTGCCAAGGCAGGGCTGAACCTGGGAGCTAAAGTCTTAATATGTAGACTGAGGCAGAGGGCATGGGCCAAGAGAAAAAGGGGGCCTTTGACAGCTGAAGTCCTGATAGGCCCTCAGAAACCTACAGGAGCACTCCCTTAAAGGGGAAGCACTTCGGGAACACAAAAGGCCGCAGGGAGGATGGCCTGGCTGAACAGGCCTGGCTACCTGCGAGGTGACTACAAGGCACTAGTGAAACTCTTAAGCACCCTGTTGCCCTATTAAAGAGTCCATGTCTTGCGCATCCATTGCAATGTGGTGTGTTGACCTCATGTCCATAGCAATGAATTCCTGTTTCCACTAAATCAGTGATGCAGCAGCAGAGCTGTTAGGATTTTAAGTTATTTATAAGTGAAGCCATGTACCATAGTATGCTTTGAAGTGGATAACAATCTTGTTTATGATGGAAGAAATGCATAATGATAAAAATCCTACAGGATTACTATAATTCCTGATGAAGGACAGCAGAGTAGCCTGCCAAGGTAGAGGAACAGCTCTGGGTCTGAAGGATCCTATAGGAACTTGCAAGTTACTATTCAAAGGGTAAGGACCATACAGATTCCTGTGGCAGGAATCTCAAGCTATAACAATAGAGATATTACTGGGGTTGTTCTACGAGGCTTGAGAAGAATCAAAGATATACAGTGCAAGGTGCTAAAAAGAAATTGGAGAGGTGAAAAAAATCTAGCAAAAGGATGTTTTATAATGTCATGGAACAAGTCAACTGCCCATACAAGTGGTAAAATGGCAAAGCAGGAAAAGTTTGGGTAAGCAACTGACAATAAGAGTCATTGCAAAAAATAATCAATTTGTCACTTTGTCTGGGTGTTTTTGGTTTGCCTATGTTACTAGGTTGCCTCTGCCATTTAGTAAGACTTGCACTTCCCTGATCTTCCTCTTGTTGCCAACATACTTAAACATACTTGTTACCTTTCACATGCCTTGCTATCTGCAATTCCAGTTGCACTTCGACTTTCCTGATTTCATCCCTGCATGCCTAAGCAATACTCCTATACTTCTCCCTAAGTAGTTTGTCCAAGTTTCCACTTCTTGTAAGCTTCCTTTTTGTGTGCGAGATCACTGAAGAGTTTCCCTGCTAAGCCAAGCTGGTCTTCTGCCGTACTTGCTACTTCACTTTCTGCAAATTGGGATGGTTCATTCCTGCATCCTTAGTAAGGTTTCTTTAAAATACAACCAGCTTTCCTGGACTCCTTTATGTCTCCTACTGGCCTCTTAGGGAATCAGTTCCCCAAGCGAGCTGAAGTCCCCTTTTCTGAAGTCCAGGGTCCTTACTCTGATGTTCTCCTTCCCTCCTTTCCTCGTGATCCTGAGCTTTATCATCATCTCAGGG
>JAGPOW010000145.1:7939947-7956828 GCA_030014935.1 Caiman crocodilus
GCCTGCAGCGAAGAGTCCTGGGACTATTTAGATTCTCTCCAATGACTCTGAAGTACTCAACGGATCAAGCCTCATTGGGAACTTTGTTCTACTTTTACATAGTTCTTGGATCCTGTTGTGCTCGGGCAAGGCACTGACAAGTTCAAAGTGGGGCAGTTCTTGGCACGTAGAAGACTGAAAGGCCAAACAGGGAAGCACTGGATGACATCATGTACCTCTAGGGTAAGTGGGTAGCTGAATAGAGGTTTTAAGATTTGCATTTGAATTTACATGAATGACTTCTGCATAAGTCTTTCACTGGATTAGCCCTTAGTCCAGTTTTTCAGGTAGCTTTGCATACCTTAAGTTAGGTACCCCAAAGCTGAATCACTCAGCATGGAAAGCTAACAATGAAAGTTTGAGCTTTCTATTTCTGGTCTTAGTTATCCTAACCAAGAATTTTTTAAATAACTAGTGATTGTTGATGCTCATCCTGAATCTTTGAGTGGGCAGGATTTGCATAAAGCACTAAGCATTTACCCTCTGAAAATCAGGCTTCTTCAAGGCACCTCTGACAGATCACTCAAAAGCTTAGGTACCCAAAATCAGTCACTGTTTAGAAAGACAACCTCATCTGTAAAAAAGGAGTGATATGCCTGCTGCAAAGAGGGTACACCGTGAGCCTTTGCTATTTCAGGTTGTGAAAGCAAGGCTAATATGTGAGAGAAACAAGACTAGAATTTAGGTTCTCTGTCTCCCAGAAGTGAACAGATGAGGGGCAAAAAGGAATAGAACAAGAGCAGGGTTTTTCATGAAACATTTGGAAAGGTGTTCTGTCTGTTCCAATAATTAAGTCATGAAATTAGGTGCATAAATGTAGATGTAGTCACCCAAAGTCTGTACACTTTCCCTGCTTAAAAATGCAAATGCAAACTCTGTTCCCATGTGTTATGCTTTCCAATTCAAGACAATCTTAGAGGAACTCAGCAGGGTTTTTGGCTGTTTTATTTACAAACTTCAGCTCCTTATTTTGGTGCTAAAAGTCCACTGGGATGGGGAGAAGGAGGAAGCAACCTAAAGACATCTTAAACTATCAACTGCTTGAAGTGTCCTTTGCCAGATCTTTCAAAATTTTGCTTTTGATCAGGTTAGGCCTGGAAAATTTTAGCTCCCAATATGGGAGTTTCAGAAATGTAAGCAGCTTAAGATGGTAAGGTAAAAGAGAAATACTGTGAGCTTCTGCCAACTTTCTCTCTCATATACATTACTCTGAGAGCCTTAAATAAAAATTTTATATTCAGCATACCTCAAGGCTAGAGTATTAACAAAAGCAGTATTTTGAAGCCCTCTGACGCATTGATTCCGTATTTTGGTTTTCTACTTCCAACCTTTGCTCTTTGCATGAAGGATTTCCCAAAGCAAGTATCCTCCCCAGGCTACCCACAAACTGGGTTCATGGTAAATGCTTAAAAGTTATTTCCCTTTCCAGTTCTTTGTACATCCTGTGGTCTTCATTGTTCAGAACAAAAGCTCTTTGGAGTAGGGATCATCCAGATCGTTGAACACATTGCAAGTGCTTACTGCTCAACGTCAAAGCTGAGGAAAGCAATATTGCCACATCCAGGTATTTAAACAAATGCAAGTCTAACTTCAAAAAGCAACAATTCACTTTTCTGGCATTAGGATTGGCACACAGGGCAGACACAAGTGTATTCTGCTCTATATTTGCTTCTGCTCCCATCTACTCTGAGGTGTTTGACTCGTCTTCTCTCTCTGCTAAGGGTTATTGTTAAGGAATTCTTGGGTGCTGCCAGTTAGTTTCTGCTGGACAGTGTAACAGGGAGCCAAAGGTTCATGTGACATTAAGGGTGAAGGAGCAGCAGAGAGCCTCAGGTGGCAAAAACTACCTATTATGGGGTGCCAGGGAACAGGTACTGGGGGTAGTTGCCTGATGTGAACATTTACTCCAGAACTAGCTGTGTTGCGGTAGCACCATGGACTAGAGCCTTGTATAGGAACGCAACAGGGTCCAGCAGCAGTGTCTACCTGAGGCTAACACCTCGGGCAGCTTGAGGCATGTGACCAGCAGAAGGCAGGGACGGGGAAGTATATAAACACAGGCCGAGCCAGGATGGGCAGTCTGGCTTTGGAAGCTCCTGAGACAAGAGCTCCAGAACGAACAAAGGGAATGCAGGAGCAGTCCTAGCTGGCACTGGGGCTATCTTGAGGAAGGCAAACAGTGCTGATGCCCTATAGAGGAATATTACCAGTAGAGGCCATGGCAGGGTGCCTGGAGGCTTAACCCATGGTGACATACCACTGTTCAAAGCCCTGCTAAGGGCCTTGATTTGGGGCTTCACAGTGATGCAGGCACATGGGTGGCATGAGACAACTCACAGAAAATGGGTTGTCTGGTCTCAAGGAGTCCAGAAGTCTCTAGTCTGTCAGCTGGTCTCTTGAACACCTCCATGCTCCCCCATTCTGCCCCACACAGATAGGGAAAACTCAGGTGAAATTGGAAACAGCCACTACCTTGTCTTCCTTTGAACATTCTTGCTGCAATGCCAACACAATGCTGATCAATAGTAGAAAGGAGACAGGATGTTTTATTCTTCTTCCCCTTGTTTCCCTTTCTTGGTCCCTACTTCTTTCTCGCCCACTCCTCCCCAACCCAGGGCAGTACACACAAGAAAGCTCTGGCAGTCTCATATTTGCTTGCATGGTTTAGCCACATCTCTGATCCTCTGTCTGTTTCTGTGCTAGATTGCAAACCCAAGCATTTTCTGATGTTTATACAGTAACCAGCACTGTAGTTCACCCAGTCCTGACTGGGTTTTGGGGTGCTATCATACTCTAAATTACTTCTAGCATTTATGTTACAAGCTGGCTGGTGCTATCCCATTCACCTGCAACCCAAGGCTCAGGTCTGTGTATGGGAAGGGGAATCAGGAAGCCACAAGGTATATGTCTCCATCAATTAGATGGTCACTAATTGATTTGGAAGGATTTTGCATTGAGTGCTAGGGCTGTTCTTGAAACACTGCCCATTCATTCTCACCTGTGCCTGTTGTGCAGATAAGACAGACTCATAGAAAGTTAGGGTTGGAAGGGACCTCAGGAGGTCATCTAGTCCATCCCCCTGCTCAAACCAGGACCAGCCCCAAATAGATCATCCCAGCCAAAGCTTTGTCTAGCCAGGTTTGGAAAACCTCCAAGGATGGAGCTTCCACAACCTCTCTGGGTAACTTGTTCCAGTGTTTTACTACCCTCCTAGTGAGAAAATTCTTACTAAAAACTAATCTAATCTTCCTTTGCTGCAACTTCAAACCATTGCTCCTTGTTCTGTCATCTACCACTGAGAACAGTCTAGTTCCACCCTCCTTCAAACCCTGCTTTAGTAGTTGAAGGCTGCTATTAAGTCCCCTCTTGGTCTCCTTTTCTCCAGTCTAAATAAGCCCAGTTCCCTCAGTCTTTCCTCAGAAGTCATGTCCCCTAGCCTGCTCACCATGTTTGTTGCCCTCTGCTGGACTCTCTCCAATTTGTCCACATCCTTTCTGTTGCGGGTGCCCACAACTGGAGACAGTACTCCAGATGTGGCCTCCTCAGTGGTGAACAGAGGGGAATAATTACTTCTTGAGCTACAGGCAACATGCCTACCAGTGCAGCCCAGCATGCCATTAGCCTTCTTGGCAACAAGGGCACACTGCTGGCTCATATTCACCTTATCGTCCACTGTGACCCTTAGGTCCTTTTCTTCAGAGCTGCTGCCTAGCAGTCAGCCCCAGCCTGTACTGGTGCCATGGGATGTTCTATCCTAAGTGCAGGACTTTGCACTTGACCTTGTTAAACCTCAGGAGATTTCTTTTGGCCCAATCCTCCAATTTGTCTAGGTCACTCTGAATCCTAGCCCTACACTCCAGCATATCTGCACCCCAGCTTGGTGTCAACCAGGGACTTGCTGAGGGTGCACTCTGGCTATCTTCCAGGTTATTGATGAAGACATTGAACAAAAGCAGCCCTGGGCCAATCCCTGGGGAAATCCCTTGATATCGGCTGCCAACTTGACATTGAGCCATCGATTATTACTCTCTGAACCCAATGCTCCAGCAAGTTTTCTATGCACCTTACAGTCCATTCATCCAGCCCCTACTTCCTTAGCTTGCCTGTGGGAGACTGTATCAAAAGCCTTGCTAAAATCAAGGTATGCCACATCCACTGGCCTCTCCATCTCCATAGAGTCAGTTACCTTGTCATAGAAGGCAATCAGGTTGGTCAGGCAGACTTCCCCTGGTGAATCCATGCTGACTCTTCCTAATCACCTTCTCCTTCTCCAAGTGCTGATAAATGTGATAAATGGATTCCTTGAGGATCTGCTCCATGATTTTTGCAGGGACTGAGATGATGCTGATTGGTCTGTAGTTCCCTGGATCCTACTTCTTCCTTTTCTTAAATATGGGCATTATGTTTGCCCTTTTCCAGTCATTTGGGAACTCTCCTGATTGCTGTGAGTTTTCAAAGATAATGGCCAATAGCTCTGCAATCACAATGTACAACTCCCTCAGCACCCTCGGGTGCATCCCATCTAGCCCCATGGACTTGTACACGTCCAGCTTTTCTAAGTAGTCCCTAACCTGTTCTTTCACCACTGAGAGCTGCTCATTTTCTCCCCAAACTGTGCTGCCTGGTGCGACTGTCTGGGAGCTGCCCTTGCCTGTGAAGGCTGAGGTAAAAAAGGCATTAAGCATTTCAGCCTTTTCTGCACTCTCTCTCACTAGGTTGCTTCCCCCATTCAGTAAGGGACCCACACTTTCCCTGATCCTCCTTTTGCTACCAACATACTTATAGAAACCCTTCTTGTTACCCTTCACATCCCTTGCTAGCAGCAACTCCAATGGTACTTACTCCGATTGAAGCCTTACTGACTTCATCCTTGCACGCCCAAGCAAGGCTCTTATGTTCTTCCCTAGATATTTGTCCAAGTTTCCACTTCTTATAAGCTTCCTTTTTGTGATTTAGTTCTGAAGAATTCACTGCTAAGACAAGCTGGTCTCCTGCCATGCTTGCTAGTCTTTCTGCACATCGGGATGTTTTGTTCCTGCACTCTCCGTAAGGCTTCTTTAAAGTACAGCCAGCTCTCCTGGACTCTTCTCTCCCCCTCAGACTCACTGCGCAGGGGATCTTGCTCATGAGCTTCCCAAGGGAGTCAAAGTCTGCTTTTCTGAAGTCCAGGGTCATTACCCTGCTGCTCTCCATCCTTTCCTTAGCATCCTGAACTCAATTTTCTCACGGTTACTGCTGCCACACATTCCTCATCAAGTCTTCCCTATTTGTGAGCACCAGGTCAAGAAGAGCATGGCCCCTAGTTGTCCAGTCCAGTACTGGCATCAGGAAGTCATCCCCAACACTCTCCAAAAACTTTCTGGATTGACTGTGCAATGCTGTATTGCCCTCCCAGTAGATGTCAGGAGACTGAAGTCCCCCATGAGAGCCAGGGCCTGTGGTCTGGAAACTTCCACTAGCTGTTTGAAGCCTCATCCATCACTTCCTCCTCGTCTGGTGATCTATAGCAGACCCCCACCATGACATGTCATTGCTCTCTCCTCTGAACATAACCCGGAGATTATCAGCAGACCTATCTCCAGAGTCATACTGGAGCTCTGAGCAATCATATGGCTCTTTTACATAAAGTGCAACTCTTCCTCCTCATCTCCCTTGCCTGTCCTTCCTGAACAGTTTGTACCCATCCATGACAGTGCTCCGGGCATGCAAGCTCCCTCCAAGTCTATGTTATTCCAATTACGTTATAGTGCCATGACTGTACATGGGCTTCCAGTTCTTCCTGCTTGTTTCCCAGGCTCTGTGCATTCGTGTAGAGGCACCTGAGGTAACTAGTTGATTGCCCTGATTTCTCAGGAAGTATGAAAGCACCTCCCCTGTTATCTCATCCTGCTTGCTCTTCTTCCAGGTCTCCTGCTTCCCCACTTATCTCAGGGCTTTGGTCTCCATCCTCCAGCAAATATAGCTTAAAGCCCTCCTTACTAGATTAGCAAGCCTGTCTGTGAAGATGCTCTTAGGTGGATCCTATCTCTTCCTAGCAGTCCTTCTTAGAAGAGCATCTCATGGTTGAAGAAGCCAAATCCCTGCTGATTGCATAACCTCCACAGTTAGGTGTTGATCTGCAGGATATACCTTCTCCTGCTCGAGCCCTTTCCTTTGACCAGAAGGATCAATGAGAACACAACCCGAGCTCCAGGCCCCTTCACCCTTGCACCCAAAGCCTTGTAGTCACTCTTGATACACTCAGGATCTCCCCTAGCAGTTACATTAGTGCCCACATGGATGATCAGCACTGGGTAGTAGTCAGAGGGCTGGATGAGCCTTGGTACTCCCTCCATGACATCCCAGATCCGGGCTCTGGGCAAGTAGCAGACCTCCTGAGACAACAGGTCAGGTCAGCAGATGGCTTCCTTTGTCCCCTGCAGAAAAGAGTCTCCAACAACCACCTGTCACTGCTTCTTGATAGCAGTCATCTTGATCCTTCCCACCTTGGTGAGGCCTGGCCTGTCCTCTTGGCCTGTCCTGGAACATGCTCCACCCTCTCTGCTGCTAGAAGATGCTGCCTTCTGCATTGGTATGAACTTCAGCACACTCCACAGATCATGGGCCCAATCCTAGGAACTGCAGTTATATACTAGTCAATTGCCTGTCAAGAACAACAGCGGGGTGGAGCAGGGATGGAGCCCCGTGCCCCCCACTCCAGGCCCACTCCCCACTTCCCTCCTGCTGCTTGGGATCTGGGCCCGTTCCCACCCCCCCTGCCATAGTGGCAGGGTAAGGGGAGGAGTGGGCCCGGGCCCAATGCGGGGGAGGATCGGGCTCAATGCTGCAGCCAGTCCACTGCGGCAGGGGCAGGGAGGGAAGCAGTGCGCCTGGGCCGACCCAGCAGCGGTGAGTGAGAAGTGGGCTCAGAGCCTAGGTAGGGCACAGGGGGATGGTGGGAGAGGAGGCCTGCTCCTCCCCTTCCCCAGCTGCTGCCACATTAAGCCAGGCCAGGCCGGGTACTCTCCTCACCCTACTCCCCCGTGTTGTCCCAAGCCCGCTCCCTGCACTGCCACTGTGCTGCACCTGCATTTCACTCCACCACTGTTGCATTGTCTGGGGTCGGCCCTGCAGGTGGTGACAACGGAAGTGGCGGGGCAGGCCAAGGCCAGCACTGGTGGTCACACCCCCCTGCAGCATCCTGACCCTGCTCCCCTCCGTGCTGCCATGGCCATCACCTGCAAGGAGTGAGGGGCGTGGGGAAGCCAGCTGTGCCTCCAGGGAGCAGGGCTGGGGGGTATAGGTAGGTCAGCTGGTGCTAGGGGAGACTGGCCAGCTCTCCAAATCAGCTGAGGATCAAGAAGACAAAGTTTCCCTGGCACAAGAACTGATCCATTCCTGAGCAGGCTTCAGATAATCAAATGGAGCAACACCAGCTGCTGGTCAGGGGAGCAGAAGTAACTGACTTAAAATGATCATATCCATACAGTTGAATTTGAGCAGCAGGGATGCAACACTGAGCTTAAAGACCTAAATCAGAGGCAGGTACAGGACCAGATCTGATCCTTTTCTGTCTCTTCACAGAGTGGAATAAGTAGCCCATCTAAAAACAAGAAAACCAAAAAGTAACAGTTGTAAAATATTTCCCTACCTGACACAGAGTCATTACATCTATGCTTGGGCCGGCCCCTTGTGGCCCTCAGAAATTTATAAGAGCAGGGCAAGGGAAAAGACAGATGAAAGGGACGTGGCTAGAGTGCCCTGAATGTTTGGGATTTCTGTCCTAGTGTAACAGCCTCCAAAAGGGTATTACAAACCAGTGCAACTAGTGTGCAATCAGCAGCCAGGGGGTGCCTGATCTGGGCAGGTCCAACAGCCAGACCTAGAATTTGGGGGCACAAAAGATACTGAAATTCCTTTTCCTGTACACTCTGCAAAGAAGGTTGTGAAGGCAAAGGAAAATGTGGCCTGTGATTTATGAAACCAGGTAGAAAAATAATACAGAGATGTCTACTTTGGGTAAGAATTGAGGTTCCCTAAGTGATCCAAAGGTTAGGTGTTTCAAGATGCTAGCTGTCTGGGATAGATACTGTCTTCAGTACAGTGCCTAGGGGCATTAGACTCCCACTCAGGGATTGGGACCTTCCAGTGGCATAGCACTACATGAATGCGAACACAGACACTGCTGCTAGGGCTTTGCCCCCTTGGTGGCCAAATTTTACCCAATACTTTGATCTCCCATGAGAGTTATGTTATAATTTCCAAACCCTGTTACATGGGTACGTTTACAAAACTGTCATATATGTCAAATATTGGCTTAAGGCCAATATATCCTGTTCTCAAGATGGCAGGGTATCAAGCTGCGCAAACCTTGGCAGTATGGATAATTACTGAAGTGTTGGAGAAAGAAATAGGTAGTAACAGTTTTGTGTAGAAACCAGTCCTGGAGGCAATGGGAGGAGGAACCAGTGTGTGTGTTAGGAGGGGTGGGGGAGGAAGGGGTAGATGCATGTGTGACTGGTGCCTCCTGAATCTGGGGGGGCAACCACAGAAGCCACCAGCCCTGTCACGGGGGGCACCAGCCCTACCGACAGCATCAGTGTCAGCTGTCGGGGGGGCGGTGCGTGCCTCCCCATGCACCCCCTACTAGTCGCCAATGGGTAGATGACTATGTTTTGATGGAAACCTAAGACTCTCACTTCTTGTCTTTCACTGCCTCAGTTGATCTACTTCTGCCAGCCAACTTTCCCCACTCAATCCAGCAGACAGGCCCCCCGCTGCCTGATCAGCAAGTACCATAACAGCTTCTAGTAGCTAAGAGCTGCACTGCAAAGTATTGCTACTTCCCAGCTGAAAACATAAGGTTGCCTGGCTGCGGGAATGTGTGGAGATATGTCCAGCATGCCCTTAGGTGGATTAATGCCCAGGGTTGCTGGGCACTGGCCCAGGGCCCTTCAGGAAATGCCATGCCCCACCCCTGGGAGAGGCAGGCAGGGGCATGCGTATGTATATATACAGAGGTGGCAGGTGCAGGCATGCAGATGCCCAAGAGCTAGGCAGAGAGCAGAGACCAGGGAACAGCTGCACAGCCCAGGAGAAAGCAACTGTGTGCATGGTCTGTGGAGGGGAAAAAGGAGTGGGAGGGGCAAATTGAGGCCCCCACAGTGAGGGAGTGGGGTAGGGCAGGGGCTAGGGCTGAGGGCACGGCACTGCCCAACTCCAGCCAGGGCGGTGCATGCCTGGAGCAGGGAGCAGAACAGAGGTGGATAGGGATTCTGGTCGGATAGGGAGCTGCAGCTCCTTGTCACTGCGTGCACACCCAGGCCAGGGGAGGCATGGGGGGGTATGTGCCCCCCCAGATTTGTGCATGGGGTAGCAGCAGGCTGCACACTGTTTGCTCAGGTCTGTCTGCCTGCTGCCTTTGCTTGGGGCCCTGGGTCTCCTCCCTGCCTCACTGGGCTGGGTGCAGGGCCCTGGGGCAAAGGCAACAGTGCAGAGAGACCCAAGCAAAAGACTAGTTCAAGCAGTTGGACAAATCATTTTAAAAGCTCCATGTCTGAAGCTAGGCTCCTAAGTAAATGTGGGGTGCTTAGCATACTTGGCATGGTGAGGCTCTCCAGAGCGGGGGAATGAGGGTGTGCACACAAGCATCTGAAAATGGGACAAAAACATTCATTTGAACAAACTGAAGGGACACAGGAGAAGTGTTTAAAGCATAGAGTGTCATAGTGAAAATAGAAGGTTTGGTCACGCTATGTATGGAGGAGCATTCAGAGCTGAGGAAAAAAGGACACAAACTTCCAGTTGAAAATTCAGTTGGCAGCTAATACAGGAATAAAGTCCTCTGCTTCTCAGGATAGGCAGAGGTCAGTCACAGCCTGAAATCTAGTACAAATATGAGATGGAATATAAAAAAAATCAGTTCCCATGATGATGGGCAGCAGTATCAACCCCGGAGCTAGAACTGGTTGATTCTATTCAGTATTTCAAGTCTTGATATTAGAACAAGCATGGGGGGGAGAGTGGGGAGGAGAAGGGAGTTATGTTGTGGAACTGGAATCAAACTTGAAATTCTATAAAGTCTTCCCTAGAAAATATAGCTAGATCAGCGCATCTAATATTTGTTATAAAGTTGAGAAACCTGGGCTTTTCTGAAACTTTTCCACCAGAATGCGGAGTTTCTGTAGTAAAGTACTCCAAATGGGCAGAGTACACCTTACAAGTGGGAATTGCATCCTGGTGGCCCAGGTCTGACCAACTAGATCAAGGCAGTAGCCAGCCAATGACCTGTATAAGGCAACAAAAGTTCTTCACACAAATTAAGAAGATCCCATGTTACATGGATCTGGGCAGGGACTGTACTATGAATGAAAAAGGCATGTGTCAATCAACAGAAGTCATCAGGTTTGTTTTGGGAACAATGGAGCCCAGGGGCACCTGTTGGAAAGGCAAGGAAGGAAGTTATTACAGGGAACTTTTGAGGAGCCGGTCATGGGAGAAGCACCCACCACAGGGTCCATCTGCCCTCCGGACCAAGTGCAGACTTTTTATGCACTTGAACAGTTCTAGGAAATAACTTGTTAGAGATGGGGACTAAAACCCAGATCAAAATAAAAGATTTGACTATAGCTAAACTCCTGTCTTTGAGAACTTGGAACAAACTCAAAAACTTTAAACACAATCTAATGTGCCTGCTGTTAACTCATCTGGCAAACAGTCTGAGGTGAATTGTTAAGCCATGTAGCTGGCTTCAGTGTCGGTCGGTGTTGGGCAACAGTATCAACTTTTATGATTGCAGTAGCAAATACGGTGGGAAAGAAGTAAGCAAGGAAATAGTTAACTGCTAGTCAGTTTCTTGGCTGCTAAGAATCTTTAGCAGATGCCAGAATGACTAAATCTACAGCCTGGTAAAAAGCAAGGTCATCGTTCAGTAAGGAAGCATAACCAGGTACAAACAGCTGAGCTGTTTCTGCACGTAGTAGATGTGATACCCATACTTACCGTTTTGCTGACAGTACAGAAACAAAGTACAAACTTGACAAAAGAGAAACCCAAGTATTCTGACTGCCAGGTTGCTGCTGAGCCCCCCAGGCAGGGAAACATATGGTTTCACAACATTGTCAAAGCAATGAAACACCTGGGCTCTTAGGGTATTCTCTTCCGGGAGTTTGGGGGTTTTTTTTTCTTCTCTCTCTCTCTTTCCGCCCTCCATATTAACTGCTCGCGAGGGCTGAAAATCAGCTTCTTAAGTGAAAAAGGTACTTCACCACAATGCAGTACCACGCCAACCACAAAATGTTCTGGCATTTAGCCAACCACAGTAAAGGTTAATCCAAATTTGGTCCTAAATTCCGCTTAGATGCAAATAAATTTGACTCAAAATTTAAGCAAAGTTCACAGATCTTAGGGTTCTCATAGAAGCATACTGCTGGGGGAACAGATAATTGAGAAGCTTTGCGGGTAGTGCATGACCGACGGCTAAGCTGATCTGCTCCAGGCATCATCGTTAAGGGTGTCTTTAGAAATTGCGCATAAGAAGTAACAAGGCTTGAGCGTGCTGTATTGGATTTTGTGAGTATACTCTGTTTTTTCTTTTCTTTTTAATAAACAAAAGCTTGCTTCGAAGACCTGCATGTCTATCCTAAAATAAGTAATACCACTTGACACCTTACGGGTACGACAGTAGATCAGGGGTTTACAACCTTTTTTAACAAGTATTCTCCTTCTGCCTCAAAGTTGCAGCTCATGTACCCCTTTATATTTTTTCTTGTTTTTAAGGGGCGGGTGGCAGATCAAACCCCTGTGGTGAGGGAGGGAGTGGGGCTGGGGCTGCACAGCCGGGGCAGAGTGCGGAACAGAGCCTCAAGAGCAGCCCATCTGGGGGCAAGAGGAGGGGGAGGGCAGCTCCTGCCACTGCACGTACCCTAGTGGAGGCCCAGGGGGCACATGCCCCAGATCTCTGCATGGGGCAGGGGCAGCTGCTGTTGCAGGCTGGAGTCTGCACCCTGCTGCCACTGCTCCAAGAGCCGCATGACACAATGTGCCTGCTGGTGCTGGGTGGGTGGGGGACAGACACACACAGACATGCAGACATGGACACACAGACCCCCCCCCCAAGCAGGTAAGTGTATGTGGGGGGGGCAGGGGGGGAGGAGGAAGGGGCGGGGGGGGCCCAGATTAAGAAAGGCAGGGGATGGAGGGGAGTGTGTTTCTGTGCCCGCTCCCAGAAGCAGGGCTGGGGGGGTGATGGCAGAGGTGCCCCTCTGAGGGCCACACAAGCGCCACCAAGATGGGGGGTGGGACTCACATGCGGCAGCCGCCACCGCCCTACACTGCCACCACACCAATCTCCCACGGCCAGTCACATGTGCAGCTCCGCGGGCTGCAGATGGGCCTTGCACCCAGCCAATCACATGCCGCCCATTAGCAGCCCGTGGAGCCACGTGTGTGACTGACCATGGGAAACTGGCATGGGGTGGTGGGTGACAGTGGTGGTGGTGGTGGTGGCAGCTGCTGCATGAGAGCCTCCCCCACCCTCTCTGGCCAGCCGGGCAGCACATGTGGCCCACAGAGGGGTGCTGCTGCCCTCCCCACCACTCCAGCCCTGCTCCTGGGAGCAGGTACAGAGAGCAAACTGAGGTGGGGGGCAGGGAGGCGCTGCAGTGTGCTATGTGGGGCTGGCAGTGCCCAGCACACCCCTCCCTCTCCTTTGGGGAAGAAGCAAAGTATGAGAGACAGTCTTGCCATGCCCTGAGGTGCACTCCATCCTCACCTGCCTGCCCGCCCACACATACCCCCTACCACCTTTCTAAGTACCACTAGGGGTATACATACCCCTGGTTGACAACTCCTTTACTGGATAGCATACTTAATACCATAGCATACTCAAGCAATGCCTATTAATATTGAGGTCAGTGGGAGATGGCCAAATAGCATCTGATGCAAAAAGGCACTGTTTACAAAAACTTATGCATCACTGATTTAGTTAATCCATAAAATGTAAATTACCCTGACTTCGGCCAAATAGGCTGCACCATTTGCATTGGCTGCCTGTGTTATCCATGTGCATCTTAGGCAGCTTTGACTGGAACTAGACCTATTATTTCTTTTTTGCTAATAAGATAGATGAACCTACATATGTTTTCTTATCATTTCTACTCCATGATTAGTCAAAAGACTGAAATATGGACAAGTTACATCGTCAAATAATCCTCCAGTTGTGCTTTGTTCAGGGGAATTAGCCCTGTGAACTTCACATTGTAAAGTGCTCATTAGGAGCTTTATGTCAAAGTACTGAATGTAATGATAGTTTCTTATTGCAGAATAAAAAGTAAACTGTCTCTGGTGTTCTCCATTTCAAAGGAACATGCTTTTCCTCAGCTGTCTCTTCCTCCTCCTCCATTTTCCTCTTGAACCCATCTGGTATGACAGAACTCTTGAAAATACATTTTCAGAATCCATGATCATTTCTCACTGTCTTCTGCTGAAGAAGACACTCATGGTAACTGCAGAATAACAGAGAAATGACCATTAAAACTCCTAGCCATCCCATGCAGTTCACTCAAGATTTAGTTCCCAACCAATGTTTTTGTGTGGATGAAGAACATGTCTACAGCAGAGTGCCTTTGCTGGGTTGTCCCAGAATATCCACACCTCTCCCCGTGAGGAGAGTTGAACAGATTTCCAGGCATGTTCCTAAAATCAGAGGGGAGTAAAGCTGGAAGAAAGCTCATGAAGCCATCTAATCCAGCCTCCTGCTTAAGGCAGGATTATCCCTGACTAAACCACCCCAGCAAAGTTTCTGTCCAACCTGTTCTTGAAAATGTCCAAATTTCAAGAGTCCACAACTTCTCTAGATGGTCTGTCCTATCCTCATAGTCAGAAAATTCCTCCTAATCAACTTAAATTTCCTCTGCTGCAACTCAAGGCTATTGTTCCTAGTCCTGTCCCTAGGGCCAGAAGAAAAAAATCCCTTTTCCATATGTTCTGTAATCACTTTTCAGGTATTTGAAGGGTCACAAGTATCCCCCCTCCATCTTCTCTTCTCCAGACTAAATAACCCAAGTTCTTTCAGCCTTTCTTACTAAGTCTTGCTTCCTAGGCCCCTAATCATTTTTGCCATTCTGCACTGGGCTCTCTCCAATCTGTCCACAACTTTCTTGAAGTGTGGAGCCCAATACTAGATACAGAACTCCAGATGAGGCTTCACCAGTGTCCAATAAAGCAGAAGAATCACTTCCCTTGACTTGCAAGTGACATTTGGGTTATTACAGCCCAGTCCATATTCTGAGCAGCTGGGGGGGACAAGCTCTCTGGCACCACGCAGCAGGCATGATCCCACTTTTCTGTGCCAGTGCCTCTGCATTGAGCAGCAGCAGCAGCAGCTTGGTGGTAGGGAGAGTGCCACCCAAGCCAGGGGCTTGGGGCTTCAGTTTATCCCCTTGGGGGACTGTATGTTGCCTGTGGGCCACCAGTTGAACTTCCCTGGGTCTACAGTAACCCTTAGGTCCTTTTCTGCAATACCACAGCCTAGCCAGTTGTTCCCCAGTCTGTAGTTCTGCATCCATTTATTCTGTCCCAAGCATAGGACTCTGCACTTGTCCTTGCTGAATGCATCTGGTGGTTTGTGGACCATTTTCCCCTTCTATCCAGGTCATCCTGAATCCTAGCCCTACTCTCCAGAGGGTCTGCAACTCCACCCAATCCATTGTCATCCTCAGATTTGCTAAGTATGCCCTCAATCCCATCATCAAAATCATTAATTAAGATGTTGAACAGTAGTGAAGCCAAAACAGATCCCTGGGAAAGCTTGCTTGATACCTCCTCCTGACTGGACATTGAATCATTGATAGGTGCTCATTTAGCCCGATGATACAAGTTAGATATCTACCTTACAGTACTTTTGTCTAGTCTATATTTCCTTAGCATCTTAATGAGAATGGCATGGGAGGTGCACCAAAAACCTTGCTAAAGGTTGCTCTAAACCTTGCCCTTCTCCCCTGACTCACAGAGCAGGTTCTCTTTTCATAGAAGGAAATCAGGTTAGTCAGGTGTGACTTGCTCTTGTTGAATCCAGGCTAGCTGTTTCTGACCACCTTGTTCTCCTCTAGGGGTTTGCAATAGATTCCTTAAAGACCTGTTCCCATACCTGTTCCAGAATTGAGGTCGGGACCACTCCAGGGAAAGCAGGAGAAAGGCAGGGGGTGGGGCAGGGAGGAAGGGGGAGATAGTGAGAGGCAGCTCTGCTCATGATGAGTGGCAGCGGCTGATGCTGAGTATTGGGCAAAAGCAAGACCTGGCAGTGGGTGCCCTTCTGGCTGTGGCTGCCCAGATCGCATGCTGGGGCTTCTCTGTGGCTCACAGGCCTGGAGGTGGTGTAGTGCAGTAGCACTGGGATGGAGCTGCAGGGCATCCCTAGCATTGGCTCCAGGCAGTGGCAGCCAGAAGGGCCCTGGAAGTGGTGAGCATGCATGCTACCAAGTCCTGCTTTTGCCCGACATCCAGCACCAGCCACTGCTGCTCATCATGGACAGAGCCGCCTCTCTGTTTTCCCCTTCCTCTCCACTGCCTTTCCCCCCGCCTTCTCTTCCCCTTACCCTGCAACCATCCTGCACCTCCAGCACAGCCCTGCAGCTTACACCAGCTTCTACCCCATGCTCCAGAAGCAGTGCCAGCAAGCACTGGCATCAGCTATAGATGCAGGTGTCAGCTTCCCCCTGGGGATCAAAACATCTTCCTGAATCCCTCCTTGGGGTACAAGGGCAGGCCAGAGGCTGAACCTGCTGAAGCTGCCACCCCACCCCAGCCTCTCTCCCTCTCCCCACTGCCCACAGCCCCATCCCACATGGGAAGGTTTGGTGAGCTGTTGGAAGAGGGAAGAGGGAGGTGCTGACCCAGCTCACAACAGCTCCCCAAAACTCCCTACGTGGCCCGCAGGCAGAAAAAATTGCCTGATTTGAAACCTCAACCAGACTTCACAAATTTTCAGAGGAGCTAATGGCTCTGAAATGTACCTCAGCCAATCCTTTGGTACCCTGTGATGCATCCCATCCAGTCCTGCCCATGTGAAACTATCTAGTTTCTCTAAATAATCCAGATGGAGGCACAGGAGGCAGCAGGACCAGACAAAGGCAGCAGGGGCCTCAATCTCAGTGCATGGGGCCAAACAGAAATGGTGTGGGGCCCCAATCCTGGCATGTAGTCCAGCTTTCCCTGGCTTTCCATCAGTCGGGTGCAGCAGAGTTCTGGATGATAGGTCGGCCATATGGAAGTGGGAGGCTGGGGGCGGTGTATCCTGGGATACCAGAGAACTGCTAGTTTTTGGTACTGGCCCTGTGGAGCAGACTTATGTTACTTTAACAAGAGCTGCTAACACCAGCTGGAGATAATCCTTACCTGGAGAAGTGTAACTTTGAGATGTCCAAAGAGTACTTAGCTTAACTCCCATCTTAAGTTATGGGAAAATAACATCTACCACCACCCTTTTATATGGTTGTAAATGCTCACCACAAACAGATCACAAAACACAGATCAAAATATATGAAAAGGGATGTGGATAATTGCCCCCAATGATTTCATAGATTTCATAGACAATAGGGCTGGAACAGACCTCAGAAGGTCATTGAGTCCAGCCCCCTGCCCAAAGGGGTTTTCTCTTAAGATGGTTTTATTTTTTTGAATTTACTTCAAGTACTATGTGGTGGTGTTCAGGAATCCTCTGACGCAAAGCATTTGACACAGGTTTGTTCCCTTCAGTGTCTGGCTTCCAGCTGGTTTTGAGCTATATAGCATGAGACTCTTAGAAGGACAGTTTAATAGATTTCATAGACATTAGGGCTGGAAGGGACCTCGGAAGATCATCGA
>JAGPOW010000145.1:7956928-7982660 GCA_030014935.1 Caiman crocodilus
TCCAGCCCCCTGCCCGAAGGGCAGGAAGTCAGCTGGGGTCATAGGATCCCAGCAAGATAAGCATCCAATTTACTCTTGAAGGTGTTCAATGCAGGTGCTTGAACCACCTCCGATGGCAAGCTATTCCAGACCTTGGGGGCTTGGACAGTAAAGAGATTCTTCCTTATGTCCAGCCTGAAACAGTCTTGCAGTAGTTTATAACTGTTCGACCTCGTCATCCCTTGGGGCGCTCTGGTGAACAAACGTTCCCCAAGATACTGGTGGTCACCCCGATAAACTTATAAGTAGCCATCAGGTCACCCCTGAGCCTGCGCTTTTCCAGGCTAGAGAGCCCCATAGGTCTCAGCCTGTCGTTGTAAGGTCTGCTTCCCTGACCTCCGATCATGCGCGTGGCTCTTTTCTGGACTCTCTCAAGCTTCTCCACATCCTTTTTGAATTGTGGGCCCAAAACCGGACACAGTACTCCAGCTGTGGCCTCACCAAGGCCAAGTACAAGGGGAGAATGACGTCCCAGGATTTGCTTGAGAAGCATCTATGGATGCAAGCCAATGTTTTGGTCACTTTACTAGCTGCAGCATCGCATTGAAGGCTCATGATCATATTATGGTCAATGATGAGCCCCAAGTCTCTTTCTTCCTTAGTGCTAGCCAGCGTTGCACTGCCAAGCCTATAAGGATGCTGCAGGTTTTTCCTCCCACGGTGGAGAACCTTGCATTTTTCAGTGTTAAACATCAGTTCTCGTCTGCCCATTTGCTGAGCCTGTCCAGGTCAGCCTGGATCGCCCTTCTGTCTTCAGGTGTGGATGCTTTGCCCCAGAGTTTGGTGTCATCAGCGAACTTGGCCAGTCTGCTTCTGACTCCAATGTCCACATCATTAATGAAGATGTTGAACAATATGGGTCTAAGGACAGAGCCTTAGGGGACCGCACTGATCACCATGATGATTGACTTCTGTCAATTACTACACTCTGGGTCTGACCACAGAGCCAATTTCCCAGCCAGTGGATCGTGGTGGACCCAAGGCCACAATTGGCCAGTTTCACCAAGAGGTGATCATGGGATACCAGATTGAAGGCTCTTTTGAAGTCAAGATATATGACATCAATCTCTTCTCCCTCGTCCAGCTGATAGGTCACCTGGTCATAAAAGGAAATGAGATAGGTCAAGCAAGACCTACCTGCTACAAACTCGTGCTGGCTATCCCTCAGGATGTTGGCGTTGGCCAGTCCATTAAGTATGGCCTCTTTAATAAACTTTTCTAAGATCTTCCCTGGGATAGAAGTTAAGCTGATGGGCCTATAGTTTGCCAGATCCACTTTCCTCCCTTTCTTGAAGATAGGCACCACATTGGCTTTCTTTCAGTCTTTGGGCACTACACCAGAGCGCCAGGAGTTCTCGAAGATCTGTGCCAGTGACTGGGCTATGATGCAGTCTTTACTTCAGAAATGATTAAAGCGTATGACCTTAAAGTTCCAGCCTGGCTGCCAGTTTGTGATAGCAGGAACTATCACACAATTCACATACTGAGGATCTGGAACAAACTTTAAATGTGTGAATATGGTAAAAATATTATGTGATGTTCCTTCAGACATATGGGATGAACTAGTGACAGAAACAGCTGAAACACAGTAATACAAATAATTACATGAAGGAGAAAAAACTCAACATTTTCTATCTGCTTATCCTCCATAGAAAAATCAGTTTTCAATATGCTCAGGAGTATTCTGGACTCTTTTAAGAAACATGTGGATGCTTATCTTGCTGTGATCCTTTGGCTCTAGCTGACTTCCTGCCCCTTGGGCAGGGGGCTGGACTCGATGAACTTCCAAGGTCCCTTCCAGCCCTAATGTCTATGACATCTATGAAATCTATGAGTCTATTCATAACAGTCACAGACCCTTCTAACGGAGCCAAAGGCCCCCGTTACTTAAAGGGGAAGGGACAGCAGGCTAGCTGTGCTGTGTGGGCAGGCAGCTGAGCCAAGCCTATCTGCACCATGATGATTCAGCAGAGTGGTGGAGATTTCCAAGCAGCCAGAAGAAAGATGGCAAACAGCATGGGTAAGCTGCAGCAGAGAGTGGCAGGCTACCCGTTAGGTAAAAGGAAAAACCCCTGTGCTAGATCAGGGAGTCACCTGACTAAAAGGGGCAGGACTCCAGGACATATAAGCCCATTGTCTGGAGGAAGGCAGGCAGCCTAGCCCAGCGTGTTGCAGGGAACAGAGCTCCCAGGAGAGAGGGGCTGCAGGAAGCACCCTAGCAGGCATCAAACCACCCCAAGAGCTACGTGGTCCAAGGGAACAAGGGCTGGCAAGATGTCTTCTCCCAGAGTGGGAGAGGTTTATGTTCAAAAGCAGTTTCTTGTACTTTTGTTGCAGTTAAGTTTACAACCAGGTGTGGCTATTAGAGGCGGTTAGTAGGCCATGCAGGGGTGCCAGAGAGGCACGTCAGAGTTGGACCCTGCCAGAGGCAGAGGCTTGAGATGTGAGGAGAAAAAGACAAACAGAAGCTAAAAGGGAGGGACCTAAGGCTGACCCAGCGTGTGGGTACAGGCAGCCTCAGACTGAAGATGGCTATGGCCTGAGCCCTGAGGGGGTGACAAGGGCCAGGAGGCAGATGATGATAAAGCTGGGACTGAGGAGCCAGGCCACTGCAAGTGGCCCAGGTTTAGAAGTCCACAGCTAGAGTAACTGGGAGGCCAAGGACAAGAGGACTGAAGTCTATATAAGCCCATGTGGGCAAATCTGGAATGACATCTAGGAGGCGTGGGTGTGGTTATAGTGGTGGGCAAAGGCCATAAACACAATGTGCCTGGTGTCCTAGGACAGGGGGTTTTCAACCTTTTTTAACAAGTGTACCCCTTCTGCCTCAAAGGTTCGGCTCATGTACCCCTTCCCGGTCTGTGGCACCAAATTTGCTGTGCCAAATACAAGGCAGAGACTGGCCAGGTCAAAAAGGTAATGGTGAGATTCTTTGCCATGAACTACTGAAGACTGACCTCTGATTTGAGGTCAGGAATGATCTACTGTATTGCATTAAATTTGAGACCATAGAGTGGGAATAGATTGTGCAGTTGTTGGTCTCAAAACATTATAAGAGGGCCTTAGTGAGGATGGCCCACAAGCTTCCCATAGGAAGACATCTGGTGGGAGATAAAACTGAAGCCCAGTTGCTCTAGCATTTTTTTTGGCTGGGCTTATGAGAGATCTGAGTATTATGGATCCTGCCCTGAATGTCAGGTGATAGCCCCAGGGAAGACCCTGATGGCTCCCCTAATCTCTCTGAGTTTAAAAGAGTTAAAAAAAAATAGCTATGGATATTATGGTACCATTTCTGAAGTGTAGTTTGGGTTATCTGTGTATACTTGTTAGCCTGCCAGATAAGTGCTGGAGAAGTTTCCCCGGTCACAACATCTGCCATTGCTAATTGTACACCTAAGCTTTATAGCACCAGTGAATAGCAGACCATCACTTAGGTGGAAATTTTGCAAAGCCAGGTGGGAAAAATTCGAAACTGATATAAACTCTGTTGCTGAATCACTGCCAAACCCTTGGAATAAAAGCTGTAAATACCTCTTACACTGCATTTTGTGACATCATTCTTAGATGTGCCAAGAATAGCATCCTCAGACAGTATAGGAAAAAATTATATCCCTGACTGGAATGATGCATGCCAACAACTGTATGAAAGTTTAATCTCAGCTGAGCCAGAGCAAGCCAACAATGGCACCACAGAGCTCATCAACCTTTTAGACAGTCAGAAAAGCCCGATGTGGAAAAAACACTGGATTCAATTAACTTCTCTCACTCCAGCTGGAAAGCTTGGCAAAAGATAGTCCAGCTTGCAGGAAAGAAGCAAGGAGTAAGCAAGTGTGAAGTCAAAGCTGATGCCATTGCAGCTCAGTTTGTACAGTGGCTGCTACAAACCTAAAAAGGAATTCACTAGGCAGATAAAGAAAGAAGTTAAACAGCTCTGGAAGACTTGTGGTCCCAATGAGCATCTGTCTGGAGAATTCAGTAGAGGAAATAAAGGCAGCCTTTAAGCTTCTAAAGACCAATAAATCACCAGAGCCTGATGCTAAACATGCTGAATTTCTTTGTAACTCTGGGGAGATGATGTTCATTTGGCATTGTGAGTATATCTCCAACTGCGTCAAATGCAAGAAGGTCCCTCGCATTTGGAGAAAGGCTAGGACTGCAATGGCTGTGGCCTAATAAGCCCGAGGATGATGCAAAGAGCTATGGACCTATCACCCTCCTGTGCATTCCATTCAAGCTACTGGATCACCTCATGTATGCCTGTATCCAGCCCATAATTTATCCACAGCTGCCTAAGGAGCAGGCTGGTTTTAGACATGGAACGTCAACAGTGGAGCAGGTAACGCTCCTTAGTCAAGACATTGAAGAGCGTTTTGAGGCTGGGGAGAAGGTTGGTGCTGTCCTGGTGGACCTCACTACTGCATGACACTGTCTGGTTCCATGGCCTTTTCTACAAGATCCTCCAAATGATACCTGACAAAACAATCGTCGGCTTTATTATACTCATACTTCAGAACCGCAGTTTCATTCTCAAGACCACTGATGGACAGGAACGCCTCCCTAGAAGTCTTAAGAATGGCATCCCACAAGGCTTAGTACTTTCTCCATTGGTTTTCAACCTGTACATTGTCAACCTGCCAGACAACCAGTCCAAGAAGTATGGCTATGCCAATAACCTGGGTCTCACCAAATCAACCGAGCAATGGGAAGCCATTGAATCCACTTTGACATCAGACACAAACACCCTTGCCGACTACTTCCATAAATGATGACTTCAGCTCAACCTCACTAAAACAGTGGCAACAGCTTTTCACCTAAATAAACAACCAAGAGAAGAAAAAAATAAAAGTCGAGATTGGTAACTGGACACTTGAACATTGTCACACCATTATTTATTTAGGAGTCAAGCTGGAGCGGACCCTTACCTACTGCCAGCATCTGGGAGGAGTCTAGGGTAAAGTTAACAGAAGAAGAGGTCTTATCCGTTGCCTTGCTGCCCCGACCTGGGGTGCAAGTTTCCAAACACATTACACCTCCACTTTGGCACTCGCCTATGCTCCTGCTGTGTACTGTGCGCCAGTATGGGACTGGAGCATGCAGACTAAGCTAGTAGATTCCAGCCTTAACAGTGTCATAAGGACTATTATTGGATGCCTTATGCCAATCCCAGTTGACTGCTTACCACTCAGGCATTCCCCCCACTGACATCTAGAGACAAGCTGCTAATCTGGCCCTAGGCCTCAAAGCCCAAGACCCAGACCATTGTTTGCACTCCCACCTAGTAGCCATAAGCCAGAAAACCAAGTACTACCTGAAGTCTTGGAGTCTGTTTTCCACTCAGACTAATAAATTCATTAAATCTTCAGATGGCACATCCCCTACAGCAGGGACCTCCCATCAGTGGAGTAGGAAATATACTGTGCAAGAACTGAGGCCAAAGAACTTCATCCCCAACACCAGCTTCTGCTTCTCAGGATGGCAGCTGCCCCTGAGGGCCTGGACTACTCTTAACCATCTCAGAATGGGTGTTGGATAGTTAAAGGCAAGCATGCACTCTTGGAGCCTCTCCAGCAATGTAGGCTGTCGCTGTGGTGCTCAAACTCAGATGGCCAACCACATTATGTACCAATGCCCTTACAGCCCTCCTTCAGGTGTTCAAAGTCTTTATTGACATTGGCCATTCTACCTGTTGCTGGATTTCTGGCCTTCATGCTTCCAGCATACAAGTGTGGCGACGCTTGCTTCATCGTCATCACTTCTAATAGTGGACTACGCAACCCACAACCTGGAGGATATACCCATGCATATGGCTACTGCCCCAAAAGTGACAGAGAAACTCCTGATGGTCTCTTCCCAGATGGGATTCCCAAAGAAGATTCTGAGAGATCAAGGGAGTAATTCTATGTCCAACATGATGAAACGGGTGCATGAAGCCCTCAGGATTAGGCAGCTACAGGCATCTGTATACCACCCCCAGACAGATGGACTCATTGAAAGAGTCAACTGGACCTTGAAGAACAGTGTCCTGGGGAATAAAGATGGAGGCACCGGACTGGCCTCCCACAGCGGGACCCAAGGCAGGGGTGACATACCTGAGGAAAGGGGAAAAGAGCCCTGAAAAGAAGAAATACTTACCTCCCACAGGGAAGAGTGAGCTGCACCAAGAAGGGCCACTGACGCAGTTTATCAGCTGCTTTTATTGCCGGCTGGCAGTGGCACCAGCAGATGACATCATAAAAAACTGCCACTTAGCAGATTTAAAAGCCAGTGGCAGGGAAATGGTGAGAGAAGCGGTAGGGATGCTGGAGGGCAAGGGTGCTCCCCACCCAATGTCCCAGGAAGGTCGGCAGCCCCAGTAGGGGTGAGACAGACATCTCTTGGGAGGGGGTCTCTCCACTCTAGAGAGGCCCACTACCTTAATTAGCAGGACAGCTGAGGGAAAGAGGGATGACATCAGGGGATCGGAGAAGGTCAAATTCGGACCTGTGAGTGAGGTGGGCAGAAGTCCACACCCAGACCCTTTCATTATTTTTTTCTCTTCTTTTTTTCTTTTCTTTGACCTACTCTATTTTGGAGGACACATGGAGCGACGACTGAGGAAAGACCCTCTATGGGTCCAGGGCCATGGAGAAAGATTGAGGCAAGACTGAGCAAGAACCTCGGAGGAGGGATGAGTGCAAAGGCAGAGATAATTGTATGCCCTGCAGTCATCAGGAATAGATAAGCCGAGAAGCAGGCCAAAGATCCACCATTCAGCGGCCCTGAGGGTTGGCACTTGGTTAGGGTGTAGGGGAGGTGGAACCCCAAGAATGCCTCTGACAGGTGATACCAAGAGTAGTGAAAAACTCCAGGAGGGAGCCTCACTACTGGAACATAGAAGACCAATCCTTGGCAGGCAACTGTTCGGGCGCCCCTCGGGGTGAAGCACAACCCAACACATAAGTTCTGGGGACATACCCCTCAGATGGGGTTGGCTGAATGCTCGAAGGCCACCCACAATCAACTATATGAAGCCCAACGGGGCAAACAGGTTAAAGATTTTTTTGGCAGACAAAACTTGCAGGTGGGACCAATTAGTACCACCTCTGTATGCAGTCTGCAAACCTAGGGTTACCATATTTTCAGCTTCGAAAAAGAGGATACCTGTCAGAGAGGAAGGTATAATTGGTGGGGTGGGGGGCAGTGATATGCCCATGCCCTGCCCTGCCCCTCACTCCCAAGTCACAATCCCCTCAGCCCTCCTGCTGCCCCTCACTCCCAACCCATAGTCCCCCTGCTTCCCAGCCCATGCTGATACCCTTCACTCCCAACCCTCAGCCCTCTGGCACTGCATGTGCCCCATGCCCTCAACCTACAGTCTCCTGGTCCCCCTCCGATGCCCCTCACTCCCAGGCCACAGCCCCTGCAGCCCTGACAGTGCCCCTCACTCCTGACCCACAGTCTCCTGCTGCCCCCAGCCCTGCAGCATCTCCTGGCTGTCCTTCCCCTGTGAGCATGGGCTCTGGCCCTGGCCACACAGCTCCTTGCTGCCTCTGAATGGCTCACCCCCTGCCCCCTTCCCCTGCTGGAGGCGCAGGCACCATTCTCACCCCCGCCCCCGCTGCAACCCCAGTGCCTGATAGCTTTCCCCAGAGCAAACAACTGTGAGCCCCCCCACACCCCACCCCTCCGTTCAGATGCATGTGTGAAGCTACTGGATCAGATCACTACAGACTGGGCTGGGACCTGGTACCAAGGCTGTCCCTGGACTGAAATGGACAGGTTGAGGAGAGCTGCCTTCCAGTACTCAATGGATCACCACTAGGTCCAGTAGATATGAGGTGGGGGGGAATGTTATGTGGATAGATACTATGCTCCAAAGCACAGTCCCTCAGTAAGATGGACAGTTACTATCTGGGTGTTTGGGGCTGGTCATTCCCTGATACTTTCTCTGGGGTTTGCTCCATTCATAATGTGTAAATACTTGGTGTAGGACATTTTCCTGAATTCCACGTGCCCAAGTATGCTTGGAAATGGGGAAGACTCACTTTAAACACAGAGTTGGAGAAATGTTTTACTTCCTAGATTCTAGGATTGTATAAACTTTTAGGGAAAACTTTGAACCAAACATTATTTTGAACAGAGCTGCACTAAATTGTCACTTAACCTGGTTTTATGTGGGTTTGTGTAGAGCTGGGTGAAATTTTTCAGGCATTTTTTTCAGTAAAAAATACAGATCAAGCAACATGAAAATGTTTCTGAAATTCTCTCTGCTAAGTCGTTTGTATCAGAACAAGCCAAAACATTTTTAAAAAGTGGAAACATTTCATTCTGACATCTTCCAAATGAAATGTTCCAATTTTTTTATTTGAAATACCTATTTGTTTGAAAGCATGCCTTCTATCTTCTTTTTAAAATTTTAAACGCTTAATTCTGAAGCTAAAGAACGTGTTCTGCCTGGAACTTTCTGGGTTTTTCTTTTGGCTTTACCAAAAATGTTGGAAATTTTCATTTTGGTTCATGCAAAGCACATTAGTTCTTATGATCTTTCAGAACTGGCAGTGAACTGAGATTAATTATGGTGATTTGCAGGCTCAAGGCTTTGTTTCAGTGTCTCATCATGAATAGAAATATCAAGTGTTCTTTATTGTGGCACATGGGATCAACAGAACATTTGACCTTATATTTTTTGAAAGAAAGCAGGGTCTAACCCAACCCTTTAGTAGCATTAACACTATCTGTCAGTTAAGGGATAACTTGCTTGTATCTGGCTCTGTGAAGATTCATTCTTTTACACTGCTCACTTTCCCTTCAATAAATGAATATGCCCTGTCTCTGCCAGTAGGTGGCACTGGATTGGGAAGTCTAGGTTTATGCAGCTGAAGTTATATACAGCTTTCCCTCGCTTTATGTGGGTTCTGTATGTGCGAATTTACTCTTATGTGATGACACTTTTATACCAAAAATTTGTTATATGTGGAGTAAATTCACTCTTATGTGATCGTTATGGTGGAAGCCTGAAGTCACCTGCTTTGTGCAGTGCATTGCAGGAGTGATGCGCACCAGAATATAGTCTCCTGTGTGGATCTGTGCTCCTCGCTCATTGTCTGCGACACGTGTTTCTGTCGTTGCCATCCCCCTTATGATAGTGCCCTGTGCTTGTGTGCATGGTTTGCTGTTGGGGAGTACCAAAATTGTCTTGTTAAAATGGTAGAAATGGGTCTGGGGGTTGAGGTCTTGGAACGTATCCTAGTTGTTACATTGTAAAGTGGCTACCCTTTATGCGAATTCAAGTTATATGCCAGTTTTCCAGGAACGCGTGTACAGCATAAAGTGAGGGAAACCTGTACATATGTCTAGTGAGCAAGGGACAAAGAAAGTATCTGTGAGGGACTTTGATTCCTCCTCATGAGCAGAATCCCTGGCATTTGCTGTGCTATGTTGCAGACAAGTCTTTTGTTGAGTATACTCATTTGTGGAAGATGGTCTGAAGCAGTGGGGCCAACCTTTTTGGCAGGCATGCCACAAATTAGCCCTGAACCCTCTACAAGTATCACTCTGATCCTTTTCCCTGCCTGATCTGCTGCATTGCTTTCTGCCCCCTGCCCTGTCATTGTCCTGCCTATTCCTTCCCAATCTGCCACATGCCACACAGAGGCTGTCTGTGCCACTTGTGGCACGCATGCTGCAACATGGCTACCTGCGATCTAAATAATCAATTGCTGAGCAACCACTCATGGTTTTTGGAGAAATTTCTGCTGTTCCAGCTTGACAGAATATCCCGGGAAGGCCGAGCACCACTGGCACAATGTGATACAAATATTCCGAATCCACAGGCTGACGTCTTCTTGTAACAGGGACATGACCAGGGTCCTCAAGGCTTGCTGGTGTTGTACAGCAGAACCCAGATATTTAACAGGGTGAGCTGCTTTAGCACCCCAAGCATCCCTCGGATTTTCACCCTTCAAATTACTGTGTGGGCAGCAACCTCCTGGACTATTAGACCTGGTGAGAGAGGAGTGGGAAGAACAGATAGCCTGGGCTAAGAATCCCATCCAGTTTGTACTGCAATTGAGAGAGGATGGAAACAGACCAGAAAACAGCTCAGGACAACCTCCAAAAGCCCCAAGAGCACCAAAAGATGACTTAAAATAAAAAAGCCCATGACAGAGAATTTGAGGTCTGGGACCAAGTGTTGGTCCTATTTCCAGACAGTGAAAGCAAACTACTGTACTTGTCCAAAGACAAGACCTGTATTAAGTGAATTGGCTAGTTGGGTCAGTGGACTACGAAGTCCTACAGCTTGACAAGCAAAAACATAGACAAATATATCATGTCAACTTTGTTGAAACCCTGGAGGGAGCAAAAAGTTCTTTGGGCAGCCACATACTCTGATAAACTAGAGCTGGGACCCCCTGAAGGAAGAGCCAACAGCCAAAGATGGGGGAACTAAGAGCTTAGCTGACTCAGCTGCAGAGAGCAAAGGTTATACAACTTGTAAAGGAATTGCAGGATGTGTTCCAGGAAGACCCTGTAGAGGCCAAGAGGATAACCCACCACAAAGAGACTCACTGAAAAATAGTGGCTAGGGACTCCTGGAGGCATATGCCCAAAAAATTACATGAGCCAGTAACGACAAGGTTGGTCATATGTTAAATAAAAGAGTTATTATAGAATCTCAGAGCCAGTGGAGGAGCCTGACCGTGGTAGTGCTAAAATCTGATGGGTGCATTTGACTATATATTGAGTGCTGTAAGACGAACCCTATAGTCAAGTTTGATGCTTAACCAATGCGCTTGTTACAAACAGCCAGAGACTGTTGTTATATTAAGGCTGAAGGAGTAGCAGGGGGGAGCCCCAGGAAGGGGAAAGCTGCCCATTATGAGCAGCCAGGGAACAGGTAACTGGGGATTTACTGGCTACAAGTACTTACTGCTGAACCAGCTGCACAGCAGTAGTGCACTGGGCTAGTGCCCTACATGGGTGACAAACTATTACAGCAGAGGCCAGCAGGAGTAAGGTTCCCTGGGGCTGATCTGGCAAACTAAATCAGGAAGCATCTGTGGTTACTCAAAGAGTCACAAAACCAAACTGAGATATGACTTCCAACCATATAAACCCAGGGCATAAGCCAGAATATTCAGTCCTGCTCTGGGAACTGCTGAGGGAAGAGCTCTGGGCCAGGAGAGCTGCAGAGAAGGTCTTGGCTGCTGCCTGGACTACCCAAGGAAAAGTGCAACTAGGAATGTTACTGATTTGCAGGGGAACAGGACCCAGGGTATGGGGAAGCTGAAGAATACAGACAAGGAGCAAGGGTTTGGGCTTAGATCCAATCAGGATTTCTGTTATAGCCAGAGGGCTGATTTTGGTTTAGAGTTCTACACTGCTGGTTTGTGGAAGGGATTAAGGGGTGATTTGAAGGTCTCATTAGTAGCCAAGGGGCATGTGACCACCTTGAGCCTTGCTGGGGGTCAGGTTCAAGGCACATACTGGGGCCAGAAGTCCCAGAGGCAAGAGAAGGGTGGAGCTTGGGGCCAGAGCAGGCCAGAGACAGGGGGCCCAGAGAGGGCCAAAGTGGGATCAGTGCCCAGAGCAGGGTTGGAAATAAGGCCAGGGGGCCCAAAGAGAGCCAAAGCGGGCTCAGTGCCCAGAGCAGAGTGGAGACAGGACCAGGGACCCAAACAGGGCTGAAGGGGTCTCACAAGCAAGTAAGTGAATAATTTATCCTGGGAAGAATGGCTTCTGTAGAGACAATCTAGAAATTGAGCTAGCTTTTACTTCCTTATGTGGCAAAACAGGAACAAAGGCTGGGCATCAGGCTTCTCTGCACAGAAGTGTTAACACATGCATCTCATCTCTGTACATAGTTTTGTGTGTAATGAAGTGTTCTCTCTACCACACAGTTTGTCGTTAAAGATAGTGCAAAGCATGCCAGACCACAAGAGCAGCCATGGAGGGATGCCTTCAAGTAGCTTCAGTGGCATATTTCCAGGTTTGGAGCATGAACATGGGTGTTGGTGGGTGGGACATGCTGAGTAGCACCCCAAAGACATTTCAATGCTGCTGTGTAGACAAGTCTATTGTTGCTTTGCTGTTTGCATTTATTATAGCTCCTTAGATGGTTACTTCAGCTTGCCTCTAAGAGTAGCCCTGAAATTGAAAAGGCCTAATCAGTTTTAAGGCTGTCAATAGTCCACCATAACTGTTGTCAGAGCTGTGCTAGAAGGATTAACCACTCATCCCCTGAGTTGGGCAGTTCTCCAATTGCCACATGAGCCCATTTATATGTAGCTTAATCTGTACTTGTTGTTTCACGTGGCCCTCTCCTCTCCTTTGGTAAAGTAGATTGGTTTGGGTCTAAATCCGCTCTTCTTTCGCTCACTCAGCAGTCTGATTTAAAGTTAAAAGGACTGACTGTCATGCATACGGTGAGTTGTTAGCTTTTATAAGCACTCCCAAGGCAACTATTACTGTTGCCTTTCTCTATGACTCTGTACTTTCTATTAAATCCTTTTGAGATTAGGTGACCAAGCTTCCAAAGTAAAGTCATAACATGGCTTCAAGCAATATTATTATCCATATTCTAGCTCCCACTCCTTTTTTCAGTCATTCTAGAGGTGCATTTTGCTGAAGCTTTTCTATTAAGCTTAACTATGTTGCCTTTACATATTACCTGCAATCACACCATAACCTTACCACTAAGGTTCCACATTTAGAACAACAGCAAGGTATCCACATTTGCAGTAGTTATCAGTACCTCACTAGTATAAAGCAATAGTTGCATAGCACCAGAGAAGTGAAGAATATTCTAAGATGTAGATAAGGATTGATTCGTTTCCTGGCCTGCAGCTGTCATGGGCAGCAATCCCTTGATTTTAGGATGATTTCTACCACAGCTCATTGAGAGATCTTGAAGCGAGTTGTATTAGACTAAGGAGTCTAATACTTGAGTCACAGAAGTGTGCAGAAGTTGCAAGTCTTTCTCCAGGGGAGAATTGGCTGTAGTTTCTTTTTTCTTCTTCCACTCTGTCATCTCTGCTTCAAGGGCAAAATGCTTTACCTTGAAGTGGGCTGCTGCATTGGTTGAGGTTATGGCACCATTGGAGTAAGCCAGCAACCAGCTCCTCCCAGCTGTTGCCATTGGCATCCATTTTCTTGAGGTATTCATTTTCTACAGTATGTCCCCAGCATTTACTCTGGCTTCTGTGAAATCTTAGGCCACAACTAAGTTGGGAATAGAGCCTTCATTTTGAGAGTGGAGAGTTGGGCATCCACACACAATGGCCAATCCAGCAAAGTTGGTGCTTGGGGATCACTGACTCAGTGCATTAACACGGGCTTCAGCAAGGATGTTGGTTTTGTGGCTGATCTTCCTATCTGATGTGGAGGATTTCTGGAGCCATCACTGGTGATATCTCTCCAGGCTCTTCAGATGATGATGGTAAGTCATTCATATTTCAGATCTGTAGCTTTCACATCTGTTTCAAATTGGTGTTTTGAAGCAAGCCAAATATTTATAATGGATCTTGACAAGGCAATGATCTGTCCAACAATCATCAGTTCCTTGCATGGCTCATGCGATACAAACATCCCTTCAATTGTGCATTCTAACAATAACATAATCAAGGGGGTGCCAGTGCTGAAAGTGAACGTGTCTCCAGGTATTATTGTATTTGTCCCTCTGAAGATGCCATTCATAATGACAAGACTGTGCTCTGCGCACATGCTCAAAAGAAGGATGCTGTTGGAGTTGATTTTCTGTATTTCTTCCTTCCCAGTGGTGCCACTCCAGAGTACCAGGTCATACCCAAGTCTGGTGTTGAAGTCACCAAGAAGAATGATTTTGTCCTCCTTGGGAATATTAATCAGGGCATTGCCAAGGTCAGAGTAGAACTGTTCTTTGACATCATTGGCAGCATTAAGTGTCAGGGCATACACGCTGATAATAGTGGCATGCTGGTTGTTCTTTGACATCACTGTCAGCATTAAGTGTTGGGGCATACACACTGATAATAGCGGCATGCTGGTTGTTGCTGAGCTTAAGATGTTGTCCAGCAGTGCATGCCATCTAAGACGGCAGCTTTCAGCCTCCTTTGAATTGGTAACCTGTTACAACTACAACAACAGTTTCACTCTTCACAACTAGACCATAAAGTAAGCCAGGATCATGATCTTCCTGCAATTATCAGGAAGCAAAAATCATTTCCCGACAAGAAATGGCTACCCAAAAAAGTTCAGGAGAGGTAAAAAAGATTGAGAATTACAAAAAGGAGGTTGATGAAATATATGGTGTAAAGAGGGTAATTATGCAGAATACAAATGGGAACCCCCTTCAGCAATCATCTGGCTTTATTTTCTGTGTGGTATAGTATCAGTAGTTGTCTATTTAAGCAACCTATTCAATGGTGTCTTGTACTGAATTAGCTGAAAGTTGTAACTACTACGAGCTAGCTTGTATGTTACTATTAAAAGTATGGAATCACAAAACAGTTCTTGTAAGAAAAAAGGGAAAGGACAATTGGAGTTGTGCTGTTGGGCAGGTGATGTTTGTAGCATGGGTTATGCAAGTTCACTGGGTTGGTTCTTTGGAGAAGTTCCTTATCTTAATGGTGGCCTGTCCTCTTCACAAAAGCAGTGCAACTTTGTTGTATCTAGCAGGCAGACACTAAAGGTAGAAACAGATGTTGTCCTGTGCTGCCATAAGCATTTTTACAACAGCACAACAGCCTAGCCAACAGACATCCATACTTCTTACTGTGCCACAAATGTCCAAAATGTGTGGCAATGACAAAGGTGGTAATAGTTTTTGTCACTTTCTTGTGGCGTATGTCTGTTTGCTTTATGACATGAGCATGGACAGCCTGGACCTGCCTGTGCTCCCGAGGGCACTCCTGGGGCTTGAGGGGCCTGATTCTGTACACATGGGAACTCCAACATGGGATCCGGCACCTCAGGTCTCAGAAGCACCATCCTGACTTTCCCCTCTTACAGAGATCCACTACAGGCAGTCTCTAAGGCATGGCTCTGTAAGGCAGGCGGGGGGAGGCAGGGTTAGGGAAGCTGGGGTTCTCTGCTTAGACATGGGGAATCTCTGAGGCAAATCTCTGTAAGCAGGGAACATATCACCTGTTGTCTCGCAAGATCCTTCCCATGCCCCTGGGGGTACACCTATTAAAAAGGGGGCTGCCATGGGTACACTTATTTTAAAAAGTTGAAAACCCTTGTGGTATATGATTGACTGTACCTTTTTTCCCACTGCAGTTGTGTTTGATGATGCCCAGGCTCTTTACCAGTAAGTTAATACTTTGTTATTTGCATTAAAAGAATAGGTCACTCTTCAGACAAGTCGTTTCCAGGAGAGCTTCCTCAAGACCCTATGTACAGCAGAGGCTCAGGGTTTCGGATGTGACAAGAGGTAACTGGGATGGAGAGCATAAGTAAGGTACGGATTTTGTTGTGTGATTCTTGCCTATCTTGTAGTCCTCTTCAAATAGGGATTTCTGTGCAGTGTTGCACCATGATGCATTTAGTCCAGTGGTTCCGAAACTGTGAGTTGCGACCCCAAATGGAGTTGCATCATCAGTGGATGGGGTCACAATAAACAGGGATTTGGGTTTTCTGTTCCCTGCAGAAAAGGGCAGAAAAACACAGATTTAATCCTTTACCTAAGAAAAATGTATATTTTCTCCTTTAAAGGAGAAAAAATGTGGGAAAATGTGCATTTCACCTTACAAGCTGGCAGAGTTCCAGCCTGCAAGGGGCTTCATGTACACCTGCAGCTTCCTCTAGATAAGTTTATGTGGGGAAGGGGCACAGAGGGTGGCAGAGGAGTCACAGGTGATGCAGCAGGGGGGCAAAGGTGATATGGTGGGAAGGAGGCATGTGCCCCCCAAGATTTGTGCACCCACAGTGGGGCACAGGGCTGCAGCCAGGCCAGACCACCTCTGGGCAGAAGCCACCTCCACAGCCCAGTGGACAGGACCCAGCATGGGTGCCACCTTTGCCACCAAGGTGAGGCATGGCAGCAGCAGCAGCAATGCAGAGTTATGCCCCCACTGGTGCCAGGCAGGCAGGGCAGAGCCCTCTGGGGAGAGCAGCAGAGCAGGGAACCTGCAGCAAGCACTCTGCATCCTTGCCGCTCCCATGGACTCTGCTCCAGCTGTGCTGCCTGATGGTGAGGGCACAGGGGGGAAGCTGGGCTCTGAACAGGGGGCTGTGGGTGGGAGTGAGGGTCATGCTGAGGAAGTTTGGGAAGCTCTAATTTAGTCTGTGAACTGGTTCAAAGAAAGGCCAGAAACCCCTGTGGACAATAACCAAGCTCAGCGGGTAAGTTTTTTCCTAATCATCATCATCGAGTCATGTATGTTTGAGTGGGGGTCAGATCAACTGAAAAGTTTGGTGTGTTGGGGCTTCTGAGTGAGGACAGGTGTGAGGGGGCATTTGAAAAGCACAGTCAACCTTCAGGGAGCAAGGTGTCTCCTGCTCCATAGCCCTTGGCCTGTCAAGAGAGCTCCGCTAAGGAGGGTGGCTAGGCTGTTCCTGGTCTGGGAGCTGGGCCCCTGGGTGCCACCACAAGCAGCCTACCGGCACCCAGCAGCGCTGCGCTCGCCTGCACCCTCTGAGCAGCCCCGCGGCGCCCTGCCTGGCGCTGATGTTTGAAACCCAGGACAGGTCCCGTTTCAGAGGGGCTCGGGACACCACCCTGCGCTTCAGAGCTGTCCCTGGGACGGAGGAGGCTCAGGCTGGTTCCTTACTCACGGTCTCACCGCCAGCCCCGCCCGGCTCCGCACTGCAGCGGTCTGGCGGCGCAGGGCCGAGTGGTGGCCGGGCTCCCCGGGGGGCTGTGTGCGGGAGCAGCTCCGGGCCCGGCGGACGGCGCTCGGGGGCGGCCGCTGCCAGCCGCAGGCGCGGGGGCGGGAGCCGGAGCCCGGGGCTGGGGCTGCGACAGCGGTGGCGCGGGCGGGGCGGGGCGGGCGCGGATTGGCTGCGGGGGGCGCGGGGCGGCGGTGAAGTGGCGCGGCGCGGCGCGAGGCCGGCTCTAGCCCGGAGCGCGGGCGGCATGGCGCTGGCGGGCGGCATGGCTCTGGCGGGCGCCAACCTGTCGGCGCTGCACGAGTACGACTTCGAGCGGCGCTTCGACGCGCAGGGCACGGTGCGCTGGATGCAGGAGAACTGGTGAGCGCGGGCGCGGGGGAGCCGCGGGGCCCCGGCCCCGAGGGGCGGCCGGCTCCGGCTTCGCCCTGCGTGCAGCCGGCTAGGCGGGAGCAGGGCTGCGGTGAGACGGGAGCCGGGCACCCAGGCAAGCCTCCTGCCCTAGCTCCAGGTCCCTTCTCCTTCCCACTGCGCTCGTATGGAGGCCGAGCAGCCAGGCTCGCCCGCGGTCCAGGAGCCCTGCATCTGGCGCGGCCGAAACCCTGCTGCGAGACCAGCTGCTTCTGTACAAAGCAGCACTGAGCGCGCTGTTGTTCCTCTCTCAGAGGGGATGGTCGAGCAGCTTTCTCTCCGTCTTCCCCCCTGGCTTGACCTCCAGGCCAACGGCCTGCACCCCTCTCCCTTGGCAGAAGCGTGCACACGCCGCTCCAGGGGCCGGTAGGCCGAGGTCTGGCTGTGCCAGCCCGCCACTTACCTGTGTCCAGCTTCTCTCTTCACCCTTCTTCTGTGTTGTCCCAAGGGGGAGGAAGCAGGTATAAAATGTCTGTTGTACAGAACCACAGGTCCCTTGTCCTACGCCCGTTTACTGATTGTAAGTAACTAATAAGCATCCTACCCATTTATTGCAGGAAAATAAACTGATAGATGGACCCTAATAGGTTCTTCTATTCAACCTCTGGTTCTTTAACCAAACAGCCTGTGGGGAAAATAGTCCTCTCCCAACCTGTCTCTACTAAAAGATCTGTTTCAGTGTTGTGCTGTTCTCTGTTCAAAATCACTTTTATGGATGGAACGATTGTGGTAATGCTCCCCCCTCTAATACCTTCCAGGTAGCAAGAACAGTGTCAGCCGTCTTGAATAGCAGTGACAAACATTATTTAAACAGATTTGTATTCCAGAGTGTAAGAAGATTGTAGGATGAGGAGTGACAGCTTGAAACTAAAAGGTTAAAATAACCTTGGAAAGGGCTTGATGGCATAAACCCTATGTAAGAGGCACCGGGAGCTCTGTCTGCAGGGGTGTGACCCATCTAGTACTTGGCAATGTTAGCACCCAGAAGCAGAATATGAGGGTATGCTGCAGGTCAGGGTTTGGGGGAGTTGAGTAGAGCTGTGTTCAGATAGCCCCATGTTTTCCTGCATTTGCATGTAGAGCTTGTCAGTGGGATCACTCCCTGGGATTTTGAGTGTCCCCTAGTGTAGTTCATACTGTAGGTAGAAGAGATAGATTGGCCACTGAAGGCCCACCCAGTGTCCTGGACATTTAGAAGCTCTATGAACCAAGGCATCCTTTAGTCATAAAATACATCTGGATGGGGATCTGCTGAATATTTCTCAGATCTGGCAAGGTTCAGTACATTTAGCAATGCTTGTTTTGCAGAACAAAATAGCAGGTTATGAGGCATATGACGCCATCCCTGTGCAATCACAGCTTAGTGGTATTGAAGGATATGACCCTTTTGTATAAAACAGCAGGTAGTAGCAGTGTGGAGATGTGGCCTACTTACCAACTGCTTAATCTTTAAGGTTAACTTTCCTACTACCACAGTTTATTCTTGTGATTCCTTTCCCTGAATGTGCCTTCTTCTCCCTAAGCTAGCTAGTAAGTTGTCTGCAGACTAGGCAAACCTTTTTCCTAAGGCAGATTTGCGAATGATAACCCAACCAGTTGATGAGAAAATACAGTGACTGTGCTTCTTGTGGCTAAAGACTGTTATGAAGCTGCCTCCTTTCTTCCAAGGCAAAAATACTGGTCTAATCTGTAGCTAAACCTCTTTAGTACATCAACTGACAGTCATGTCTAATTAAAGGCTGAGAATGAAAACTGCTCTCCCACCTCTTATGGATGCCACTGACCTGCCAATGACAGGAGGAGCCTGCAGGTGTTTAACTCTTTGGGAGCACTGGGAGGTTCCAACATAGGATGAGGGTAGCCAAGGAATAAGAAAACTGTTCACTGCTTCTGACTAGTATTTAGAAGAAAACTTGAGCAGCCTTTCTTTCTTTTTTCCATTTGTACCTTCAGTTCAGACATGTACATGTCAGAGTAGCCAGGATCTTCAAATGTACGTTAGCAGCCTGGCTGGCCGTAGTACGTTTGTGTTCCTTCTTGTTGTTCCAGGTGTCCAGATAATGGTCTGCTAATGCTTGCACCAAGTCACAACATGTGTTGTGTATGTGAGTACTGTTATGGTTATGTAAAATCAGGGTTCTGCCTCCGCAATGGTTTAAGTGATTTGCATCCAGAATTTTGGTTTGGGTTCCAACTGAGTTGGCCCCAATATCTGAGCGGTGTTGAACTTTGTAAACGTGTTTGTCAGGCACTGAAGTTAGATGCATCTCGTCCTTAATCTTTCTGACCCAGGAAGAAAGCCTTAGGGTGTCGCATTAGAATTTCCCATAATAGTTCACTTCAGGAGTATGGAGTGTTACTGATGAAAGACTAGTAGATAGATACTATCCTCTTTCCAATGGGATTTGTACTTGGGCTTCAGGTTTAGTTAGCTTTGCATACCTTATTTTCATATTGGACATATATGTGGGGGTCTGAAGGTAGATAATTAGCTTTGAAATCCTGATACAGATATCACTCAATTGCTCTTGACTTAGTGCAGTTTAGAATAACTAGTCTTAAGTTGGGAGAAATTCCAGATGGAACTTACTTGGAGATGTAGCTCCCCACACAATACTAAACCATGTTCATTACTAAAATTACTAGTCATTACTTTCTAGTGTCATGATGGACTGTTTCAACAGTGAGATGCAATTAATGGGGGTAGGTAATCGTGACAGTTAATAGCACTGTCACTACACAATACTACGTGCAATCTGAAATTGGAATAGAGACTGCAGCATTTTTGTCTTGGCACTGGGCTAGCATGGAATTAATGCAAACATTTAAGTTCAATAACTTAATAATCTGCAGCATTCAAAACAAATCACTTTTTTCAAAGTCTTCCATCAAACAGCTTTCCTGGCAAGGAAGGATAATTCTGCTGGATTTATGATTCAGCTGCTTTCTTTTAAAGTTATTTTTACCATCACCAGAAATGAGGGAATAGTTTGGTAAAAGGTAGCTATGTGGCTTCCCATTGGTGCTCACAGGGATTGATGCTGGTCAGTCATGGGTACCTCATGTACCTGTTCTGGCCAGCCTGTGATACCCTTGGGGCCCTGACTCCCTTCTCCCATCGCATTGTCATCTCATTGTTTCTGATGAGTCTGTCATTTCCTGTTCTTGTTGTGTTGGACAAGACTGTATAGGCTGCTGTAACCCAACATGTTGGTTCTGTGACATGCAACTGATCTCAGGACTGTCAGAAGCAGGAAGTGAGGGAAGAAATAGGGGAGGGAAGAGGCTGCAGGAATTTCACGTGGGTTGATATGGGTGACTTACTGGTATCTGCCCAGGACCTAGCAGGCTGGTGTGGATTGCTCTGAGGTTGATTGGTTTTTGAGGTTTAGAGGTGACAGATGAAATCTCTGGACTGAAAAAAGCCTACAGGTAGAAACTCTTCAGAAGTCCATGTTCTTGCTATATCCTTATTTCCCACAAGTGTGATGGACAGAAGAGGCTATATTCCAGGAATGTAGCTGAAGAGTGGCTGGCCACAAAAAAGTGACAACAGAGTCAGTCTGCATTTAGCAAAAGAGCTAACTACCCTCAGCTGAAATTACCTAAGGGAAGGGAGATGCAAGGCTTGCTCCACAATGAGTTGCATTATTTTCATGGGATAGCCTTTTCCCTGAAAAGGGATATACTGTCTAGTAAGAATATGCATCATATGTCTACTCTACTATTACTGAGGATTAAAGTCTGTTTACTGTGTAGTACTGTTCTGGTTGTGTAAAATCAGGGTTCTGCCTCCACAAAGTAGAGAGGTGATTAGCCTCAGGAAGAAGCAGGGAGGAAGTGCACCTTAGAGACTAGGTGGGTCAGAGAGGTATAATCTTTTGTAGATGACAGCTTGTGTTATCAGATGCCACCTTGCCTTCTACCATAGCAAGCAGGTCATGTGTCAGCATCCTTAGCTAACACTGGTTGGTTATTGTTTCCTCTAAGGTCCTATTGGGTCCTATTACAACTAGAGGTACACCAATACACTGGTCCAATATTGGATCAGCACCCCAAACGCAGCCCGGCCCCTACCAGCAAGAGCCTGGAGCAGCCCACAGTGGCAGCCCACCCTGCCCTATGCAGATCCAGGGGCACATGCCCTTCATGCCCTCCAGGGGTTTGCGCAGCAGCAGGAGCTACCCTCTGGATGAGCCGTTGCTCCATCCTACACCCTGCCCCAGCTGGGCAGCACCTGCTCCAGCCCCTGCCCCACCCCTACTCCCTCCCTTACCTCAGGGGCCTCAATCTGCCTCCCCCCGCATCCCCTTCACTTCCCCATCCCCTTCCACCACAACAGACTTACCAGCCAGACACTACTCTTCAAGCTGCTGGGCTGTGTATTGGAAATCAAATTGGTATCAGCCAATATGCCTCCTTAAAAATCAGCTATTGGTTTTGGCCCCCAAAATCTCTTATTATTACACACCTAATTATAACATAGTTTGAATAAGTAGGCAGCATAGCTATTCAGCAGGTATAAATTTAGTGTCGCCTTTACCGATGCTATCAGCCAGGTGATCGGGCTGGCTGACAGCAGAGATAGCAGAGGGTTAAACCCAGATCCAAAACGTGTTTCTGTTCTGCTCCATTTATGTATTAGAAGCACTTGCATCAAGCCTGCATCATTGTCCACACATAATCAATCACATTTGGTGCCATGCTGCTTACAGTTTGCTGATTAGTGAACATACTTAATATTGTAACATTCCTACATAACTTCCCAGGTATGTACGTGCCATTGATTATATGGCCCTACATGCTTTTCTTATCTTGGATGGAACCAGTACAACCTGCCAGGATGTTCCTGAACAGATTCCAAATATTCTGATGCTTTCCACAGAACGTTAGTCTCTCGGGTTTTAACTCTTACTGCTCGTGGCATACCTCAGTGAAGTCCCTTTAATCTCCAACCTTGTTCCCCATCTGTGGCGGGAAGAAGGGAATAGTACTTAATTCCCTGCCATTGGTCTCTCTTCCTCACCACAAGTTGGAAGAGAGCCTAGTATAGGAAGAGAGCCTAGCTGAGACTTTGTAATGCTGCTGATATGAATTAATGTGCAGCTGTGGGATGGTGGGATACTTCAAACCTGCTCATAATATGAGCTGGCAATTGATTCTGTTGTATTACCATAAACTTAGGACTTTTCAGTTTTAGAGTGACAAGGCTACAGCCCATCTATAATTAAGCTCTTTTGCAGGCTTAGATACAGAATTAAGGTCCAGTAACAAAGGGCTTTCTCTGTTAGGGTTTTTAAACTCCACTATTTGAGGACTCCAACTTTGCCATAGTTTCAGGTCCAGTTCACCTGGGCCTGTCAAGGCAGAAAGTTGGCTGCTTGTCTAAACCCTGTGCCCCACAGCTGTGGCTATGGTGCTAGTCCTGGAGGGTCGGGGGGTCCCAGCAGGGAAGAGTACAGAAGAGCATTTCACTGGATTGTTGCTCAGTTCACCTGTGCCCAGCAGCCCAGCCAGAGCTGGTAGATACAAGTTTTAAAGTCCCTGGTGAGGAAGCCCTTTAGCTCCCCTAGACCACTCACCATCTCAGGACGGGGCTGACAATCAGCTAATTGTCAGTTCAGAGGCTGTTCCAGACCGCCCATACTGCTGGAGGACCGAGACTGACAAACAAGCCATTGAAATGTTCTACATTACATGTGCAACATTTTTATGGCTTGCTTCCTGTTTTACAGTACCTTGTTGCATACATGTGTAGTATCCTGCCCATTTATGTGTCAGTTAACGTGCAAGTCTGACAGTAACTCCCACTCCCTCTGCTTTCTAGCCTTTTGCATTAGCAGTGCTTGCCAGGAATGTATACACAGGCAGGTGGAGATGAGGGGAGCTAAGGTCAGCATGCATCATATACCCAGCTCTAGTAAATCACTTAACTGTTTACTTTGGGTGTGTCTTTCTCAAAGGGGAGAGCTAGTGCTGTCAACTCCTTACTTGTGGCTCTGAAGCAGAAGTCAGTAAGGTTTTGCAGCAGAGGGCCACTTCAATGGAGCTTGGCTCCAAGCCTTGGCCACTTCCAACCCAATCTGCCCTGCTGGGGCCAGAGCCTTGGTCACTGTTCCCTTGCAAAGCCTCTCACCACTGAAATGCTGTGGAAGCCCTTAGCTGCACACACTGAATGAAATACTTTTGAGGCCCAGATCCGGATTATTGCTGACTCTGCTATAAAGAATAAAAAAAATCAAGTAATTGTCCTGATTTACATAGAATATATATCGTAGACCATATATCATGCTCTTTGTATAGCATGGGCTGGGTTGTAATGCAGTGTATGACTCATGGACCTCTGCCCCATTTAATTCAGTCCCCTTTAATAACTACAGCGGCTCACATGGAGCAGAGACGTCAGAAAAGTATTTGCTCTGCTTTCTAGGCGTCTTCTCATATTTGTCTGCTATGGGAAAGAGACCAGAATCATGTGACTGTTTGCTGGCACAGTGTTTCTCAACCTTTTAAGTAGCAAGTACTCCCTAACTTCTGAAAATTTTAATAAGTACCCCAACACACAATTTTCTGTGGGATTTAATATTCACAGACTAATGTGTGCCATATGTTGGAAGACAGGCTGTGTATATAAGGCTATGACATGACAGATGTCTGAGCTGGTGTGGGTAGGGTTGCCATCTTTTACACCAGGGGTGCACAACTCAAGTATGTACCTGAGCTAGAGGTGATGTTGGCCAAAACTAGGAGGGCTGAACACCAAATTATTACTGGGGAATTTAAAGCACCCCACAATGTGTGGCACACCACATTTTTTACCATAGGTTTGAGAGGAGGAAGGGATGAGAAAGAGAGGGAAAAGAGGGCAAGAAAATGTTGGGGTACCTGTGTATTGCGTACCACAGGTTGAGAAGCTATGTGCTGGCAGATGCCCAGAAGGATCACAGCTGAACAGGAAAGCTGTAGTAAAATAGGCTGTCCTGCTTCTACTATGTTACAGTACTGTGGAAGGAGTCCCTGCAAGAACTGAACTGTGCTCTGAACCGCAGGCTGGATCAAAGATCATCACAGCCAAGGGCCTTGTCCCAGGATCACATGGGAGTGACTGAAATGTAGTCACAGAGGGTGTGGACAACCTTAAGGCTGAGAATGTTTTAAATATTTAAGCCACAAGAATTTAGATGTACAGGGCACTGAAGACAAGTTTAAACTTCCTGGAACCTTTCAAAAGAACACCAGAAAAGTTGAGTATTACTATGAACTGGAACTCCTTGAATCAGTTCTGTATTAGGTGTGGACACAGAGTATTCTGTGCTTAGTGTCTGTCTACTCAGTCCTACAGGCATCCCAAACTGCACTTTTTCTCACCCCTCCAGATCCATGCATAGCAATAGGTCTGCTCCGGGATGCAGTCAGAATTGTGCTGCCCGAAGATCTATTGCTTACAGGCCGCATCTACGTCAGATGCTACTGCACAATGGTTGCTGTGCATTTGTTTAGTACGTGCATAAACAATTAACCTGAGTTACTGCTCAGTAGCTCTGGTGAATACCATTTTTGTGATGCTACTGTGCAGTAGCTTTATACTGGTACACAGTAGCATCGCATCATGGTTTTTTGCCATGCGACATTACTGCACAGTAGTATTGGGCTACTGTGCAGTCAGCATCTTGCGTAGACTCACCCAGAGAGACCACAGTCCGCAGAGGTGGGGAAGCAGAAAGCCTATGTCAGTTTCCCGTACCTCCTAGGGACCCTTATTTAGGGTAGCCAGGTTCTGGGGGCTTTGTAGCCTCATGGTTGGGGGGGGGTTGCCTGCAAGAATAAACACCTGTTAGTTGGGTGGTTGTGGGGGAAACAGAGCCATTGCACAATGGGCACATGATAGAAAAGAGTGGCTCTCGATTCTGTGCCCATTAACAGTTAATTGTTCTTTGCCCTGTGGCCAGTCTTGTTGTGCAGGTTCCACCCTGTGCACACATCTCTAGGTGATCGCTGACAATGCTGGGGAGTTCTGGAGCGGGGAAGGAGCAGGACACCCAGCCCCCTAGGAACTACAAGCATGGGTCCACATAGCCCCCCAGCACCAGGCAACCCCTCCAACCCACGCAATCCCCAATCTGGGTCTTCCTTCTCCTCTAGAAGAATCCTGGGGAAACTCCCTGGAAGGCATGGGTGTCTAGGTCAGGGTGGGCAAAATGGCCTGGCAGGCTGCACCTGGCCCCTAAAAAATTTAGGAAGTTAATGTTTATCTGCCCCTGGCTGCCTGTCATGTGGCCCTCAATGCCTTACCAAAACTCAGTTAGCGGCCGTCCACCTGAAATAACTGCTTGCCCCTGGTCTAGGTACTTACCATCCCTAGTGGCACTTTGGCAGCAGTGCAGTCCCTGCTAAGAGTGTTTCATAGTTTCATAGTTTCATAGTGTCTAGAGTCGGAAGGGACCTGGGCAGATCATCTAGTCCGACCCCCTGCCTTGGCAGGAAAGAGCACCGG
>JAGPOW010000146.1:3668-14004 GCA_030014935.1 Caiman crocodilus
TCCCCCGCGCCGCGGATCATGGCCGCAACACTGTAGCAAGGGGCCGGAAGGGGGCCGGCCGCGCCCCTTAAAGGGCCAGCGCCCGCCTGTCGCGGGCAGGGGGTTGCGTGCCAGGGTAAGGCGAGCGGGGGGAGTCCCGCAGCAAGGGGGGGCCACAGCGCTGTGGGAGCTGAGGCCCGAGCACCCGGGGGTCCCTGTCAAGCACCGCAGCCCGGGGGCCCCGTGGGGCAGGGACACGGCCTGGCCCGGCCCTGGGAGCCACGGAGCCGCGTGCGGGCAGCCCTGTATGATGTAGCCGCCCCCCGTATGGGGCGACCCCGGAGCCGAGAAGCCAGCTGAGCCCGGGGTGCCCATAGCGTGTGCTGGACCGAGCTGGGCGGGGGCAGTGCGGGTGCCCCCATGCCCAGCGCAGCGGACACTTGGAGAATAGGGCAATGGTGCAGGCCATGCGCCAGCCTCCAGTGCTCCCAGCATCCACTCCCCTTTTCTTTGCCTCCTGCAAGGGCTGGGCCCGGCTGTGCTAGGCGCTGCACAGATGCCTGGGAGACTGAGCCTGCAGGCAGCGCACCAGGCAGGAGCCGTGCGCACCTCCTGGCCTGGGCAGCTGCAAGAGGAATGTGAAGCAGATGGACCAGAGGGAATGACGCCCTTCCTATCTTCCCCAGCACTTGGGAAGAAACCACAAGATCAAGCAAAGCAAGGAGGGAGGAAACATTCCCCTGCAGCTGCAGGCACGTGAGCATGGTCTTGCACACCCATGGAGGCCGTTACGGGTGGCTGTGCATGGTGAGACACCAGTCACACAAGGGTGTGTGAAGTGTCTCGGCGCCTTTGCACGAGCCCCCATCTCTTGGTCCCCAGGGATCAGCCTGGGGGGATCGGTGTTCCTGCAGCCCGGGCAGCCCCTGCGCGGGGGAAGGGAGCCCATTGTGGATGGAGAATGGGGCTCTGTGAGCACAGAGCAGCGCTTTCTGGACAGCCTTTGTGTGCAGCTCGCCCCGCGGACGGCTGCTGCGACAAGGTTACAATGCACTTTCAGCCCAGAGACACTTGCTGGGTCTCTGCGCCCCCCAGCACTGGCCCTTTCCTGGAGCTGAACCAAGCTGCTGGGAACTCTCCGAGGCCGGTGGCCTGGTTGGCCAGCCCAGGCTGCAGGCTGCATTGGCAGCAGTTTGTAGTGACAGCTGCACCCTCCATGGGTGAGGCGAGCAGGCCATTACCAAGCGCTGGAAACCTGCCTGGGTGCATCTTCTGTGCTCCCACGCACAGAGGTGCAGTAGCACGTCGACCACCCCAGCAACTATCCCCATGCTGCAGCTGCCCAGCAACATCAGAACTGCTCCAGGCCCATCTGTGACGGGAGTGACTGGAAGCAAACCAGTGACCAGCCCCTACCCCATCTTGTATGGCCCCGCACAGGCAGGGACAGCAGCAGTTTATTGCCTGGGTGCAAATATGCTGCATCTTACTGTAACCCACTCCCCTTCCCCGCCCCCCAAGTCATCCCACAGCTGAGATGCAAACCAGGCCTGGCCCAGCCAGTCCTTTCCCTGCCCACAGGCTGATGCCAGCCAAGAGCCCTCATTCCCCAGGACCTTTGTCCCCTGCAGCGTGCAGAGCGCTGGGCTGCTCTGCTCCAACAGGCGCCAGGAGGGGTCAGGCTGCAGAGGAGAGCTGCCACCATCTATGCACCCAAGGATCCACTGCAGCTTTGGGGAAGAGCAGCCCAAGGGGGATGCTTGCTAGCTGCTTGAGGAGACAGCTAACCTGCCTGACAAAGACCTCCTGGGACGGGAAAGCAGGAGCTCAGGCCTGGCTGTCAGACATGACCACCTAAGCACAGCCCCAGCTGGATTTCCCGGGCTGTTCTCCGCCTCCTGGGAAGATGCAAGGTCACCCCCACCCCAGTGAGAGCTGCCACTCTCAGCTCCCGTGGGTCACCCATGCGGTCTGTCTTTTCCATGGGGAAGCAGCAAAGCCCTTGGTCCCAGGCTGTGTCCCTGGTTCGGTGCGGGGGTCCTGTTGGAGTGCCGTGTGTATGCGCTGCGCACGCTTTCCATGCGCGAACACTGCAGGAACGTAAATGAAAGCTGAGGGCAGCCTAAGGCTGTACAAGAGATTGAGAGTAGCCAGTCTGCTGTGAAACTCCAGAGCGTACTGGGCCTGCCTGCCTCTGCCCCGCACTGGGAGCTCACTGTCAGGTCTCTCCCAAATCCAGTTAGGTCCTTGTTCCTCAAGACAGACCCCCCCATGACGTAGGTGTCTCCTTTGTTCCTAGAGACACCCACAGCCGGCTGTACCAAAATGTTTTAACAGGCCCATTTTTCTAGGTAATCCACCACTATTTACACACGCACCTCTGGGCTTCATGCCATCCTCAGGGGTGAGTTTAGCTTTACTTCTAGATCATGAATGAAAAAATTGCATAGCCTCAGACCTCATTCCCAACCCTGCAGAACTCCCTCCTCACGAGGCCTTCCTATTGCCAGGGGGGCTTGGGGGTCTGTCAGTTAGGATCCATTTGACTTGTGGTTTAGTGGAGAAACAATAGGCAGCATCAGGAGTGACCTCTGTGTCTGCCTCAGGGGCTCTGTAAGGACCTGGAAAATCAAAGAGGAATTGTTCAAAAAGTGGAAACGTCCGACTGAGAATGCTCGTGCTATTCCTTTACAGTCACACAGGGATAAAATCAGGAGGGTGAAGGCACCAGATGAGTTACAATTAGCAAGAGACGTGAAAGGCAACACGAAGACCTTCTCCAGACATTAGAAGCAAGGGGAAACAAAGGAAAGTATAGCTCCATTGCTTAACAGGACAAGAGAACCAATACTGGATGACACTATGGATTCAGTGCCTCCCTTGCTTCAGTTTTCACAAAAAAAATGTTAATTATGACCAGATGTTTAACAATATTCATTTTGCCATGGGGACAAGTGTGCAGGCCACAGGCCATCTCATAGATTTCATAGACCTTAGGGCTGGAAGGGACCTCGGAGGATCATCGAGTCCAGCCCCTGCCCCAGGGGCAGGAAGTCAGCTGGGGTCACAGGATCCCAGCAAGATAAGCATCCAGTTTCCTCTTGAAGGTGTTCAATGAAGGCGCTTGAACCACCTCCGGTGGCAGGCTGCTCCAGACCTTGGGGGCTCGGACAGTGAAGAAATTCTTCCTTATGTCCAGCCTGAAACGGTCTTGCAGTAGTTTATGACCATTCGACCTTGTCATCCCTTGGGACCCTCTGGTGAACAAACGATCCCCCAGGTCCTGGTGTACTGTGAGATGCCTATCTCTCTCGTTTGCATTCGTTTCCATTTGAGACCATGCCCCCCATGGTCACTTCCAAGGATGTCATGTGGGAGAGACCCAAACCATGTCACAGCAATGTAATGTTCTTCTCCGACAAGGTAACTAACCCCGAGGAGAAGGGGGAAGCTGCAGCTGTGATATATCCTAACCCTGGCCAGGCTGTTGGCTCTCTCCCACATGGCCTCCTTGGAAGTGACCATAGGGGTATGGCCTGAAGGAAGTCACCATAAGTTGGGTGCAAAACAAGGAAAGAAACCATACTTTGAGAGCATGCCAATGGCCTGCATTGAGTGGAAGGGTAGTCCGAGTGGGGTCCTGGAGGGGTTGTTGGAGCAAAGAGCTCCCACGGCCGCAGGCAGGGAGGGGCTGCAAGCACATATAAGGACAGAGTCAGAATCCAGGAGGACTTTGCAGGCTTAATGCACAAGGAATGATGCTGCAAACTAGAGAGGTGGCCTGAAATCAGCACAACTACGTGGAGGAGCCCAAAGGACCAGGCAGAGGAAGGAGAAATCCAATCCACAAGAGAGATGAGCTGCAAGGCAGCAGAACTGCCAGCGTGGCTATGTAGGTTGTAGTGCATCACAAGTTAAATGCGAGTCAATGATGTGATGCTATTGCAAAAAAGGCAAGTCTCGGTCCGGGAGGTATTGACAGGAGTGTCACGTGTAAGACATAGGACCCAATTATTCTGCTGTATTTGACAGTGAAGCAGCCTCAGCAGCGTGGGGTAGTGGGGGCAGGGGGATAGCCCCCCCACACTGTCTGGCACACCCAGTGAGTCGGAGGAGGGGTCCCCCCAAGTGCCAGGCGCTGGGGCTGGCGAGGCAGCCCTTGCTGGGCTGGGAGAGGGGTGAGCGAAGGGCCTGGCTCATTCGGAGGTTCAGCAGCAGCCAAATCTCCAAACAAGATTCAGCTGAATCAAATCAGGACGCTGATTTGAATCACCGAATTGAATCACTGTCCACCGAATCCAAATCTGAAGCGAATACTAGCCGCTTCACACAGGCCAATTGCCAGGGGCTGTCGGTCACGTAGGCCCTGGCCCAGCAAAGCACTTAGGCACGTGTCTAACTTTAAGCACGTCACGCGGGGATTGGGGAGCAGCAGGTTGCAAGTGGTGGGGCAGGACCTTCCCCTCCCGGGAGCAGTGAGCTGGGCGTGCTGTGCTGAGCACGGCTAAGTGTCCTGCTCTGACGGCGTCTGACCTCGCTGCCGGTGGGATCTGCTCCCGTCCCGACCCCCACAGCTGTCCTGACACAACCGCTGCAGGAGGCGAAGGGCAGCTGCTGCTGGTCCTGCGCTGCCCTGGGGCTGCCTGCATGCACGAGGGGCTGCCCCAGGGAACGCCGCACGAGGTCCCGGGGAGGGTAAAGCCACCGTGAGCCTATGTCTACAGCCCTGGCTACGGGTCATGATTACATCGCAGTCCCTGCTTGCATTGAAAAAGGTAGTGGAAGAGTGATGTTGTAACTGTCATGGTCCAGCAGCGATGTGAGGGGCAAGGATTTCTTAGGGTGATCTCTGTTACTGGACCAGCTCTGTATCCAAAATGCTCCTGCAGAGTTGTGGTGTCCCGTCATTGACAAAGGATGCGTCTAGCTCTTGCGGGGCTGAAGGCGGCCGGGTAGCGATGCAGTGAGCATCCCTGTGATGCCTGCCCGAGCCCGCGGAGAACCATGCCGTGGGGGGGGTTAGCTGCCCCCTTCCTGCTCCGGGGGACCTGCGTACCCCTCCTCAGCAGGCAGCAGGGCAAGTGATGGGGAGGGTGAGTGACTGCACTCATCCCTGGAGCAGGGATGGAGAAGTACTGGGCCCTTCCAGCCACCCCTGCTTCACTGGAAAAGACAGTGTGGGGCAGGGCTGGAAAACCCGTGGGACCATGATGCACCCTGGACGGCTAAACCTGAGCCCTGGCTGCACAAGCTGCTGGTCGCTGATGCTGCAACCCAGGCAGACCCAGATCCGAACCAGGCTCTGAACTGGTCCCCTGGAGAAGAGCAGCGGGGTGGAGAGGTGCAGCCTGCCGCCTCGAACGCACTGCGTGTTCTTGGGATCAAACCCAGGCCTGACGTCACTGCCCGGGGCTGCGCGCTGCACCCTGGCCCATCCGGAGGCTCTGTGCACCCTCACACCGTAGAAAACCAGATCCGCCCCGCCAGTGGGAGACAGGAGGGCTCGGCCAAGACAAATGAGGGGCAGGAGAGGAGCTAATGTCAGGACTCACTTCCTCTGCAGCAGCGGCTCTCAAGCTCTTCATACTCGAAGCACCCCTTGGAGAACGCCAGCTCTTTGTTTTCACTCTTTTTTTGCCTACGGAAAGATAACAGAGAAGCTTTTCTCTTGCAAAGGACTCAGATCAGCCCTGGGTTTCTGTTCGAGCTCTTGACCAGCGCTAGCACCGTGTGGCACCCCGCGGCACCTCTGGGAAGGTCTTGAGGCACCCTGGTCGAGGATCCCTGCTCTAGAGCCGTGCGCCTGCACGCCGGGGAGGGCTGCTGCACACCAGCTCCAGTGCACGTGCTGGTGACTTGGGGCAGAGCTCGTCTTCCCGGGCTGACGCTTTCCACGCTCCAAGCCAGCCAAGAGGCAATTTGCACGCTGGAAAGTGTGAGACGAGGCCCCTCAGCTGTCATGGGGCAGTGGGATGGAGAAGTACGCTCCCTGCTGTGGCTGGAGTTGTTTGGTGTGTGGGGTTTTCCCCCTCTCGCAAAAACTAGAAACCAGTCCTTCCAAACCAGCTGGGGAAAAGCTCCTACAAATGTCGTGGCAATCGGCAAGCAGGAAACTGTGCAAGTTCCCCCGAAACACGCCCACGCAGCTCTGAAAAGTGGAAGCAAAGACCCAGCCCTATTCCCATGCAAATCAGCAGCAAAACTCTCATCAGCTTCGGTGGGAGTTGGGCACGTCCCTCTGGCTTCCCTGCAGCCCCGCATGCGTCTTTGTGGGCACGGGGGTCACCCCCGGTGCATCTCCCCCGAGGTAAGCTGGGAAGGAAGCATGCACCACAAAGTACGTATCGGCTTCAGTGCTTTGCTACGTGGGGGTGGCCTGGCCAGCCAGGGCCTTGCCCCTCCGCGTGCCCGCTGCGGTCGGACATGGCCCCGCAGCGGTTCACGGGCACCTGGGGTCGGGGAGCAGACAGACACCGAGTCAGAGCAGAGCGAGGAGACTGGCGACAACGAAAGCGCGTGGGAGGAAGATGGAGCTGGGTCCGGAGAAGGAGGAGCAGTCATGGCTGAGATCAGAGCTCGAAGAGGCTGCAGGGAGAGCGCGCAGCAGGGCACGGCACGGCCGGGCAGCCCCAGCCCCTCCGCAGCGTGGTCCGTGGAGAAGGAAGGGCCTGGAAGAGGCACCTGTGCCTGCCTGACGTTTCCCACTGCCTCCAGTCCGCCCGGCCCTGGCTCGACGCCTTCCCTCCTTCCACCCCGCGCTGCTCCGCGCCCACGTCCTGCCATCGTCGCTGTGCGGCGCCGAGGCTCCCTGCTGCACCAGAAGCCAGTTGCTGCGTCGGGCCGGACCAGCCACCCACGGCCGGAGGGGGGGCGTGGAGCGACCTGCCGGTGGGGGCTGTTCCCTGAAGCCTCCCGATCGCACCGAATGCCCTGTTCTGGCAGCACCACGTCGTCGTCGCGAGACCGCGAGTCAGTGCCCAGTCCCTGCGCGTCCTGCCCCCCGGCTATTTTTATTTATTCCTGACACACTAGCAGGGTCCTTGTGCGTGGCGTCCCCATCCTCGTGTGTTTAACAGGACACACTCCTGCCCCTCCTGTGGTGCCAACCTCTCCCCTCCTCCTCTTGAAGCCCCCCGAAACGCTCTCCTGCGCCCCGGTCCGTTTCCCATTCAAACAGCTTTGCTTTGGGAGACGGCTGACGTCTGCACAGGCATGGAAGGGGATCATTTGTTTGAAGGAAATCAATGAATCGGCGTCAGCAGCAGTTGCGATCCTTCCGGCTTCTGCAAATATTGACACGAGAGATTCATTCATTACAAAGTTCAGAGAGAGAGAAAGGGTCACAAGCACTAGTGCGAACGTGCGTCAGCAGGCATGCTCGTGTCAGACGTGTCCGGTGCCTCAGAGCACCACGGGTTTCACCACCTGGGGAGCAGAAGTAGCACTACCGGATTGAAACGGCCCCCGAGCTCTTCTCAGGGCAGTCTATGCAGCTGACTTGGTTAGTCCATAAGGTGCATCTCTATGCTGCCGTCTCTTTAGCTGACCAGTCCCACAAGGCGTTCGGCGGGTATTCGACGCCGCGGGCACACCCGCCTGTGGGCTGACACAGGTCGGCATGAAGCCACAGCGACAAAGGAAGAAGCCACGTCTGTTTGGAGGCAGGAGAGGAGGAGAAATTCCTCAAATAGACTGTCAGCTGTGATAAATTTGCTCCGTTCTAGTTGCCTCCGTCGAGACTGGACTCTTTATCTGAAAACAGCCAGCCAGCCAAGTCTCTGCCGTCTCCATTTATAACCTTCTGCATCGCCCACGCCATGAAAGCAGACTTGTATTGATCTCTCATGCGTGCATGAAGGTGAGAGCCTCCGCTGTTCTCAGGTAGCTTTGAGCGTGTGGATGACACGGGCATTAATACAGACCACCTGAAGTTTTAATGCGACTTTTTTTTGGTGCAGCACATTTTTGTTTGCACGACATGGCGTCCATCTTTGCACGAATGGCGTGCAAAGAATCGTCTTTGCACGAATGGCACTTTCAAGTGAGTTAAGCCCCCGTGTGTCATTCCCCCCAGATTTCAGTTGGGGGAGTCAAACACCAGCTTACCCCCTGCAATGTCTTTCCGAACGCATCTGAACCGCCACCCCCAGGCTCTCACTGGGAGTCTCCCCTGGGCACGGTCGCCCCCAAATCCTTGGCCCTTGCACCCGCCTATGCTCAGTTGGTCCAGTCTCCCTCCATCAGTACACGATCCCAAAGACCCCGTCCCAATCCCAGAGACAAGCCATGTGAATCCTCCCCACCCGTTCCTTTCCTTTCCCATCCCACCATGGTACAAGTATATGGTTGGATTTTTCCTTTCCTTTACTATAGCTGCTATGATAGCTGCTATATCACAAGCATAGCGGACGGGCGTTTGTTGCCGTCCGGTCGATTGGCGATTGCTGTCGATGATAATGATGATGGTGGTGGCGAGCTCTGGCTTTTGTTTCTGATTGTTTTATTCTGGACTACATTTCCCAGCATGCCCAGCCCCATGGATCGTCATACCTTCTCCAAGGGGGGTTCCCATTTCAACCCTCCCATTCCCTGCCCAGGTGCACCATCAATCTGCGTAATGCCACGTGCGGCGTGTTGTGAATTGTTTTATAGATGTTTCTGGAACGCTTTTGAAAACGTGGCTTGCTCCGTGAGTCGCTGCGTAAGGAGGATGCCATCCTCGAGCAAGCGCGAGACACCACGCGGGATTTGAAAGCCGTGGTCGAGGAGCCCCGTGCTGAAGCAGAGGTCACGCCACCCTTGCAAGGATGCCTTTCAGAGTGCGCAGAACGACTTCAAGAAACGGGTATGACGCCCCAAAGGGAAAAGTCAGTCCGTTCACCTTGCCTCTCTGCAAGACAAGCGGAGAACTACAGCGGAGCCTGTCCCCCTAACTCGGCGGGGCCGCCGCGGGGCCCTACGCCTGCCAGCAGGGCCAGGAGGTGCCACCGCATTTCAGGGCGGTTCAGAGTCATGGGGGGACGGCAAAGAAGCCCACGGAACTGCCGTAATACAGGGCTGCAAACAATAAAACCTCATGGTTTCCTGGCTTCCCGTGTCTGCCTCCACATCCACCCTTACCCTGCGTGGTTGCGAAGGTGGATTTTGTTCATTGTTCGGGTTCGTTTGTCCCGCCGTTTCCTGCGTGGCGCCGGGGGCAGGGGCTGGCAGTCTCTCTTGCAGGGGTGCACGGGGGCTGCCTGGCTGGGTCACAGCGCACAAGCGCTGGCATTTTGCAGAGCCCGGCTGGTGTGTCACCCCGCAGCGGCGGATTACTGGGTTACTTCTTTGCAAGCCGCTTTGCAAAGGCAGGGGCTTCTGCCTTCAGGCTCTTTGACTCACCCTTCACAACCCTTCCTTGCATTTTCCCTAGATGGAAACTTTGAAAACGCGCGTTAGCAGGATTCTGTTCACGCTCCTTTCCCGCCAGGCGCCTTCTCCTTCCCCCTGGAAAACCAATGCGAGGCCGTGGTGGGGGAGCGGCGTGGGGTTTAAAACCTGCTTTGCTTGCATGCAAACTAGGGACTTTGCAAACCTTTCCAGCCCAGCACCAGACTGTCTGGGTTTTTCCACACCAAAACGAGGCTGCCTGGGGGGAGAGGTTCCCCGTCAAGCGCTATAAGTTTGGGGAGCAGAGGTCGGGGTGCGCGTTCGCTGCATCGACGAGGGAGGTTGGGGGGCACTGCAATGCGAATCCAGGCTTCGAGAAGACGGCAGGCTGATCAAGTGGGGTGCAGTGAAGCTTTGAGTGACATTTTATGCCCGCACCTGTGCGACGTGCGACTCGAAAGAGGACACGGCGATGTGCTATTACGTGCCACCTTTGGTAAGGGACACCTGGCACTTGTCTGTGCCCTGAGGGTCGTCCCTAGGGGGGCGCGAATACAAGCGACTGCCCCGGGCCCAGTGCTTTGGGGGCCCCGTAAAGACGGGCAGAGCAGACGGGGCGACTCCTCAGCGCCACTGCCGGCCTCGCATCTGGATGCTCACTCACTCCCCTCCCCTGCCACTGCTGGGCGGCACACAGGCCCAAGGCCTTGCACCAGTGGTGTAACGTAGGAGCCTGGGGGGCAAGCCTGGGGTGCCGCCGCCTTTGCTCCTGCACGTGCCCGCGCCGGACAAGACCCCTTCTGCAGTGGTTTCGACGGGAAGGTCAAGGCAGGGCGAGCGGCACCGAGTGGTGGCACCTCCTTTGCATCCGTGCCAGGCCGGCCACGCTGCCCGCCACCATCGGTTTGCCACTGCCCCGCACCCTGCTAGGGTCAGCTCTGGTCGGGGTGGGGGCACTGTGTAGTTCAAACGTATTGCAAACGGGGCT
>JAGPOW010000146.1:14403-25477 GCA_030014935.1 Caiman crocodilus
CTGGAACTCAGGGGCGTGCAGGATGGTACGCGAGGTGCACAGGAGGCACCAGGACAAATTCCTATGCTCTTTTAATCCTCCCTCCCTCTGGTTTTCAGCTCCCCTTCCACTGCTAGCTGCAGGCTGATCGATCCCTGTCGATGTGACAAGAGGCAGAAAGAGAAGGGAAGAAAGAAAGCAAGGGAAAATGAAGAGGATGACAACACTTCCTTCAGGATTCATTCTCTCAACAGCTGAACTAGTATGCATAATCTTCAGAGCTGACTTTCATCCTGCCTGGTATAGACTTATAATATAATAACAGGTAATACTAACAATAGGAGGCAGCTATCAATTCCAATAGTCATATATTAATAAGAGTTTATAGAAATAGTAATATTAATGATGATTTAGTGTACAATAATAATGATTGTAACGGTTCAATTCCTTATCACAGCATTTCAAAGCAAGTAGATCTGCCTTATCACCCTGCACACATCACACACATCCTGGGCCTCCACCACGTACATGTAGCCACTGTATGATATAGACCTAGGTTATATATACTTTCATATATCGACTTATCATTACAGTTCGATTCGTGATTATGCACCCACCCTCCCTGCCTCTTTCCCGGAGCGGGTGAAGGAAATGCTCACCTCCTGGTTCCTGAACCTGGTTCCTGAACTTGTACTACTTCCTCGTCCTGGTTGCTGGCCACAAGCCCTGCTGAGGCTTCCCCTTTGTGTAATACTTGAACAGTGCAGGCTTTCTTCCCTTCTAACCGGGGAGCCGTTGCAGGCCACAAAGCGAGCTGTGCTCGGGAGCTACGACCACTGCAGCGCGAGGGCTCGGGTCGCAGGCGGCCTTCCACCGCGGAAGCTGCAGCTTAGGTCTCTCCTCTGAATTGCGGACGCCTTCTTCTTGGTTGCTGGCCAGGACCTCTTTGCCCCATTTGCCCTGTGCTTTAACCTCTGCATTCCTTACACCTCTCCGTTGCACCCTTGTAACTTGGGAGTCGCTGCTGGGGCAAAGCTTCTTGCTGGGTGGCGAAAACTCTGCCTGCTTTCGCCCTCCTCCTGGGGAGCCTGGACTATTGCAGTGGCAGAAGCTGAGGTGCTTTGGCCCACGCTTGATTTGCACAAGCTCTCCAGGCCCACTTCATAGTCTTCTTGCCCTCCTCCCGGTTACTGGCCACGGGCAGTGTCAGTACGAGGTGGACAAGTTGTGCAAGTGCATGTCATTCACTGCTGCAGAGGGCTCGGGTCGCAAGGGGCCTGCTGCTCAGGAAGCTGATGAGGCTTGAGTTTCTCCCCTGAATCGCAGAGGCCTTCTTCTTGGTTGCTGACCGAGACACGCAGCTGAGTCAGGCCACTGACCTGTACCTGAGGGGGCCCCAACCGCGCCTGGGGGACCACGCCGGCTGTCTGTCGCTCCTGTTACCAGGTTGTGAGAGCTCACTCCCCCCAGTTTCTAATCACTACCCCCAATTGCTGCTTCCTTCTTCCAGCTCCTCCACCGAGGTTTGATCCTCCGTCCGCTCCAGCGCCTGTTCTGCAGCTCTGGTCACCGGCGGCCGTTCAGGACAGTGCTCTCAGATCCCTGGAAACCAAGCAAGCCTGTTCTCCACCAAGGCTGGGACACCCTAACCAGGAAAAACGGTAAGTCTCAATCTCAGCTTGCTCCAGGTAAAGCCGATCAGGGGTTTTGAGGTGGGCACCACCATTTTAAGGTGCGCGTGTCCACTACCAAGGGCAGTGCGGCCCTGACGGGGAGCTCTAGGCAGTGCCCCAGCGTAGACCGTGACAAAGGTATCATTGTCACACACGCACGGGGGCAGCCTCAGCCCAGCCCAAACTAAAATCCATCGTTCGGCTTCCTAACCATGTTGAGCAAGCTCCTACCACACTTATCGTGCCAACTGTGAGATTAAGTTCATTTACAAGAGGCATTGTCTAGGCCATACCCGTAAGTTATCTACGCCACGCCAGTAAGTTAGGGAAACTCCAAGTCTGGGCAAGTGTCGGCTGTATATTATTAACAGCAGAAATGAGGTAGATGCAGCTTGTTCTTGCTGTTATTAATTATTACGGTGGGCAAAGGTGGTAGCAACAGAAAGAAGGCATGCCAAGAGCCTCACGGTGTGGTGGGGACCTCAGAAATACCCCCGTTCTGCTGGCAGTCCACAAATCACATGCTGGTTGCATTAATCTTCCTTCCTCACCTGGTAGCTGCATTGTCTGCCACGGGCAATAAGCAGGGAAAGGGGTGGCTCAGGACGAAGGGATCGGGAGCAACCTGCGGCCCTGCAAACCAGTGGGACGCGGTGTCGGCCCAGGGCCAACCTGCAGCTCCGCAAACCAACGGGACGCTGCACTCGGCTGACGGACACCCTGCGAAGTAGTGGGATGCCACGCTGGCCCGGGGACAGATCCGCAAACCAGCGGGGTGGCGCGCGGGCCCGGGGACATCCCGGGTTCCCGCAACCGCGCCGCACGCTGTGCGGGCCCAGGCTCCGGCGGGTGCTGCGCGGCCCAGGGACGAGCCTGCGAAGCGAAGGAGGGCGGCCGCGCCGGCCCAGGGGCAGCCCGCGTTGGCGCGGCCGGGCCGGGCCGGGGAGGAGCGGCGCGCGGGCACTCACCGGCGGCCGTCGGGCGGAGCGGAGCCGCCCCCGATCCGAGCTTTGTTCCCGGAGGCCGGGGGGAGGCGCCGCTCCCGGCGCACGGGGAGGAAGTGAGAAAACAAAAGCGAGAGAAGCGGCAGCGCCGCCGCATCCCCGCTCGTCCGCTGCCGTGCTGCGGATCCGCGCCGGGTGAGTGGGGCGCGGGGCCCGCAACTTCCCCGCAAACTTTCCGCGGGAGGCGGGGTGCGCTGCAGCCGCGCAGGTGCCGGGCTCCGGGCCCCGGGAGCGAGCCGCGGCGGCGGCGGCGGCGGCCCCGGCCCTGCCCACGGCGCGCCCCTCCCGGGACCCTGGCAGGACGAGCGCGGACCCTGCGCGCGGGGCGCGGCCCGGCCCGCACCCGGGTGGTGGCGGCCGGCGCGGGGCGCTGTCTACACCAGGGCTGCGCGGGGGCGCGGTGTGTCTCCTGAAGTTTACTCGGCTCGGGGCCTAACCCGGGCTAACCCGGGCACCGGCTTCGTGCCGCGGCTCTGGCGGAGAGCGTGTCAGCGCGGGGCCGGGCTCCCTCCACCCCGGCTGCAGGACGCGCATCCCGTCCCCCCGCACCAGCTCGGGGAGGTGGCCCTGGCTCGCTGTCTCCTTTGGAGCTGTTCAGAAGTGACCAAATGTTGGCAGCACCCTTTCACGACCTGGGTTTCAACCCTCTTCGCTCCCAGACCCTTTCTGTTGGGACCCTGGCCTTCAAATCTTTGAACAAAAAGTATGTGGAGCTGTATGGCATGTGATCAGGTCACTGGAAATCCTCTGGCGTGGAAAGGAGGGCTGTTTTTGTAATCGAGGCACTTTGCACACCGGCCGAACTAACGCATCACGAGCGTGCTTTGACTGACACGCTCCATTCGTATCAAGCGGTCGTGAATTCTGCCCAGAGGTAAGGTAAGCAGAAATAGGTAGTTGTGCCATCCGTGGTCTCGCTCGCTCGCTCGCTTCCTGCAGGTAACCTTTTCCTCACTGAGGAAGACTGCCTCCCACTTACTTTGCGTTCAGTTGAATCATTAGGATGTGTTTTAGGGATTGTATTAGGCTAAAAGACATAAAAGGTTTGTGACTTGCAAACTAGTTGCGTAAATACACCTTGGAGACGGGAAGTGTGAGAATTACAAGGTTTTAGCGGGTTGACAAAAGCACTGTGTGAATGAATAAGCAACAGCATCGGCAGCACTCGCATACTGCAGCGAAGACCTCGCTGCACGTGCTGTTGAGACAACTGTTCTACATGGTGATGAAGGTGTCGTTTTTTCTGTATAAATTTTATATTGGGAAATTGCTTAAGCACATGCTTAACTTCAGCTGAACTAATCACGCGCTTAAACAACCTGGCTGGGTGCGGGGAGAGGCTGGACCGGCTAGGGGAGTGGGTTGTGCTCCCTGCTCCTGACCCGCTCCGCATCGTTCCTGGGCCGTGACTTTCAGTGCCTCGTCTCGTCCTGCTCTTCCCCAGCCGGCTCCGTACCTGCACCGCCTGTTGCTGCGTCTTGTCCCGGAGGCTGGGAGACCTTTCAGGCAGGTCCGTCGCATCGCGTGGTTGTGCACTGCCTTGCACACATAGGTACCACTGCCACACGCATGCTGGTGACGGCACGTGAAATGGTCTGAAAGACCTAGATGGTGCTGTTTCAGACACAGATGCTCAAGATGCTTTTTCTTGCATGGAAAAAGGCAGCCATCGTGATCGGCTGATTTGGTTTTAAAGACCTGTAGCTGCAGGAGTTTATTTTATTGCCTCCCTGCAGGAGAGGCCCTGGGCCCCGACTGCCCGTGGCATTCCTGCCTGGGGGCTTCGTCTTGGGCCCGCATGTAGGGACGGGCGGCTCGGTCCACGGGGGAACTCCTTATTTATGCTGTTCTGCCATGTTCTCCTGTTCCCTGCTTCTCTCCTCTGGACAGATTGTGATGAGGCCCAGCAGTGTTTACGTTGCGGTAGGTTGGCTGAATCCCTCTGTCCCACGTGTGGATTCATTCTTCTTTTCCCCCAAAAGTGAGCTTCTTTAAAGGAGTCGCGCGGCAGCGGGCACAGCGTGAAACTGCGTGGAAAGGGGCATCTTTGGGGAGTGGGTTGTGGTGGTTTCTATTTTTAGAAATAAAAAGGCCATCAGCTCCGATCTCCCCTGATTCTGGCGCGGGTTAGCTTGGCCGAGGCCGGGGGTGGAGGGGGGGTTGTTTTGAATCGTTAGCAAAGAGGTCTTTGCTCCCAACTGTGTGTCGTGCATTTGAGTTAAAATAACTCTTAGCAGCAAACAAAGTTGAATCGCCCTAAATGCAAGCCCCCAAAGAGTTCATGTTTCGCTTAGCGGGTGTTGTGTCATAATCCTTCCATTTTTCCACATTTCTATAGAGGATTCCAGGACAAACAAAACCCCAGAAGATTTCTGGTGGGGGGGAAACAGCAGGAGGAAAAGGCCTGGTTAAATGTCAGGCCTCCTGAACGCTTGCATACATCTTCAAGAATGAAAAACAGAACATAATCTCCCCCGCCCTTTTTTTCTTTTCTTCCTTCTCATGTCTTCACCTCTAATGTTACTGTAGGAAAGCGGAGGTAGGTGACCTGGGTCTGAATGTTGTCGAGTGTGGGGCAAGGTAGGAAGTTTGGCCGGGTTTGCAGGCCCCTGTGTGTGGTGACACCGATACGGCGCTCGTGGAAGCAGAGGGGCGAGGCTCTGACAGAGCACAGAGGTGCGGAGCCACTCGTGCAAACCTGCACGGACACAGCACGCACAGCCTCTGCGCTCGGGGATGCGTGGGTAGCTGATGTGGCACTTATCCTTGAAGGAGTCTGTGGGGATGACCCTGGGGATTACGGACCTGTAAACCCCACATCTGCACCTGCCAAATGGGATGAATTAATAATTGAAAATAATGAAGAAACACCCGAGACATCATGTCTGGCTAGGGTCCACCCAGCCTGGGGTCCGTGGTGGATACCGGTGTCTTGCTAATCTGGGGGCGCTTGCGACAGTGGATGAAGGCGAGCGCTGATATAGTTGTGGTTAGACTCCAAAAGGCCCGTCGCGCATCAAGGAAACCAAGTTGTCTAGAGGTGAGAGGCACAAAGCTGTTTTGGATCAAAACCCGGGTAGGAGACGGATGGGAAAGAGCAAGAGCGGTTCTTTTCCACCCCAGCAAATGCTGAACTGCCGGGCTGCCGTGGTGGGTGCCGGGCCCCGCGCTGTCGCTTGTGTCCGTTACGGTGGCAGCTTCTGCAGGGAGCACCAGGTTGCGCGGCTTGGGCGGCGGCACAAAGCGGGCTGTAGAGACCTCGTGGCTGGATGCAAAGCACTGGGCACCGGAGGAAGGGCTGCAGCTGCTTCGCGGCCTGCGAGGGCCTGGATTCAGCGGTGTCAGCCCAAGAGAGGGACCTGGGCTTGCTGGAACGAATGTGCTTCTGGCCACGGCCAGGGAGGGTGCCGGGCTAGACGGGGCTGCCCTGCCCCGTCGGGCGATCCCGCTGTCTGATGCAGCCCGGCTTGGGGAAATCTCTGACCTGACGGGGATCCCTGGATGTCTTCACACCTGCAAGGAGCTTGTCCCCCAACTTTCTGACTGAAAAAGCACTGGGTGCAGCCTCAGGAAAGCACCTGTTAAATGGAGTCGGGCCAGGCTCGCAGACGGCTCTCGGAGAGCAGCGGTCGGGAGGGCGCTGTATGTGAACCGGGGCATTTCCAGGGAGGCTCTGCAGGAATGGCCACGCGGCCCAGCGCGGCTCTGGTTTCGCCAGCGCCCTGGAGGTAAAGGTGGCCCTCGTTGGACGTGTCCGGGTGGCGCACCGACCGGCGGGGTGGGAAATCATAGCGAAGACGGGGACGGAGCCGGGGCAGCCCGGGCCTGCTCGAGCAACGTGCTTTGCTACGGCCGAATGCCAAGGTATGCATCCTACAGACACGGAGAGTCCCCTGGGGTGGCAGGGACAGGAAAAGATTTGGGGGTCGTAGTGGGCGGGTCGCTCGACACGAGCTCCTGCGCGCTCCTTGGATGTGGAAACGGAGTAGGGGCAGCGAGGTGGCGTTACCACTGTACGTGGGGTTGTGGGGCCATTCGTGGGGTGCTGCACCCGGCCTGGCACCTGCACTTCCGCACGGCAGTCAAAGTTGGAGAGGGAACAGAGACGAGCCACAAATATGGATTGAGATCTGGAGACCAGCTTCGGCAAGAGCCTCGAGGAGCTTCTTCTGTTTGTTATGGAGGAAAAAAGACCAAGAGGTAACTTGGTCACAAGTATAAATACCTTCACGGGGAGAATTTCTGGGTGCAAAAGGGCACATTAAGATGGTGGTGAAAGGGAAAAGAGGACCCCATAGCTGGAAGCCGATGCCAGACGATCTGGATTAGAAAGCACAGGCAGTGTTTGAACCATTGGAACAAGCACTCGAGGGGAAGAGCGTCCGCTTCTCGATGTCTCCGGACTGGAAGATGCATTTCGGGCAGGTGCAAGTGAGCGAGTCAGTGGCAGGTAAGCGGGTTAAATGCTCTGTTTGATGGACCGGGCCTCAGGCTGGGTGCTCTCGTGGTGCCTCTTGCCCTTAAATCTCTTAGCCACGTTGCCTGGTTCATATTGGTAAACGGGTGCTGCTGGGGTTCGGGGAGCGGGCCCTCTTCCAGAAAAGGGCTTGGAGTACGCTGAAGGTTGCTGCTGCTTTAATGGGATCATGTACCCTCCTGGCTTGCTGCTCAGAAACCAGCCGGTGCCAACGTTGTTTGTAGTTCTTTTTCGTGTTGTCCTTGGATTGTTGCAAGTCTAACCATAAAATTGCAGTCCACTTATAAATGGGGCTGACCCATCATCAGGCCCCTAAAAGGCTTGACTTAGGTCTTTGCATTATTTTTGTGCCTGCAATAAAAATACCAAGTCGGATTTTTTCAGTGCATATTTTTAGCATCATTAATGCATTTAAATCTGTGGGTCCTTTTCTTCTTTATTTGAGTATCCTGTGAGATTTTGTAAGAGCAATAGCAGTTCAAGGTCTGTATTTGTAGTATCTGACTTGCATTCATGAAGTAAGTTGTTTTTTCCTGAAAACGTGAGCTTAACTTACGTGTGGGGTTGCCATCCCATCCGAATAACGCGGTGTCCCACGCAGATTTGCTTGGCAGCTCTCATACCGGCAGCGTGGCGCACGCGGGGGTATACTTGGCATGGGACTTACACAATCTAAAGAGGAGAAACAAGTCGGTGTCTCGGCGAGGGAGAATCCCAGGTGGGTTGAGCAGTGCGAGGAGAAGGAGCGAGCCCTTCCCTTAAATGCTGGCAAGGGGCCCGTGTCGGGGCAGCGACGCGTGCGAGGAGCAGTCCGTTCTGTCGCGACGCGTGGAAATCGTGGGCAGCGTTGGGATGCACGTGGAGATGGATGGCAAACCAGGGATTGCTCGGGCTACCGCGTTCTGGGCCCTTGCTGTCGAGTAGCCAGGCAGAACCAGAATTCAAAAATGAAGTGCAGAGATCTCGATTAAAAGAGAGTTCAGGCGAGGAGATCGCGCTTCAGTTAATATTAACGTTCAGACTGGCGCGTCAGTGCTGGCATTTCTCCTGTGGCTCAAAGCCTGGGCTGTACTCGGGGCAAACGTTGAAACTTTCAGGAGAGCGGCCCGAGCGCTGTTGCTGCAGCAGCCGAGGACGGAAGCTTTCGGGCCTGGAGGCAGCGAGGATCTTTGGGTAGACGCGATCCCTTTTGTTCGAGCAACTCAGTAGTTGGGGAAAAGTTCTTGGCCAGCTTTCGGGGGCAATCCCCCTTCTTCAGGCACAGGGAGACTGCTGGTCCGAGATCCCCTAGGAATGAAGGAGCTAAAAGTGCAACAGGAGGTCAGCAATGATGATGGAAATGGGTGGGAATTAGGAAAACAAAAGGTAGGGGGAAAGAGGGGACATGCCAAAGGGAAGTGAGGGAGACTCCCGTACTTGAGTTCTCCAAGGTAGAAAAGAGGCGGTCTGTGGAAAAGCAAATAGCTGGAAATTAGGAAGACAAAGGGTAGAAAAGGAGGAGAGGGGAGGAAGGGGAAAGAAAAGTGTAAGAGATCAGATATGGGAGGTTCGTGGGGAGTCGGATGTCGGGCAGGCTGTCGTGTCCTAAACCCAACGTCCGTGCTGAGTCCGTGACTTTTTGTATCCCGTAGATTAATGAAGCGACGTTTGGAGGACGCCCGTGTCCTTAGACCAACACGGCTCCAACCAAAAACTCAGGCCTGAAGGGTTTTGGTAGTTCCCAGTGCTGGAATCTCCTCCAGAGCCTGGAAAGGAGTCTGCTTGTAAATGTGAACCTGCTTTTCTTTAATTTTTAGCTGAGGAGATCTGTTTTGGGGAAGAACTTATTTAAACTAGGAAGTCGTATGTGGGTATGCATGTGCATATTCATTGATTTTTATGCTTTGAAATCTGCATTATAGAGCACGATCTCCTGCTGCTCTGCGTGCGGTCGAATCCATCCTGGTAATGGGAGAGAGGTTGCAGGGAAGGCGGCTGGAGGTGCAGGCCACACGCAACTGATGCGTGGCTCCAGTTTATCAGGATTAGGAGGGTTTCAGGCCTGCAAGGTTTACAAAGCATCCCTGCCGCCTTTACAGATTACTGCTGTTTTCTGGTCAGGGTAGGCAGTAGGGAAACTTTTGGAGATGAAAATAGATTAAGAATTGGCTTCCTCTGTGCAAAAATGAAGTTTGTTTCCTGCATAGGGGGACTCGTTACCATCTTTAACTTTCCCTGAGCCTGATGGAAGGTGTGTGAGCCTCAAAGCTTGCAGAAAAAGATCATTTTTTTGCAATTTCTCAGTTGGTCTAATACAAGATATCATCTCTGAACCAAGAGTTCAAGAGTTTTGCATTTAAGAATCAGAACAAATACATTTGGCCGAGTTTGGAAACCCGTAGGGCACGACTGTTTCTGGATCCTTGCTGCTGCATAATCTGGCATCTTCAGGAGAGCAAGCTCAAGCAGATGTACACGGGCTTGCCTTTTCTGGGTCTGTCGTTCTTCTCTTCAGAGGTTACATAATAAGTCTGTTAATGCCAGTTACATCATTAAATTGGTTTCTAGCCGTGATAAAGAAAATTGGATAAATGAGCATTTTTTTTTCTTTTCTTCGTCTCTTCTCGACGCTGACTGATTAAGGCCTCCGTGCCTCCTTGGGCTTTTCTTGCTAGATCTGCTGAACATGTCTGCACCGCAGGTCTGCGTTGCCTGGATTGCACGTCTGACAGGCTCTGCCTCGTGTGCTGCGCGCGCTGTCCTGCGCGCGCTCCTTTCCCCGTCCGGCTCTTGCTGCTCTAGTGAAGGGTTTGTCGCTGGTCTCTACTAACACTCCTGCTTTCAGAGCTGCAGGAGCTCTGCTTGAAGCATCGTCAGGGACAGCAATTTTGTTTATGTTCTTTGTCTGGATTTACTTTTCTTCTTCAAAATTTCTTTTATGCTTGGCCATTTTTTGAGACCAGCTGCTTTGAGACCAGCGAGTCTCAGCCGTGGCGTCCCCGGGTGCTGCGAGATCTTTTCAAGGGTGCAGCGCAATGATAGCCCTGGTAGGTTTTCAGTCGTGAGTTGCAGGACGGACCTAAAGATTTCAGGCAGAAATCCTTAGCATCACGGACAAGCTGACCTGCTGTGGTCTGGCTCAGTTCTTGCAGCAGGACAATTGCTCCAGTATTTTTCTGGAGTCAAAAATCAAGTGAAAACTAAGGGCTGGCATTTTCTGCAAGGTCTGGCAAGGCAGAGAACCATTGTTTTAGACTCTTGAAATATCTGTATTAACTCCCTTCCAGGGCTAGAGACTTTGCTCTTCAGGCTGGTTTGCACATGCCCAGTAAGGGACTTGGGTTTCGAGTCGCACACCCTAGGAAAACCGCGCGGAGGGCTGTCAGCTGTGGACTCGTGGCTTCTGAAGGACGGGAGCCTGAACGCAGGCCGGACGTCTGTCCGCGCTCCGCCGCAGGTGGCGAAATGCAGACCTGTCACCGCCTGCAGAGTTGATGCAAGGTCCAGGTTTCTTTTGTTTTGCCCTTTTTATCGTGTCAGAAGCTGGGTCCATTCTCCTTCTCTCGTGCAAGAGCTAATGGGGAGCCTGGCCTTCCCTCCTCCAGATCCCGAGGCCCTCCCGGCTGCTTCAATCGGAAGATCCCGGCGGCCTGGGGAGAGGCTTTGCCGCGAGCTGACAGTGCTCCAGGCGAGCCTTGCTGCTTCCAGCTGCTCCCCGCTGCCCTGCGCGGGGCTCCCTGGTGCCCACTTGCTGTCTGGTGGGTGCGGGGAGTGCGCCCCACGAGCCCTGGGGAGGCGGGTTGGGATTTTCCCCGTGCCGGGCGGAGGGCGAGCAGACAGACAGCAGCTGGGCCGTTGCGGGCAGGGGCTGCTCCGAATCGTGCCGGGCGGTTCGGGGCTGCCGCAGGACGGCTAGCTGGGTGCGCTGTGCCGCATCCGTGTCCCCCGAGGGCCTGTGGCCC
>JAGPOW010000150.1:10374-26854 GCA_030014935.1 Caiman crocodilus
GATTGAGTTAGCATAAGGAAGACTAACGGAGCTAGCCTTTCCCAAAATGTTCTCTCACCTGTGGCTCACAGTTTCCCATACTACTTCCCTTAGTGATAGCATTTTAAAGGCACCAGATGGGAAAATGAGATAGCAATGTTTGGAAAAAGTTTAACTCATATCCAGTGACCTGGGTTGAGGGTGTTAGAACATGTTAGATGAATCTAGAGTGGCTACGTACTGGTCCTATTCAATTTTCTCTAACATTCTTCTGGCCCTGGCTCAGACCAGTCATGACCCCGAGCTTCTTCACTCATTGTGGGTGTCCCTTGCGGTAGGACATCGGCCCTTATGACCCTTCTAGTCCTGGGCCCAGCATTGACCAGTTGACTGACTTGGCTGGGTTTTCGCCTCCTGCCTGCACTTAGGGATTGGGGTCCCCCATTCCCAGATAAGGTGCTCCTGGAAGTGTGCCTCGCCCTGCAGGGTCACTACCCCGACAAGCTCAGATGCCTCCAGAAGCTTACCTGGCCTACCCTACTCTGATGTTATATGGCCCACACAAAGGTGAAGGCTGGGGCTCAGGCATGCCTACTCACCTCCCCAGTGAAAGGCAACTGGCCTGGTATCCCCACACCACTCAGAGCCCCCACACCACTCAGAGCCCCACCAGGCCACCCACTCCTGGCAGGTGCAGTTTAAGATCACACCCAGGACCAGGAGCCTCCAAACCATCCCCTACAGCTCCTCTCGTATCTCCAAGATGCTCCAAGCAGCCTTACAGCCAGGCAATTTTACTGCCTAACCTGACAGCAGCAAACTGCCTTTCTTATATAAGCAGCCAAAGACCTAAAATGGCTGCCACAATTAAGCACGTGCTGGCTGCTTGGCTCAGCCCTTAAAGTGGCAGGCATCCAGTGTCCTACCACAAGATGATGTCACAGAATCATGGAGTCATAGAAAGTTAGAGTTGGCAGGGCCCTCAGGAGAAACTGAGGAAGAAAGTGAAGCAGGTTCTGAAGTGCAATGTGAGGAAGCCCAACCCTCCAGCCCCCGTGATGCTGCCCATGACTGAGTGCCTGCTCTCTACGCTGTGCTTGGAAGCTGCCTGCAAAGTCCTGGACACCTTTAGTGCTGCTCTGAAGAACATCAGCTCCCTGCAAAAGCCAGAGGGACATCTGGTAATGGTGATGGTGTTGAAAGAAACCTACTACGTGATTGACCAGCACAGCTTCTCCTGCCTGGACCTGGACCAGGAGTCAGTGGAAGAAACCATTGAAGATGCTGGGTTCAATATCGAGTTCATCAAGGAGTTTCAGGAACATTCCCCAAACACCTTTGCAGACTTTGGAGCCTTGCTTTGCGTGGTTGCACGCAAGTGGGGCCCTAAACCAGCACAGTGAGGAGAATTAATCAGAACTGACACCAGCTTGAATCCTTGTCTGTTCTGCATCACACCTGGTAAATACTGATGCACAACAGCATGGGCGAGCCACTTTGTTCAAAAATTACCGTTTACTTTTCAGTAAAGTGGAGCTGGAAACCACCGCCAGCTTGAAAGGGTTATTAGTGCTCCCTACAACTTTTGGGAGGGGGAGCTGTGTCCTACAGTGTTGGTGGGTTCAGTGGAGGAGCCAGCTTCAAGAAACAAGAGAACTTTGCTAGTGAAGTTCCCTTCATTATTAAAGAAAGGAAAGGGGAAGGAGAGAAGTAGGAACCAGCTGTGACTCAGAGCCCGGTCCCAGTGTGCAGTGTCTCCATCACTATGCTTGCCCCTTCCTGCCAGTCTAAACCCAGCAGGTGCCCTGCATGGGGTACTGAGCTGGAGCCCAGCCTTGGTCTCCACAGGAGGTCCGTGCAAGCGCGGAGCCTCAGCCGCCTGAAAAACTGAAGTGATTGGCTGGGAGGGATGCTGTTCTGTGCGCTGATTGGTCCGCCTGTGATCCTTCGTGGTCCCATTGTGCAGGTAGAGCAGGGCTGAGGCAGCGAGACCAGGCCAGGAGGGGATCTCCTTGCTCACAACATTTGATTTTAAATTACAAATTTGAATTGTAGATGAATAAATAATTAGAGCTAGAAGCAGCATCTGGTGATCCAGCCCCCTGTACAAGGCACAATTATCCCTAGCCAAACTACCCCATACAAAATCTTTTTCTAAAATTTTTCAAAAAGTATGCACTCACCCTGTCACATCACTACAACACAGGATATACAAAGAAAGCTGCACCCTGGCCCCATTACAGAGAAAGGACCCTCATCCCCGACAAGTCTCTACCCATGTGCCTGTACAGTAAACTTCCTTCCTGCTCCCAAATCTGGTGATTGGCAGGTCCCGGGGCAGACAGGGAAAACTCTTTAGCCTGGGCTGCAGCCAACACCCCGTGCTACTGAGGAAGGCAGGGTTGTCAGCTGATGGGGGCCCTGACACCGTTTGCAACAGGAAGGGATAAAATTCCTCCCGTCAAGGAGGACTTCCATCCCCATGTTATAATTAAGAAAGCCTAGACACATTGGCCCACTGCGAGACGCAGCCTGTTACAAGCCACAGCGAGATCCTCTGACATGTGATCAGCAGTAGGTTCAATGAGAGACTCTGGACAGTCCTTCTGGCTTCAATATCTGTGAATCCTGCATGCTTGCCAATGGACTCTGCTTCAGACCTGTGCAGGGCTCTAGGGAAACAGTCCCACAAGACCTCCCAACATATCCATAGACAACTCACTGACTGTGAATTCAGTCCCTTCATTGCAGTACAGCTCCAAGGCAGCTGCACACCCAGCTCTTCTTCAGGGACTCATTGTTTTGGATCAGCTCCTCTCAGTTCTCCTGCACAGTGGGGAGTGCACAACTCCGACAAACCTGTACCCCTGGCATCTAAATAGCACAATGATCAGGGACAAGTGATTGGAGGTAGCAGTAGATGATCGGTAATCAAGCTGCCCAAGGATTTAACAAAGGAAGCTGAAGACAAAAACATTAAAAAGAGCACAGGAAGTAATATATTTAACTCCATAATGTTTGAGTTTTAATAGAGAGGATCTTTTATACAGATTATAATGAATTATATTTTAAATTATTTCAGAACCTTATTTCCATTTAATAAAATGTTGAGATTTGTCATGAAAAGTATGCATATCGGTATTCATATGAAAAATGCCATATTTCTATTCGGAAATTTTTACCTATTCTACCATAATATAAGTGAACAGGGAAGCAGGACATCAGCCCAAGGTGCTGCCTTTGTGGAGGGGGAAATAGCCATGGCCACGGGTCAGCAGCATGGCAGGCAGAGCTGCCCTGAGCATCACAGCCTGCCCTGAGCTTGGAGATGCCCTGCTAGCATGTCTCTCCCTTTATTAGTAACCCCTGTAGTACCAAGAGTCATCTAGTTTGCTGGCCACTGAAGATTTTCAGACTAAACAAATAAAGAAAAGGTCAAATCTCTTTGAAATACATGACTTATGAAATGTACAGACCATGTAGGGACAATGAAAGCCCATGCTGATATATATTTCTGAGAATTTAAGCTAGTGTGAACATACAGCCTTGTGCACGTCCTGCTAGCCATTTGATGGCAATCTTCCCAGGTGACTTGGATACCCCACACAGCCAGCATCTTAAGCTCTATGCCCCTACAAAAATGAAAATACTATGGGATGACCTTTGTCACTGCTAATTTCTTGCTCAGCTGCCCATAAGTAAGATTCAGGAACTGGCATTCATAAATTGATAGAATCTGGGATTGTAATGATTCCCTTTCCCCAGATCACATGGACTTGGAATGAACCTGCACTTGATGTGAACAGACATGGCCTCTTGGACTAGAAAGGAGCTGGAGCAGTTTATGCCAGCGTGACAGTGCACGCACTAGTGATGCATGAGCACTAGTGAGTGGCAGTGACAAGATGTCAGCAAAAGCTCTGATGAAATACTTTTCCTGCCTACTTTTTCAATGAAATGTTGCAATTATCCAAACAATGTTTTAAAATGTATCATGAAAATAATGTCATCTTGAGAATGCTGATTTCTAGCAGAAATCTCCTTTTCAACTGGAAATCAGGTAGATCTCTAAAACAATCAAGTCATAGAGAATTGTGGCCAGGAAAGCAGTGTTTTTCTCTTACTTCCTCTTGTCCTGACACAGTCATTCCCTTTCCCTCCACAGACATCCCAAAAGGCACTGTGGATGATGATGTCCAATTGCACTGCAGTGACTGATTTCCTACTCCTGGGGTATCCCCCAGCTCCTTAGGATCTCTTTCTCAGAGGTGTTTACTAGTGAAATGACTGTGGTTTCAGAGAACATTTTTATTGAAACAATCCTTTGTGTTATTAATACAGATTCACTGAACCAATATTATTTTTATTTGTTTAGGTTTACACCTTTTCAAATAAATTCTCTTCTGATTTAAACTTGTATATCCCTGAATTAGTTAGTCTCTGATACCACTCTTCCCTAGCTAATGTTTTTGTGTCTGTTAAATTTTAACTTTGATGCTGATTGTCATTTGCTACTGCACTATTTCCACAGCTTGTACATACCTTCATTATCTCTAATAATCCCTATTGGAGAAAATCATTGGATCTTTCTCCTTTCTGGTTTAGAAAATTTTCTTGAAGTTTGATTATTGGGGATGTGGAAGGAGCATGTGAGACTGTTTGAAATCAAAATGATTATTGATTTGAGATAGGAGGTGTCAGTGATTACTTGGGTGTTTCTTCTTGCAGTCATGCTTTCCTACTATGGGTTTTCCAGGAGAACTGAGCATTTTCCTTCATACAATGCTGAAGGGATGGGAATGATTTCTTGTCAGTGTTAACAAGACTAGCACAAGATAACTTGTGCTTCTGTACACATCATGCCTGTAGTGATGCTGGATTTAGGTTGTCCTAGTATTTCACCTGCCTGTAATGGGAGGCTCAGAACTGGACACAGTTCTCTACATGTGGCCTCATCAATGCTGAAAGGAGAGGAGTAATCACTTCCCTCAGTCTGATGGCTGCATTCCTACTAATGCATCACACTATGATATTAATTGCCTTGCCAACAAGGGCACGCTGTTGGCTTATATTCATCTCCCTGTCAACGGTAACCCAGGGTCCTTTTCTGCAGAGCTGTGGCTTAACCAGTCAGTCCCCAGTCTGTATTGGTGCATGGGATTGTTCCTTCCTACATGCAGGGTTTTGGCTTCTTGAAGCCTGGGATGTTGTGCCAGGAAAAAGGGTTGCTAGTAGGACAGTAAGAGAAAACTGAGGGTTTTCTTCCACACAACCCTAAAGAGATGGAAATGATTTGTCATAAGTGTGTACACACTACAGATCCCGTGCACATCATGACTGTAGTGATGCTGGATACTGGTTGTTGCTTTAGTCCACTATAGGGAAGCTGTAGGTACTTAAATCAGCTGCCATCATCCCCAGCTTTAACTAAGTCAAGGCCCAATGACGTCAGGCTGCTAGTCTCTAAATCCTTTCAGGACCAATAGTGGGTACTTTCACCTTTCCTACAAGCAGCCTATGCCAAGAGCTCCAATAATGCAAATAGTGTGACCTTGCTTAGAATGGATGTAAAAGGAAACTCAGTAGAAACCACCATCTGTTACCAGTTACCATTCAACTGCCTGGAAACTGGGACTTCTCTTCCATGGGAAATCTGGTAAGCTAAAAAACCGTGTTTTTCTTACAAATAAGAAAAAAATAATCAACATTTCCCAGAATGCCCCAGAGGACAGCATCTTCCAAAAGAAAAAAAAAAGAAGAAAAATATCAGCTCCAGTTAATTACTTTTGAGAGTTTAGGTAGCTGTCCAAAATTGACACCCAAATGTGAATTTTGAGATTCATAGAGAGGATTATTTTGAGTGGTACTGGCTCCTACTGTTGGGCAGTTTGAAGCTAGATCAGGCAACATGGTTTTCATGCAGAAACAAGCAAGGAGAAGTCTGTGTTGAGGGGAAAGGAAGAGCGGTTGCAAAATCCCCTTCCTTGGATATTCTTAAGACTGGGCAAAACCAAGCCATGGTTGGCATGAGCCAACTGCAGACAGTCTGTCTTTGACTGCAAATATAGGGATTTGTGTGACTCGGAGTGGTGGGGGAGGACTCTCTAGCTCATGATCTTGAGTTTTAGTCTAAGCAGGAGCTTTGACATATCATTCAAAATCCCCAAACTTGATTTCAGCCAACACCTAATGCTGGACTAGATCATACCCTAAGTCCCTCCCCTCCCTAATTTGCAATGTTTTTATTATTGTATGAGAGAAGTGGTGTTGTAAAACTCTGAGGGATGTTTTCCCTGTGGCTAACGCTGCTCTAAACCAATGACTACTCTTATGGTCATAGAAAATTAGGGTTGGAATGGACCTCAGGAGATCACCTTGTCCAACACACTCCTCAAAGAAGGGCTGCTCTGAACTTGATCATGTCACTAAATGTTTTGTCTATCTGGGAGTTCAAAACCTCAACGGATAGAGATTCCACCAACCCTTGGGTAGCCTGTTCCAGAGCTTTATCACCGTCTTGTTAAGATTTTTTTTCTAATATCTAAACTGAACTCAAGACCATCGCTTCTTGTTTAATCATCTGCTACCATGGAGAACATTGGCGCTCCATCCTCTTTGTAACCACCATTGAGGGAGTTGTAGGCTGCTTTTAAACATCATCTTGGTCTTCTCTTCACCAAACTAAATAAGCCCAGATCCTTCAGCCTCCCCTCATAATGCATGTAACCTCACCCCTTAACCATTTTTCCTGCCCTCCAGTAGACTCTCTGCAGTCTGTCTGCATCCTTTCAGTAGTGGGAGGCCCAAAGCTGGACATAGTCCACCAGATATGCTCTCATGCCAAACATGGGGGAAGAATCACTTCCATTGATCTTGTGGTTATTCTCCTGCTAATGCAACACAATTGCCATTGGCCTTCTTTGCACCAAGGGCACAGTGTTGGCTCAAATTCACCTTCTGATCCACTTTAACCCCTAGGTTCTGTTCCTTAGTCAGTCAGTCCCCAGTCTGTATGCATGCATAGGATTTTGCACTTGTTGTTACTGATGCTCATGAGATTGTATTTGGTCCAATCCTCCAATTTGTTGAGGTCTCTCAGAATCACAGCCCTGCCCTCAAGCATATCTATTATTGTCCCCAGCTTGGTGTCATCTGCAGACTTGAGACGGGTGCTCTGTATGCCTTCTTTACAGTTCTCAACAACAATATTGAAAATAAACTGGTTCCGGACCCAACCCCTCTAGTCAGTCCACTTAATACTGGCTGCCAGCTAGACTTGAAGGAAGGGGTGGGTAGTAGAGGGAAACCTGGTTCTTACCTATATAACCATAAGTTGCAATTCCTTTCTGATCCCAAGTGTAAGGTTTTGTCTGACCTAGAGTAGTGGGGCAGACTCCCTAGCTCATGATCTTGGGGGTTTAGTCTGACTGGACCTTTGGCATATCAGTCAAAATCTCCAACCTTGATTTCAGTTAACACCCAATGCTTTTAAAGGTACAAGAAACCCTGCCCACACCATGACCGATGTAGCAAAAGGAGAGGGAAGAAAATCCTCCCCAGGCAGAAAACAGCAAGCACCAGAGGAATTGGAAACAACCAGAGAAAAACATGGATGTAGCTATTCCTAGATCATGACTGACCAATGCTAATCCATCCCCTTGAACACCTTCAATGATGAAGATAATGAATCTGAAACTATATTATTGGGGTTTGGGATTTTCTGTCTTCACCCCATCTCTATTCCCCTCTGTCCTTCTTCCCTCTGGCCTGTGCCCCCATTTCTTCAGACCGCCAATGTTAACATGTATGCGGAAATTATTGCACTTTTCCCCAAAGCTAAGGTCAGTATGTACCAGCCTCACCTATCACATGCTACCATGTCATTCGTCCCTATCTTTCTACCCATCAACCCACCTGAACTGGTGGGATTTCCTCCATTGCAGTACTTAGGAAGAAAGAGCAGACAGGACTCTAAAGAGGAACACAATCTTGCTTCTTAGGGAAGTCTTAGTTAGAGTCCAAACCTGGGAGCTGAGCAGGGGATGGGCCCACATACAAGAAAGAGCAAACAGAACTAAATAAGAACACCATTTGGTTCCATGGGAAAGTCCTCATTAGTCTGTCATTTATCACACTTGCCTTGAGAATGAGACTGTTCCCCAGTCAGTTGCTCGGTTTGGATTTGAATAGAAAAGTAGAGTGGAAGCAGCTTCTCTTGGCCCAGCCTCCTGCTCAGGGCACGATCTCACCTACCCAAACTATCACATATGCAACTGTGTTTAAACTGGTTCTAAAACTGTGCAGTCACCCCATCACACTATATTGCCCACAAGCAATATTGCCCACACTAAGCTATGTTGCTGACAAACACTGAATCTACCACCGTCTGCTCAGGTAAATGGAGGAGATGAAGACTGTCAGTGCCCTGCTCCTGCAAGTGTTTTAAACACATTCAGGATATACCAAGAAGGCAGCTTGCCCCCCCCCAACCGAGTTGCAGAGAAATGATGCTCCTTCCCCCTCGAGTCTCTACCCATGTGTCTGTTCAGTAAACTTCCTTCTGGCTTACTAATGTGGTGATTGGCAGGGCCTTGGGGGGACAGAGAAAATCCTTTACCCTGGCTGCAGCCAACCAGCCATGCTGCTGTGGCTTGCAGGATGTTGGGAAATGAGAGTCCTGACACCATTAACATCAGGAGGGGGGAAAATTATACTTGTCCCATGTTGCAAAGAGCAAAGTCTAAACACATTGGCCCACCGATATATGCAGACTGTTACAAGCCACAGTGAGATCCTCTGACATATGGTCAGCAGTAGGTCCAATGGTAGACTATGGTCAGACCTTTTGGCTTCAATATCTGTGAATCCCACATGTTTGCCAATGGACTCTGCTTTAGAGCTGTGCAGGGCTCCAGGGAAATAGTCCCACAAGACCTCCCAACATATCCATAGACATCTCACTGACAGCGAATTCAGTCCCTTCATTGCAGTACAGCTCCAAGGCAGCTGCACGCCCAGCTCTTCATCAGGGACTCATCGTTTTGGATCAACTCATCTCAGTTCTGCACAGAGACAAGAGCATGACCCCGAGAAACCTGTACCCCTGGCATCTAGATAGCACAGTGATGGGGGCAAAAGAAACAGGAGGGAAGAGTAGATGGTCATCAATCAAGCTACCCTGGCATTGAAGGATTTAATGTAGGAAACTGAAGACCAAACCATTAAAAGAGCACAGTAAGTAATATGTTCAGTTCCATAATGTTTGGGTTTTAATGGGGAGGATCTTTTATACAAATTATAATGAATTATATTTAAAATTATTTCATAACTTTATTTCTATTGAACAAAATGTTGACAGTTGTCATAAAAAGAATGCATATCAGTATTCATGTGAAAAATGGCATAATTCTGTTTTGAAATTTTTACCTATTCTACAGTAATGTAAGTGAACACGGAAGCAGGGAGGCACCCCAAGGCACTGCCTTTGTGGAGGGGGGGAATAGCCATGACCACAGGTCGGCAGCATGGCAGGCAGAGCCTGCCTTGGGCTTGGAGCTGCCCTGCTAGCATGTCTCCCCCTTTATTAGTAACCCCTGTAGTACCAAGAGTCATCTAGTTTGCTGGCCACTGAAGATTTTGAGACTCAACTAATATAGAAAAGGTGAAATATCTTTGAAATACATGACTTACAAAATGTAGGGACCATGCAGGGATGTTGAAAGCCCATGCTTACATATATTTCTGAGACGTGAAGCCATTTTGAACACACAGCCTTGTGCACATCCGGCCAGCCATGTTATTCCAATCTTCCCAGGTGAATGAGAGCCCACACACAGCCAGCATCTTAAGCTCTATGCCCCTAGGAAAATGGAAATACTATGGGATGACTTTGTTGACTTCATTATATCATGCTCAGCTGCCCATGGGTAAGATTCAGGCACCAACATTCATGAAATGATAGGATCTGGGGTTGTAATTATTCCCTTTCCCCACATCACATGGACTTGCAATGGACCTGTACTGGATATGAACTGACATGGCCCCTTGGACTAGAAAGGAACTGGAGCGGTTTATGCTGGTGTGACAGTGCACTGACAATTTCTCCACTTTCACACATGTGGGAAATGTATGAGCACTACTGAGGGGCAGTGACAAGGTGTCGGCAAATGCTCTGATAAAATACCTTTCCTGTCCACTTTTTCAAAGAATGTCACAACCATATAAAAAAATATATTAATATGTATTATGAAAAATATTGTCACTTTAGGAAATATATTTTCTATCAGAAAATTCCATTTCAACTGAAAATCAAGTGGACCTATAAAACAATAAAGTCATAGAGAATTGTGGCCAGGAAAATGGTGTTTCTTCTCCTACTCCCTTTTGTCCTGACACAGTCGTTCCCTTTCCCCCTATAGGCATCCCAAAAGGCACTGTGGATGATGATGTCCAATTGCACCGCTGTGACTGAGTTCCTGCTCCTGGGGTTCTCCGATGCCCTGGCATTGCACATCTTGCACTTGGCCACTTTTCTAATAATATACCTGGCAGCCCTGATTGGCAATCTCCTTGTTATCATGCTCACAGCCTTAGACAGCCACCTCCACACCCCGATGTACTTTTTCCTCCTCAATCTGTCCATCCTCGACATCGGATCCATCTCTGTCATTGTCCCCAAATCCCTGGCCAATTCCATACTGAACACCAGGTTGATTTCCTATTCTGGATGTGTCACCCAAGTTTTTTTACTCCAGTTTTTCATTCCAGCAGACATCTCCATCCTCACCATCATGGCTTACGACCGATACATCGCCATTTGCAAACCACTGCACTATGAGGCAGTGATGAGCAGGAGAGCTTGTCTGCAAATGGCAGCCACGGCCTGGAGCGCTGCTTTTCTGAACTCTGCCCTGCACACAGGGAACATCTTTAGGCTGCCCTTCTGCCACTCCAACATTGTCAACCAGTTCTTCTGTGAATTCCCCCAGCTCCTTAGTATTTCCCTTTCAGAGGTGTCTACTAGTGAAATTCAGATTCTTATCTTTAGTGTAAGTTTATGTCTTGTTTGCATTGTGTTTATATTTGTGTCTTATATTCAGATATTCACTACTGTACTGAGAATCCCCTCTGAGCAGGGTCGGCATAAAGCAGTTTCCACCTGTCTTCCCCACCTCATTGTTGTTACTTTGATGGCTAGCACTGGGATGATTGCGTATATGAAGCCCACATCTGAGTCCCCATCAGCTCTGGACCTCATGCTGTCTGTTCTCTATTCTATGATCCCACCAATGATGAACCCGATCATCTACAGCATGAGAAACAAGGACATCAAAGCAGCTCTGTGGAAACTGGTGAGGTGGAAGTGGTTTATTGTGACGAAAATGTCAGTTATTGTCCAGTGACTGTGTTTTCATTAAACATTTTTATAGATACTGAGCTGTTTTAGTACCTATTAACTCCACCAGTGTCAAAACAGGACTTTTTTAGAGAAACAAACAACTGTGTTATTCAGACAGGTTAATTAACTTATGCCAGTTGTGTTTCTTTATGGTTACAGCATTTTAAATAACCTCTCTATCTAATTCTAAACACACATCTCACTGAATTAGTTGTCTCTAGGATACCACTCTAACTTGATTATCTTTTTGTATCTGTGACATTTCATCTTTGATGCTTCTTTTGCCATTTGTTAGTGCACTATTACAACAGCTTGTACATACCATAAATATTTGTAAGATCCCCTGGTTGATAATACCACTGGTTCTTTCTCTCTTCTGTTTTAAAAAGTTTTCTTGAGGTTTGATTATTTCAGATCTGGATGGAGGGTATGGGAATCTTTGAAGTAGAGTAATAATGGAGTTTAGATAGTGGGTGTCAGTCATTACTCAGGTGCTGGGGCTTTCCTGCTTTCCATAATTTCCTGTACATGTTTTGCAATGGAGCTGAGGGTTTTCCTCCACACAGCACTGAAGAGATGGAAATGATTTCTTGTAAGTGTGTACACACTTCAGTTCTTTTGCATGTCATTTGTGTAGTGATGCTGGATTTTGGTTGTTCTTTTATTATGGTATAGGAAAGCTGTAGAAAGTTAAACCTGGGAATTTTGGCAGTTTATTAAACTACATCAAACCCTAATGACATACATGCTGCTAGCCTCTAAATCCTTGCAGGACCAGTAGCAGATACTTTCACCTTTTCAACAAGCAGCCTATGCCAAGAGATCCAATAATGCAGATAGTGTGGCCTTGTTTAGATTGGATGTAAAAGGAAACTGTGTAGAGACCTCAATCTGTTACTGTACATCTGTATCGAATTTGGGGCTTCAATTCCATGGAGGATCCAGCAAGGTATGAAATGTTGGTTATGCTTTCTGATTTGAAAGTAAAACACATTTCCCAGAATTCCCCAGAGAACAGCAGTTTCCAAAAGAGAAAAAAAAGACGAAAATTTTCAGCTCAATTTAATTACTTCTGAGAGTTTAGGGAAAAGTCCAAATTGACTCCCAAAATGGAATTTTGAAAGAAATGAATTGGTTTATCTTGACTAATAGGGACTCATATCGTTGGGCAATATGAATTTAGGTTGGGCAATGTGCTTTTAATACAAGAAACAGATGCAAGAAGTCTGTGTAGAGCTGGAAGGCAGAGAGGCAGTAGACGCTTCTTCCTAGGAAGTTCTTAAGAGTGGGCTAGACAACGCCATGGTTGGCATGATCGAATTGGAGATACTCTTTCTTTGACTGCAGGTATAGGGATTTGTCTGACCCAGAGTGGTGGGGCAAGACTCCTTAGTTCATGATCTTGGGGCTTTAGTTTGAGCAGAAGCTTCAGCATGTCATTCAAAACCCCCAACCTTGATCTCAGCCAATACCCACTGCTTCTAAAGGTGGTAAACCCCCTGTGACTCATGTAGGACAAGGAGGGGGGAAAAAAATCCTTCCTGATCCCATGCAGCAAACAGCAAAGACCAGAGGAATTTGATATATCCAGAGAAGAACATGGATGTAGCTATTCCTAGACCATGCTTGACAAATGTTTATCCATCCTCTTGAACACTTCCAATGATGGAGATTTCACAACATCCCCAATCAGTCTAGTCCACTGCCCCATTGGTCTACCAGTGAAGACGTTCTCTTGAAAATAAATCTGAACCTACTTTATTGGGGTTTTGCATTTTCTTTCTTCTCCCCATCTCTACTCAGTTTTGTCCTCCTTCCCTTTGGTCCTTGACCCCTTTTCTTCAGATCTGTGATGTTAACATGTGTGTGAAGATTATTGCACTTTTCTCCCAAGCTTGGTCAGTATGTGTCAGCCTCATCTATCACATACTACCATGTCATTGGTCCCTGTCTTCCTACCCATGCACCCTGTGGCAGAAAGCCATCTTTGCTTCTTCCCACAAAACTCTGCTCTGTGACAATTGTGATTAGGATGGCCCAGCAAAGGATACACACCTTTACCCTATCTCTTTGGGTAACCTGAGCTGGATACATTCCTGAGGGAGGGGGAAAACCTGCTCTCTCTGCCTACATGACTGGCATCACATACCTGGGTGAAGGGCTTCCTTCCCGGTGAGATAGAGTCTGCCCAGCAACTGATGATGCATTTCAAATTGGCTGGCTGACAGCCAACAGGTGCTGGCCTCCATTGGACTAAGTAAATGAGGTCACAAGGACTATAAAAGTTTTGGACTGCCCAGGAGGAGTGGGGCCTGCAGCCATGAGGGATTCTCAGGAACAAAGAAGAGCTGGACCATCTGAAACTGTCTCCAGCTCTCAAAACTCATGATCAAGGAACTGCCTGCCTCCAGAGGGAATCTCCAACCACCTCTGGATAATAGTTGTGAGTAAGCTACCTGAGATCCAACTAGATATATAGCTTGCACTAACTCAGATGCAAGATCAAAGGTTACCCCAGCCACAGGAGTTTGCTTTATGGGATTTCTCTGATATTGCTCTACCCTGTACCCGATTCTAAACCTCCCCTCTGTAACCAATAAAGTTCTTCTTTATATCGAGTGTGAGAGACTTATTGGGGGCAGATTTAATTATGCCCAGGAGGCCTCTTGGGGCAGTGGACTACGGGAGACTGTATTTTTTGGTCCCCAACTTGGAGAAGTGCCCCAAGTTCTTGTATTGGGTCAAGTACCCATAGGACTATTAGGCCTGTGTTTCCCCGAGGACACCTTGGATGAACCTTCTATAGTTGTTTGTGACCCCCAAGAAGGATCTCAGTTGTTTTAATTTACAGTAGGTAAAAGAGGCAGATGAAGACTGTTAGCATCCTGCTCCTGCAAGTGTTTTGAATCACATTCAGGATATAGAAATAAGGCACCAGCTCACCCCACCCCATAACACAGAAAGGACACTTCTTCCCCCATAAGTCTCTACCCATCTGTCTCTACAGTAAATTTCCTTCCTGATCCCAAATGTGATGATTGGCAGGTCCCTAGGGGGACAGGGAACACCTTTTAGCCTGTGCTGTGGTCAACACCCCATGCTGCTGAGGAAGGCAGGTTTGTCAGGAGATGGTAACCCTGACACCATTAGCAACAGGAGGGGAAAAAAATTCCTCCCATCCCCATGTTGTAATTAGCAAAGCCTAGACAGATTGGCCCACTGATAGACACAACCTGTTACAAGCCACAGAGAGATCTTCTGATATGGGACACTAGCAGAAATGGAGGACTGGAAGCAGCTCCAGAGGTCAAGCCTCCTGCTCAAGGCAGCATCTTCCCTATTCAAACTATCACATATATAATCTTATTTAAACTGTTTTTTAAACCAAGCAGTCCCCCTGTCACACCACTACAAGGTGTATTGCCCACAGACACTAAAACCACTGAAATCTGCCACAGGTAAAAGAAAGAGATGAAGACTGTCCATGTCCTGCTGCTGCAAGGCTTTAAAACACCTTTAGGAGGGGCACGTAAGGCAGCCATGCCCTGTAGTACAGAGCAAGGACCCCCATCTCCCCATAAGTCTCCACCAGTCTGACTCTTCAGTAAAACTTCCTCCTGCTCTAAAACAGGGTGACTGGCATGACTATGAGTGGTCAAGGGACAGGCAGTGTAGTCCTTTTTGGTGTGGCTAAATACTGCCAATTAGCAGGCAGTACTGACTGCTTGTGAGAAAAGCAGGGGGTCAGGGTGAGGTGAAGCCTGACACTTGTAGCAACGGGAGGGAAGAAAAATCCTTACCAGCCCCATGCAGCTATTAGCAAAGCCCAGAAACATTGGCCCACTGATAGACATGGTGTAAGTTAGAAGCCAGAGTGAAATCCTCTGATGTGTGATCAGCAGTAGGTCAAATGAGAGAATCATGACAGACCTTCTTGGCTTCAAAATTACAGATTTCATAGACATTAGGGCTGGATCATTAGGGCTGGATCTGACCTTGTCAGATCATCGGGTCCAGCCCCTTGCTCAAGGGGCAAAGGTAGGGGCAAAAGATACCAGAATGATAAGCATCCAAATGTTTCTTGAAAGTGTTCAGAGTAGATGCTTGCACCATCTTGGAGGGAGTCTATTCCAGTGACTTGGTGAATCCATGTCTAATCAGTGAATCCAGGGGTGTTTGTCCCTGGCCTTTGCTTGTGAGCTGTGCAAGGCTCTAGGGACTGAGTCCCACAAGCTCTTAGGAAAGATGCATTGAGAAATCACTGTGCTGAAACTTTGGTCCTTTAATTCCAGCAAGGATCCATGTGAGCTACACCCAGAGCTCTTCTCAGAGAAAAATCATTTTGATCTCCCCATCTCTGTTCTCTCATGCAGTGAGGGGTGGATGACTGCGAATCCCATGCCCCTGGTATCTCGATAGTGCAGTGATAGGGGGATAAGGGATGAGATACAGTAGAAGACAGTCAGTAACCAAACCGTCCTGGTGTTCAAGGATCTAATGTAGGAAACTGAAGACAAAACCATTAAGACAAGCAAGTAAGTAAAATATTCAATTCAATACAGTTTGGGTATTGAGACAGAAGAACATTTGGAACAAAAATAGAAATTACATTTAAGAATGGTTTGAGAGTGTTATTCTCCATGTAATAAAATTACTTCAGTTTGTCAGACAAGTAAATATGTTTTTACAAAAAGAAAAATGCAGATTTTCTATTTTCTACACTAGTATAACTGAGGTGAGTGACCAGGGCAGGACCCCCAGGCAAGGCCTTTGCACAAGAATGCAGAATTAGAGCTCTCATCTGCATCTCAACTTCCCTGGGCTTGGAGCAAGTCAATTAAGTCTGCATCCATCCAGTTTCATCTGAAATTGGGTTTAGCATGCTGAAAGCAGCTGATGTGCAGTAAATGTCTACCGAGTTACAGATTTGAACCAGTTTCTGATCACGTATCCCGGTTTGTCTGCAACTTTTGTCCTTAGCCTGGGTGTCTAAGTATGATTCTCAGGTATCCTCCTCAAGTACCTGATAAGCCATAGTACATGTGTTTTTGGTCACAGAGTGCCACTTGACTGGAAGACTGAGTCACAAAAAATCCCATGAGG
>JAGPOW010000157.1:49923-64300 GCA_030014935.1 Caiman crocodilus
AATTCATACTGCCCAGCTTGTAAAAATTAGATTAAACGCAGCTAAGCCATTACCTAAAGTTGCTCAATACTCTTTACACCCAGAAGCTGAAGAAGGGATACGTCCTGTTATAAAAGCTCTTTTGAAGCAAGGTATCTTTGTCCCGACTAAGAGCCTTTGTAATACACCTATTTTTCCTGTAAAGAAACCTGTAAAGAATACCTCTTGTTTTGTACAAAACCTCAGTGCAGAAAATTCTGCAGTTTTACCTATTTTTCTTGTTGTACCAAACCCAGCCACTATCTTGTCCTGTATTCGTCGTAAAGCCTGTTATTTTATTGTTGTTGACTTGTGTTCTCCATTTTTCTCTATCCCTATACACCCCACTAGTCCCTGCATGTATCCAGGCTCTTGTTGGGTTTATTGGTCCTTAGGTACTCACTGGGCCTCACTTTAATGCACTGTGCTTGGCAAGGCACTCAGAGACTTAGGAGCTAATTGTGGCTCAAAATCCTCCCCTTTACCATACCATGTGCCTCACAGGTGTTACTGCAATGTTATTTCCTGTGTGGATCTTCAGCCACCTCAGCCTCTGCCCCTTTACTCTTGCTAGGCCTCCTAGCCTGGGCCCACTGAATTGTACCTAGCTTTGAGGCTCTAGCTCTATTTGTCCCTTCCAACACTGGACCCCTGGGCCCTGTATACTGACCCCAGGCCCCTCTGTTTCTCTCTCTGTCCACTCTGGGTTCAATAATTGCTTCAGTCTGCCCCTGGCAAGGCTCAAAGCAGTCGTGTGCCCCCCAGGCACTAATGACACCTCTTTACCTCCCCTTTCAGCCTCATCCCAAACCTCTGGAATAGCAACAACATAACATAAGTCCCTGGGCTGTAACATAATAATATCAAAGTAACATCATCCTGTCCCTTCAAGAGGGCAAACCTTTGCCCCTAATCAAGTGTGCCTCTTATCCTCACAAGTTCCCTAAGTCTCCGTGTTCCTGTAGGAAGAAAAACAGTCAGCCCAGCATCCTTGGGTGGCTCCCCTTCCAGCGCTATTTGTTCCCAGGGCCCTGCCAACACCTGATCAGCTGACTGGTTGCAGATGTCTGCTGACAGCCTCATTTTGCCCTGTTGTCCTGACAGATGGCACCTACTGCACCCTGCCTGCCCTGCAGTGCTCCCTAAATGGGCTGCTTTTATCTTAAAGTAACAGAGAGCCTGTGGCTCCCTGTTACACCGAGTAAAATGCAGTTTACTCTGCATATATGTAAAGGCTGACACATGGTTTTATCCTCCTTGTCGCTAAGCATAATGTGGTGTGGGATATTGGCTCCCATCTTTGACCTGAACTCCGCAATCCCACACACACCATGTTTGGAGGACAGGGGTTAATGTTCAATCTTGATTCTCTGATTCGATCTTTCCAAATGAATGTAGCTCTCAGGGGCTTTCCTTGCTCATCACAGGGTTAAAGGTTATTTGCAGTTTAACAACATCACCATTAGCTAAAAGTCCCAGCTGAATATGTGCTAGAAAGGAGGCATCTTCAGAGGTCTGGTATAAATAACTGTGTGTTGTCATTGTAGATTGTATGCAGCACATGTAAAGGGTGTTCACCTTTTTTTTTCCTGTGGGGTGAGAGAATGAGATGCACTGGGACAAGATTCAGGTAAAGTTGTGTCTGTCTGTCTGTATGGCTGTCTGTCTATAATGAAGTCTTTAACTATATTCTTCATGTAGCCAGTAACACAATACTAAAGATACCTTGGTTAGTCTGGTTATTCCAGGGGCAATAAAGACATTTCTGAAGACAGAATTTGTTATGTGTTCTGCTCACAGAGTGACCAAGGCAGGAGACAGCTTAGAATCACAGAATCATAGAAAATGAGAGTTGGAAGGGACCTCAGGAGGTCACATCTAGCCCAGCCCCCTGTCAAAGCAGGACCAGCCCCAACTACATCATCCCAGCCAAGGCTTTGTCCGGCTGTGTCTTAAACACCTGCAAGAATGAAGCTTCCACCACCTCTCTGGGGAGCCTGTTCCAGTGCTTCACCACCCTTCTCCTGAGAAAGTTTTTTCCTAATATCCAACCTAAACTTCCCTTGCTGCAACTGGAGCCCATTGCTCCTTGTTCTGTCGCCTGCCCCCACTGAGAACAGTCCAGTTCTGTCCTCTTTGCAGCCCCCCCTCCAGGGAGGTGAAGGCTGCTATCAAATCCCACCTCAGTCTTCTCTTCTCCAAACTTAATCAGCCCAGTTCCCTCAGCCTCTCCTCACCAGTCCTGTCTCCAAGGCACAACCATTTTTGTTGCCCTCCACTGGACTCTCTCCAGTGTGTCCACATCCTTTCTATAGTGGAGGGCCCACAACTGGACACAGGACTCCAGATGTTGCCTCACCAGTGCAAAAAGAAGGGAAGAATCACTGTCATCCATCTGCTGACAATACTCCTACCAATGAAAATATCTGGCCCATTCCTGGTCTCCAAAAGCTGAAGAATACATGTTACAATTTCTATGTAGCTAACCACAAATAAGGCAGAGCAAAAAAGAATTTGAGGAACATCTAAAAAAAAAGATGCAAAATTTAATAATAAAAACGTTAAAAAATACATCAGAAACAGGAAGCCAGCCACAGAATTTTGGAAGCATGAGAGGGCCAGTCTCAGTGTTTCATCTTGTTCAAACAGTGTTGCTTCCCTGGGCGTTATTGGTAACTGGCTTTATTGAAGTAATTTCATTTGGGCAAGTTGTAGAAACAATTATCCACTTATATCCAGCATGATGTCATCTGGTTAAAGGAAATATGTAACAGAAGTGAAGCCATTCTGCTCTTTCTTTATACTGACATCATTCTTATGTCACTCCATCCATCCCAGGGTTGAATTTCTGTCCTGTTTTTTCTTAATTTGAAGTTGGTATCTCAATAGTGTGCAGGATTAATAATTATTTCCTTTTTTGGGTCAGATTTGGGCTGGAACTTGCAGTGTCAGCAGGTACCGCTAGCTGCAACTCATCACAGGTGTTTTTTCACCCTTTGAACATCTTGTTCAACAAAAATGCTATTTTGGAGAGACTTCAACTGTTCACAAATCCCAGGTCAAATTTGACAAGCAGACTCACACCAAAAAAGAAGGAAAAGAAATAGAGAAAAGGACTTTTTTATTATTATTTTTTGTCATTTTAGAAAGAACACATTTGAATGTTATTTCCAAACCTCTTTATTTTAAAAACCTTGACAAAATTGAATACAAGGGGTTTAAAAACCTGAAAACAGAATGCCTCTTTTGACACCAAATCATTATGTTCATTTCCCTCTTCTCATTTCAACAGTGTTCATTTTGTGTTGCCCAAATCTAACCTACTGGTACTCTTCTCTCCCCCAGAATTTTTCAGCAAACCAAAACATCTCTTCTCACAGATCTAATTGTAACCTGACTGGATGTCTCTAGGCTTAAGTTGGCAGTAGTATGAATATGATGTAGCATGCATCAGTACTTATAGCAGTGCAACTGCAGCAACCCAAGGCTCAGGGCATGCTGTAAAGCTCATGTTAGATTCTGGTAGATATTCCAGAAAGTTTATTTTGGCTGAATTCTTGTCAGCATCACAGACTCATTGAAAAGTTGGGCTGCAAAAGACCTTTAGAGATTCTCTAGTCAGCCCCCTGTCAGAAACAGGGCATTCCTATCCAAAGCATCTTGTACAAATGTAGTGCATAACTTATTATATAAATGGGAAAATGGTGGACAACGCCTTGGTATGAAATTTATTAAAATGTGCTGAAGAGATCCCTAGAAGAGGGCTACAGCTCCCACTTCAGAGGAAAGCAAAAACCTCCAGTCCATACCAATCTGAGCATAGGGTAAATTTCCTTCTTGACCCCAGATATGGTGATCAGCCTGACCCTCTAGCCACGAACCTCCAGTTTTAAGTCTGAGCAGAAGCAATGGCACTGGTTTCATGTTAGATTGATATAGTACACTGCAGTAGCATATGTGGACCATGAGAGAGTCCTTGTTCCCAAATGATCCATGATCATGATTGCTGGGCAATTTAGGTTCAAATTAAAGGAAAGACATGAACTTGGTTCTCCTGCGTTCAAGCTGAGTCCTTTGATTTCCCTCTATAGGGTGCAGGGGACTGAGCTGACCACAGCTCTTAGCGAGATTCCTATAGCAGAGAAGCAACATTATTTCAACTTGCTGAGGTACTGCAGCTGGAAGCAAGGGTTATACACTCTTGGGTATCCTGCCCAAAAGTGATGTTAAATGTGTATTCTTCCTCAAAAATATCCAGGGTGTGGGCTTGCCTCTGAAAAAGGTGTCCACTGACTGAGAAATCTCATAGGGACAGCTGAACCATAGCAATTAATTCATATAAATAATAGTTACTACAAAGAACTCCAATGTACCCCGCATGTGGCTCCACTAGCTTGGATGGGTTTGTGTCAGATATGAACATGCCCCTTCAGTTTTCATCTAAAACAATATGACAAAGACTTTACTTGGAGGCATTTTCACTTCCTATCAATGACTGTATCATTGCTTTTTATGGCAGGTGAAAGAGCAGGATCTTCCCCCAAGCATCACGTCTTCTTCCAACGATTCTGTCCACACTACCCCTGTCTTCCTTCTGACAGGCTTTCCTGGGCTAGAAAATGCCCATGTTTGGATTTCTATCCCAATATGTTTCATGTACCTCACCGCTATTGTGGGGAACTGCACAATCCTCTTTGTCATCAAGACAGAGAAGAGTCTCCATGAACCCATGTACTATTTTCTTTCTATGCTGGCCCTCTCTGACTTGGGTCTGTCCTCCACTACTTTGCCAACCATGCTGAGTGTGCTTTGGTTCAACTACCGACCCATCCACTTCAACGCATGCCTCATTCAGATGTACTTCATCCATACCTTCTCCATCCTTGAGTCTGCTGTACTCCTGGCGATGGCTTTTGACCGTGTCATTGCCATCCAGAGCCCACTGAGGTACGTGTCCTTCCTAACCAACTCCATGATTGTCAAGATTGGGTTGGGATTGACTGTACGAGCAGTGCTGCTTGTGTTCCCAGCCTCTTTTCTCCTCAAGAGACTGCAGTATGGCAGAGTGAATGTGCTCTCGTATTCCTTCTGCCTGCACCAGGATATCATCAAGGTGGCACAGTCAGACAGAAGGGTCAGCAGCATTTATGGCTTGCTCGTTGTTCTCTTCTCCATGGCACTGGACTCACTGTTGCTTGTCCTGTCGTACGTTGTGATCCTGAAAACAGTCTTGAACATCGCGTCCAAGGAAAAGCGGTTCAAAGCCCTGAACACCTGCATCTCCCATATCTGTGCAGTCTTAATATTTTACATCCCAATGATTGGTCTCTCTATGATCCATAGGTTTGGGAAACAGGCATCGCCCATTGTTCATATCCTGATGGCTAATGTCTACCTGTTGGTCCCACCATTGATGAATCCCATCATATATAGTGTGAAAACCAAAAAGATTCGTGCACAGATTCTCAGAAAGCTTTGCAGCAACAGGAGTCTGATGGAAGTTCATGCCCCGTCACCTCATTAGAATTAACGACTCTGGCTCTGATGTCACATTAGGGTCAATACAGAGTAATACTGAAGACCCATGAGAATGGGATCCAAAGACCCCCATTCACTCAGTTTTGGGCACCACACATCAAGAGGAAAAAGGATTAGACATCATAGACATCAGGAAGAACTTCTTTATGGTAAAGGTTACCAGAATCTGGAATGGGCTTCCAAGGGAGGAAGGACCTACCTTGGAGGTCTTTAAGAGGTGAATGGACAAGCACCTGGATGGGATCATATGATCTACTAAGGTCCCTTCTGAACCTAAAAATCTATGTAATCTATTTAATCTATGATATAGAGCTCCCACAAGATGGAAGAGCTTGGCTGACCTTATCCCAGCTGAGGAATTCAACTGAACATGATAAGGCTGGAAGGGACTAGCATGTACACTGAGTGTGACCTACATAACATAGAGAAAGATCCTATTTGTTATAAACAAGGACATCAGTATAAGACTTTTAGTTGTGTTAACACTTTTCTGGACACTCTTGTGCTGTTGGTCATCGTATAAAGATGTTCATTAAGGAACTGTGCACAGCACACTTTTCTTTAAGGAATACTTTAAATTCAAACCCTTCCATCAAGTTTAAAATGCACAGAAGGGGAACTGTTTAATGGGCTGCCACAAACAGCAGTCAGCAGCCGAGGATGCAATAACTACAGCTATTTGACAGGGCAAGACAACCCGGGCAGGAACCATTTTGGGTGTATGCAACTGTGGTTCACAAGATGAGTGAGCAAAGAGAAGTTTAGGTTGACTATGAGGAAAATAATTTCAGAAGTAGGGGATATTGGAGGATAGACAAGCATTGGAACAGGTTACTGGTCTCTCCATCCTTGGAAAATTTCAAATCCAGGTTAGACAGATACCTGACTGGCATGGTTCAGTCAGAAAGGATCCTGCTTTTAGCAGGGGCTGGACTAGATGACCTAATGAGGTCCCTTGTAGCCCTACTTTGATAGAATCAAAGAAAAATAGGGTTAGAAAGAAACTCAGGAGGTCACATTTCGTCCACCCTTTTACTCAAAGCAGGACCAGCCCCATATACAACTGGAGCTCATTGCTCCTTGTTCTGTCATCTACATCCACTGAGAACAGTCCTGCAGGGAGTTGAAGGCTGCTGTTAAAACCTACCTCAGTCTTATTCATAGATTCATAGAATTGGGTCGGAAGGGACCTTGTAGATCATCAGGTCCAACCCCCTGCCCTGGGCAGGAGAGAAAGCCAAGCTCAAATGCCCCCAGATAAGTAGACATCAAGCCTCCTCTTAAAGACCCCAGGATAGGAGTGAGCACCACTTCCCTTGGAAGTTGGTTCCAGATCCTAGCTGCCCTGACTGTGAAATAGTGCCTCCTGATGTCTACTCTAAACCTACTCTCTAATAACTTGTGACCATTGTTCCCTGTTACCCTAGGGGGTGCTAGGGGGAGCAAGGTCTCTCCCAATCCCTGCTGGACCCCTAGTGAGTTTATAGGTGGTCACCAGGTCCCCCCTCAGCCTTCTCTTGTGGAGGCTGAACAGGTTCAAGTTCCATAGCTTCTCCTCATAGGGTCTGCCCTGCTGTCCATGGATCATGCGAGTGGCCTCCTCTGGACCCTCTCCATGCTGTCCACATCCCTCCTGAAGTGTGGTGCCCAGAACTGCACGCAGTACTCCAACTGCAGCCCGACCACTGTTGCATAGAGGCGGGGGATCACCTCCTTGGATCTGCTCGAGATGCATCTGTGGATGCATGACAAGGTATGGTTAGCCCTACTGACCGTGACCTCACATTGCTGGCCCATGTTCATCTTGGAGTCAATAATGACTCCAAGATCTCTTTTTCCACCATGCTCTTGTGAAGGAAGTTTCCCAGTTTATAAGTGTGCTGCTGGTTCCCACTGCCCAAGTGCAGCACCCTGCACTTGTCAGTATTGAAGCCCATCCTATTTTCATTAGCTCACCCCTGTAACCTGTCCAGGTCCTGCTGTAAGCTATCCTTCCCTACTAACGTGCCCAGTTCACCCCTAATCTTGGTATCATCAGAAAATTTAAACAAGCTACTTTTTACTGCGTCATCGAAATCACTAATAAAGAAATTGAACAGTGCAGGCCCAAGGACTGAGCCCTGGGGGACTCCACTGCCCACACCTCTCCAGGTCAAACATGACCCACCCACCGCTACAATCTGAGTATGACCCTTAAGCCAAGCAGATGGCGACCCATCTGACTGTGTAGGCATCAATGCCACAGTCACCTAATTTCTTAATGAGGATGAGGTGGGAGGCAGTGTCAAAGGCCTTGCTGAAGTCCAGAAAGGCTACATCCACAGCAACACCTGAATCCAATGCTTTTGTGACCTGATCGTAAAAGGCAATCAGGTTGGTCTGACATAAACTGCCCCTAATAAAACTATTCTGGTTGCCCTTGAGCATTATCCCTGATGCCAGCCCGTCACAGATGTGCTCATTGATGATCTTCTCAAAGAGTTTCCCCAGGATTGAGGTAAGCCTGATGGGCCTATAGTTGCCCGGGATCTCCCTCCTCCCTTTTTTAAAGATGGGGACCACATTGGCTATCTTCCAATCATCTGGAACCTGGCCTGATCACCATGAGCATTTGTAAAGCCATGCCAAGGGCCCAGCAATAACCCCTGCTAGCTTCCTCAACACCCTGGGGTGGAGAACATCTGGACCTGCTGATTTGAACACATTCAGCCCCTCCAGAAGCACTCTAACCCGGTCCTCCTCACCCTAGGTCTGGCGGAGTTCCCCTTGAGTCTGTCTTGAATCATGGTGGGGAAGTCCCGGTCTCTGCACAAGAAAACAGAGATGAAGAATTTGTTAAAGAGATCTGCCTTCTCCTCTGGTGCAACGACCAGATTGCCCAGTGTATCTTGCAGGGCTCCCATGTTTCTCAGTGCCTTCTTTATCCTCCTTATACATTTGAAAAAGGACTTTTATATTATCTTTGATCCTTGATGTTAGCCCTAGCTCGGTATCTGCCTTTTGCTTTTTCTAACAGCCCCCCTACAGACCCAAGCGGTGAAGGCATACTTCTCTTTGGTGATAGCCCCTCCCTTCCACCAGGTGTAAGCCTCCTTTTTAGCAATCAGGCATTCACAAATGTCCTTGGTCTTCTCTTCTCCAGATGAAATAAGACCAGTTCCCTCAGCCTCTCCTCACAAGTCATGTCTCCCAGACCTTGAACCATGTCCATTGACCTCCACTGGACTCTCTCTAACTTGTCCACATCCTTTCTATAGTGGGGGACCCACAGCTAGGCACAGGACTCCAGATGTGGCCTCACCATCATTGAATAGAGGGGAAAAATCACTTCCCTCAGTCTTCTCACAATGCCCCTACTTATGTAACCCAGGATGCTGTTAGACAAGAAAGGCACACTGTTGGATCCTAAGCAGCTTATTGCCCACTGTCACCCCCAGCCTGTACCAGTGCATGGAATTGCTCCATTCTTAGTGCAGGACTTTGCACTTCTCCTTGTTGAACCTCATTAAATTTCTTTTGACTCAACTCTCTCTGAATCCTAGCCTGCCTTCCAGCATATCTACTACTCTGCCCAGCTTGGTGTCAACTTTCCTATGATCCTCTGTACAAAACCACTGACCAAAGGAAGAGATGGCATTCATCCAATCAGGGAATCATAGCTTTGAAAGGGTCATCAATGGTGATTTGCATCAGTGCAGGAATGCTGTTCCTATTTAATGAAACACATATAAGTTCATTGGCAACCATTCTGGAGTACACTGGGGCAACTTGGAGTGTGTTGGACAACATGATAAAATCTCCCATTGCCTTCTAGAGGACGGGCATTTAATACTATGGGCCAGAACATGATTCTTGTGCTCTGAGATACATGAGAGAAACCATTAAGACTCAGGTGTCCAGTCTGGATCAGGGGTTCCCAGTCTGGTCCTGTGATTCTGCCACTGTTTGTAAGAGAGAAGGACAAGAGGCCACAATGACGGGATTATGTCATAATCTCTGCACAGCTATGGTGATGCAAAGCAGCAATAACATAGAGGCTGATTCTTTTCATGGAGAGCAGGGATCATGGGTCAAAGCTAACTCCACAAGGATTGATCCATACAAGAGCAATATGATATCCATTTGGGGAGTGCAACAAGGTTTAGCAGGTCACTTTCACAGTTTATATGAACTGCACAAGTCCATGGCAGTCAAATGGATTGCTAATTGGCTGAAGGGTCATACTCAGAAGGTGGTGGTAGACGGGTCATATTCGACCGGGGGCAGGTGGGCAGCGGAGTCCCCCAGGACTCGGTTCTTGGGCCTGCACTGTTCAATTCCTTTATCAGTGATTTGGATGATGGGGTGAAAAGCAACCTGTCCAAATTTGCTGATGATACCAAAATTTGGGGTGAAGTGGGCATGTTAGCAGGGAGGGAAAGACTGCAGCAAGACCTGGATAGGTTGCAGGGGTGGGCTAACAAAAACAGGATGCATTTCAGCACAGACAAGTGCAGGGTGCTGTGCTTGTACAGTAGTAACTGGCAACACACTTATAAGATGGGAAACTCCTTTCTTGAGAGCACGGAGGCAGAAAGGGATCTTGGAGTCATTATTGACTCCAAGATGAACATGGGCCAACAATGAGAGGTCAAGGTTGGCAGGGCCAACCAGATCCTGTCGTGCATCCACAGGTGCATCTCAAGTAGAGCCAAGGAGGTGATCCCCCCCTCTACGTGACACTGGTCAGGCCACAGCTGGAGTACTGTGCCCCGTCCTGATGGCATCTACTCTTTTAGTGGAGACATAAAACAATCTCCATTCACTCAGGATCATGTGTGCCCCTTCTGCAAAGAAGGCTAACAGCATCCGGGGCTGCATGAGTACCAGCATTGCCAGTAGGTGGAGGACAGTGATTCTTCCCCTTTATTCAGCACTGGGGAGATCACATCTGGAGTCCTGTGTCCAGTTCCCCACCTCCCCCACTACAAAAAGGATGTGGACACATTGGAGAGAGTCCAGCGGAGGGCAATGAAAATAATTTGGGAGCTGGGGCCACTTGTGAGGAGAGGCTGAGGGAACTGGGCTTTGCAGAATAGAAGTCTGATAGGGGAGTTAATAGTAGCCTTCAACTCCCTGCAGGGTGGCTCCAAAGAGGATGGAGATGGACTGGTCTCAATGGTGGCAGATGACAGAACAAGGAGCAATAGACTCACACTGCAGCAAGGGAAGTTGAGGTTGGATATGATGAAAAACTCTCACTAGGACGGTGGTGAAGCACTGGAATAGGCTACCCAGGGGGTCGAGTCACCATTCTTGGAGATGTTTAAGACCCAACTAGACAAAGCCTTGGCTGGGATGATGTAGTTGGGGCTGATCCTGTTTGAGCAGGAGTACTGAGGTCCCTTTTAATCCCCATTTTCCATGAATGTGTGATTTTAATACAGGCAGACAAGGTTCCTTGGGTGTATTTGATATATTTTATTAGACCAACATTTTAATTGATTTTAATATAGGCACCAAATCACTTGGTAAACAGGGAGAAGCTGTAAAAGCTATTGCAATGGATAATATGTGCACTGGTGACTTGCATAGATATTTCTAAGACATTCTCTCAGCTTTAACTACAACATATTGGGCTTGATACAAGAGTCAATAAATGAAATTTGATGGCTTGTGCTGTGCAGGTGGTTAGATATGATGAAAACACAAGTCCTTTCGGGCCTTAAAACTTACACCTGCCTAAAGAGGAGCCTGGCAGGAAGCAATAAAATAGTGAGAAAAGTCTAGGTAATCTAAATCCTTTATGGAAGAAGGGCATGTTAAGAAAGGGTTTCAACAAATATTTGGAAGTACTAATTAATTAAGAACAATGGTTTACAATGAAAAGCAATTTCTAACACAAACCTAGACATAATGAAGCTTACTGAAATGTGGTGGGATTCAACCCATGCCTGGGTGGTAGAAATTTCAAGGGCTACAGACTGTGCAGGCAGGATGAAATGGGGAGGAAAAGTGGAGGTGTGGCACTCTACACCAAAGAGCAATAGACATCCTCAACAAACAGCACAGGGTCAGAGGAAGGACAGACTGAAGTGCTCTGGGTCAGAATATAAGGGGGTCATGGGTAAGGGGACTTAAGAATGAGTGTCTACTACAGACCACTTGACCAGGGGGAAAAGCTGATTGTGTAGGCATCCACACCACAGTTGCCTAACTTTTTAATGAGAATGGGGTAAGAAAGTGTGGAAGGTGCATCCACCATAACACATGTCCAAGGATATTGTGATCTGGTCATAGAAGGCCACCAGATTGGTCTGACAAAACCTGCCTTTAATAAACCCATGTTGGTTGCCCCTAAGCATGATCTCCTCTGCTGCTCCCTTGCAGATGTGCTCCTGGATAATTTTCTCAAAGAGCTTCCCCAGGACCAAGGTAAGACCAATAGACCTGTAGTTTCCTGAGTCTTCCTTCCTCCCTTTTTAAAAAATGGGAACCACATTGGTCCTTTTCCGATCCTCTGGGACCTTGCCAGAGTACTATGAGTGCTTGTAGAGCATCCTGTAATGACCACTGCCAATTCCCTCAGCACTCTTGGGTGGAGATCATCAGGACCTGCTGATTTGAACATGCCCAATCCCACCAGAAGTTCCCTGACCAGGTCCTCACTGACTCTGAGCCTGGCTGTGCCTCTCCTGAGTTCATCCAGGATCCTGGTGGGGTGGGTGTCCCGGTCCCTGCTCAGAAATATGAAGGCAAAGAATTTGTTAAAGAGGTCAGCTTTATCATCTGGTGCAACCAACAGTTTGCTAAGCGTGTCCTGCAGGGGCCCTGCATTACCCGGTGCCTCCTTTTTACTCCCTATATAGTTAAAAAAGGACTTCTTGTTGTCTTTGATCTGGGTTGCTAGTCCCAGTTCTGTGTCTACCTTAGCCTTCCTAACAGCCCCGCTACAGTTTTGAACAATGGAGGTATAATCCTCGCTGATGATGGCCCCTCTCTTCCATTGGGTGTACGACTCCTTTTAAACTTTCACATGATCCTGAATGCCTTTGGTGAGCCACGGGGACTTTTGAGCACTCTTGCACCTTTTGATTCGCGTTGGGACTGTCATCCCTTTGGGCTTGCATGATCGTCTCCTTAATGAATGACCACTCCTCTTGGACTCCAAACTCCCTTTCCCTCTGGGACCTCAGTGCCTCCCAAACTAGTCTCCTTACCTCATTAAAGTTGGCCTTCCTGAAGTCCAGAGCTGCTGCCTTGCTGCAGACCTTTGACACCCTGCGCTGGATGGTGAATCCCAGTAGGCGATGATCACTATTGCCCAGGTGATCGAGCACCCACAGACCCCTCCAACAAGGCATTTTCCCTGGTGGGACCGTGCACTTTCTGGGTTAGATGGAGGTCCTGTATCTTGTCTAGCCAATGCTTCTGCTTGGACTAAAGCCAGAGGGCCCTGCCTGGAGGGTCTTTGATGTCTACTCAGGGTCAAACCAATGTCATATTTGGGGTAAGACTGGTATGGACTGAAGTGGGAGGGTTGCCTCTTTCTAGTGGAGTGCCTGGGATCTCTCAAGTGTATATTAAAACCTTTTACAGCTGCAACACGTTGGCTGCCCACAGTTCCCCTGCTTTTCTTGTGACAGATTCAGGTGTGATGCCTGCTACTGTGTTAGGGGTGACTGTGTTGTTCTGCTAAGATGTTGGACAATGCATGTGTCTAAGCTGGTTTGGACAGGGCCGATCCTGCTTCAGGCAGGGGGTTGGGCTAGATGTGACCTCTGGAGGTCTCTGCAAGTCAGACTTCTCTAGGACTTTATGTTCAGCTTGTGCCTTTTATCATGGGCTAGTAATGCAGCCTTAACACCCAAAGCAGGGCATGTTTTCCAGTCTTGAAACTCTTCTCCGAACCCCTCCAGTTCAGACCCCAAAACTAGACATTATATTTCAGCAGCAGTCTCAGCCATGCCAACTGCACAGATAACAGAACCTCTCCCCCCACATGCCTGTACTCACTGTTTTCCCCCATGCCTATCATTTTTTGGTCACCCACATGTTATCAGGATGACTTTCTATTTTCTTTCAGGTCATAAACACAACTGTTACACAGCACCCAGCTCAGAACCAGTGCCTTCAAGATCCTGCTAAAATCTACCTTTTCAAGAAGGATTTCTCTATAATTACATTTTTCAGACCTAATAGGGGAGCTGTGGCATTGACACCTACAGTTGAGTGGGTCCAAAACGGGCTGACGGGGCGCTCCCAGAGAGTGGTGGTGGATAGGTCGTACTTGACCTGGAGAGATGTGAGCAGAGGGGTCCTCCAGGGCTTGGTCCGTGGGCCTGCGCTGTTCAACATCTTCATTGCGGACTTGGACAAACGGATGGAAAATAAACTTTCCAAGTTTGCTGATGACACCAAACTGTGGGCTGAGGTGGGGACACCAGAGGAGAGGGAGAGGCTACAGTGGGATCTGGGCCGACTGCAGGAGTGGGCAGACAAGAGCAGGATGGGATTCAACGTGGAGAAGTGCAGGGTGATGCATCTGGCAAGAAGCAACCCCCAGCACACATACTGGCTGGGAAGCTCCCCTCTTACTAGCACGGTGGAGGAACGGGATCTTGGCGTCATTGTTGACACCAAGATGAATATGAGCTGCCAATGTCAGACGGTGGTTGGGAAGGCCAACCAAACCCTAGCGTGCATCCAACGATGCATTTTGAGCCAGTCCAAGGCGGTGATACTCCCCCTTTATGCAGCGTTGGTCAGGCCACAGATGGAGTACTGTGTCCAGTTCTGGGCGCCGCACTTCAAGAGGGACGTGGACGGCCTCGAGAGGGTC
>JAGPOW010000157.1:70686-101195 GCA_030014935.1 Caiman crocodilus
TTTTTTTTTTTAATAGGGCACAGAAAGGGTCAATGACTAGACCAAGGCTGCATCGCAAGGCAGTGGCAATCATAGTCGGCAAGCAGAAGATCCTAGCTCCTGCATGAGAAGCAAAGCTGGGAATGAACGCTACCACCTACTTTTTGCCTTCACTGCAAGACACATCCCCTTCCCTTCACTGGCAACTTCATCTGGAAAGGGGCTGGGAATGCTTTCCAGACGTATAAACACGTTCCCCCTGTGTTTGCAAAGCACAGAGAAACACCATCCCAATCCTATGGAAAGGCTATGTGCTAAGAGGAGGTTTGTGAGGTCAGGAAATGCTTGTTGCAGCCAGGTACAGACATTGCACTTTTACTCATATAAGTGATTAGAAACTGGTCTATACCCATAACAGAAAATAAATTTGGTACACATAGACTGGATTAAAAATAGCAGAACCCAGTCTAACATTTCCCCCCCTGCCACCAAAGGGCAAATGTGTGCTGTGTTTGCAAATCTAAACTATGCCACTTACAGAGAACTGCATAACTTAGATCAAATCCACCTGGGACTTTTTGAACATCTGTCCCTAGCCTGTGTCTCTTCTCCCCCAGCAGCAATGCTACCAGAGAAGTCGTCTCTGAGTGAGTGGCATCTCCCCATCTCTGAGGCTTGAAGCTGCTTCATCCAAGGCTGCAAATCTCCTGCCTTTTGTTCCCATCATACCTAAAAAAATCCTACAAAACCTTATATGTATGGTATGATGGGAACAAAACATACCCTACAGAACCGTACATGTTATCCCTGAGCCCAGACAACTCACCCAGCTCCTACCTTGGTTGAGAATGAAGAAAATCTCTCTCTGATGCAAGGGGAGCAATAGGCGGTGGGGAATCTGCACTGACTCGCTTTTGTAGCTGGGGATATTTGTGTTTCCAATTGGAGAGTCCCCATAGGGGACTCAGAGCCTGCTGGGACCCAAAGGGGTCTGGTCAGTGTGATTTTAAACCCTGAGCCAGGTGGTGAAGTACAGCAAAGAGTTAACTTAGCTAGAGTCTGGACTCCTGTCTTGGAGCCTGGCTGGCAATGCATGGAATAGGAGTCACAAAACCACTGCCACCATCGCCTTACCTTGTGCTTCACAGCAGGGGTTGGAGGTGTGATTTACTGGCTTCAAATGTGTCCTTGATAGAGGCATATGGCTCTTTTCATCTGGGCCCACAGAGAGGCTACACAAGACCCATTTCTAGCCCTAGTCACAACTCAAGCCCTTTGTCTCATGAGCTGGGGGCTTAGGGGTCTGGCACCACAGGTCCCTAGTCCTACTTTCACTTCCTTCCATGGATATATGCAATGCAGATGGTACCTGGCCCTGATCCCTGGAGCAGGCAGCTGTGTCACAGAGAGTATATTGGTTTAAACATTCATCACCTTTTGCTATTTAGGTGAATCTGAGTGCATTTCCACAGGACGCTTACTTCGTAGTAGCCTAATAACACTGTGGAGTAGCGTGCCAGTAAAAAAAAACCCATGGCGATACGTTATCATTCAGTGTAATTAGGCTACTGTGCAGTAACCATCCTGAAAAAAAAGACCATGCAACTACTAAACTAAATGCACAGTGACTATTGTGCATTAATGAACCCACTGAGACAGAAGACAAGGACATTTCCACTGCCTGCCTGGCATGAAATGTGAGGAAGTGAGGGCTGAGCTAGGAATCAGGAAAGGAGAAGAGAGACTATGAGAAAAAATTGCAATGAAATCAGTGACATTAAAATAACTCCCTCCTTGAATATAGGAGCCTAGAGTCAGGCACCCCAATACAAATAGCCTGACTGTCATTAGCTAGACTGTACTCTCTCTTTCTGGTCCTGGGTATAACTGTAAGATGCATCTGATGGGAGGGCTTGTTGGTGGGTTACTCACGGCAGTGGATCACTTATAAAACACCACAATGTTACAGCCTCCAGAGTAAGGAGAGTCTAAGATGCCTCAAAAACTTAGCTGCCACTGCCTTGTGGGTACTCCTTGGCTGAAGGAAGGCTAAGGGACATCATCCTGATAGAAATGCACCCTTGCTGAGGTTTTAGGCAGGCAGCAGCAGTTCTTATCCATTGCAGAAGTCATTATCATATGAGGCACTGAACATCTGGACTCAATGTGGCTTTTAGATTCTGTCTCAAAGGTCTAATGGGGAGACATGGTAGGTCTTGGGCAGATCTCTTATGCATACATGTGATCAAGGACTGGGAAGGATAACATCTAATCCCAGCTCTGCTAGTGATATGCAATTGGACAAAATATCAGTCTGACACTGCGTGTGATGATGGATGTTAAAAGGGAGGGTCATCACTGGGACTCTCATTGAATTGTTTTAAGTGCATTAGAATAAGGAAGCCTGCGAGAGACTCAATGGGGCCATTGGATGAGCAGAGTGCAAAAGGAGCGTGAAGAGAGGAGAACGTCATTGCTAAAAATGAAAGGGCTCTTTGATTTAGTCCTTACTATGGAAGATTTATTAGCAGCTTTCAACTCCTTGCAGGGGGGCTGCAAAGAGGACGGAGCTGGGCTGGACTCAGTGGTGGCAGATGACAGGACAAGGAGCAATGGGCTCAAGCTGCAGCAAGGGAAGTTGAGGTTGGATATTAGGAAAAACTTTCTCACAAGGAGGTTGGGGAAGTACTGGGACAGGTTATCCAGAGAGGTGGTGCAGTCTAGCTGGGTCTTCAACACCTCCAGTTGAAGTTGAGTTGTTGAAGACCCAGCTAGACAAAGCCTTGGCTGGGATGATGTAGTTGGGGCTGGTCCTGTTTTGAGCAGGGGTTGGACTAGATGTGACCTCCTGAGCTCCCTTCCACCCTGAATTTTCTATGCTCCTACGACGTTGGGGAGTTTCCTTTCATCCCAAGGCACAAGTCTGCAGAACTGACCCACACTCAGGTGAAAACAGATAACATTTTAGATAAAATCAATCAACTGAACTGTGAGAAATTGCCATGATCTCATCGCATTCATCCTAGAAGGATCTCCAATCTGAAATTGCAGAATTATATACTGTAGCAGGTGACATATCACCAAAAAACCCCCTTAGAATTGGAGGACCTGGTGCCTGTATTTTCATGGGGCCCTAAAGAAGGATGACCTGATGCCCACATGCCCCTCATTAGGCCTGATCATGTGTGTTTTATATCAGTCTGCAGACTGACATAGAGATGTGCACACCTGGCTGTTCTGTGGTTGTCCAAGGCCTGCCCAACAATTCAAAACTGGGGCAATGATGCTGGTTGCACTTCTAGCATACAGACTGAGATAGATTCACTTCATTGCAAGCAGGCATGCCTGATTATAGCTTCTTATCAGTAGTTCATAGGAAGGGTCTAAAAGTGATAGGTTACCATCTTTCCAATGGCTCTCACTGCTAGTCATGTCCTAGACCATGCTGGGCATCCCCCTTCTACTCCAGTGCTTCTGAGATGTGCAATGCACATGTGACAAACCAGCTCTTGAATGAAATCCCAAACACGGAGAGTACACGAGACATGTAGAATGAGTAAAGGCACCTACATTTATTTTTTGGAGTCCATCATTGTAAAATGCACCCACTCTTCTCTTTACAGGGAATTCCTCTTAGAGCCACTGTGACCTCTCCATTTTTCATCCTGACAATTTATTCTCCTCCATTACCAGCAGCATCTGAGGGGACTTGTTTTAGTATTATTATTATTATTATTATCTGATTTTTATCTTGACAGTGTCATTTCAGTAATACAAAATCAAAGGAAAGGACATGGATCATAGAGAAAATAGAAAACAGGTCTCTTGATAATAAGTGTTCATTAATAAGTAGAAACAGCCTAGTATTGCTGCCAGCCAAAGTGGCTAAGGGCTATACTTTGATACTGCAAGGCCCAGGGGCAAAATGAGTTGAGGAAGGGTGCTGAGGGCTATCACAGAGGCTTTACAGGGCATTGAGTGTGCCAGGCTTCTTGCTTCTTCTGCTATGGAAAGTGCTCAGGATCCTCCTCCGGATCATTTTGGTTTTCATGCTGTAGATGATGGGGTTGAGCACGGGAGGGAGCAGGAAATGGAGACTGGCCAGGAGGATGTAGAGTTAGAGGGGAAACATGCTTCCCAACATGGTGCATCAAGGACAACCAGATTATGGGAGTGAAGAACGGCAGGAGGATGCAGATGTGGGAGATAAAAGTGTTCAGGTCCTTGAGACACTGGTGGTGGGACGCGATGCTGAGGACAGTCTTCAGGATGAGTATGTAGGAAAAGAGGACAAAGAACAGGTCTAATCCCAATGTGGAGATCACCACACAGAGCCCAAGGATGCCGTTGACTCTTACGTCTGAATGGGCACGTTTGATGATGTCCGGGTGCAAGCAGTAGGGGTAGGCAAGCTGGTTGGACGTGTCGAAATGCAGCCTGGTTAGAAGGATGGGCAGTGGGAGGAGGAAGGAAGGTGCCCGGGAGGAAGTGCTGTTGGGGCTCTGCCATGGCGAGCAGCGCAGATCTGCCTCCGTGCCCAAAAAGCAGCCCTGGGATGGAGAGGAGCACAGCAGAGCTCAGGGACATGCAGCATCTTCCTGAAATCCAACCTCAATTTCCTTTTTGGCCGTTTAAGGCCTTTTTTTTCTTGCCCTGTGTTTTCTAGGATCCGTCTCATCCCACCCTACCAAGTAACAATCCACCACGGGATCCACTATGGGATCTCCAATCTGTCCTTTCCCTACCTGGGCCTATTTCCTTAAACCCCCAGTCCTTGCTCCTAACTGTGCTCCTCCTTCCTTCCTTGATCATACTCACAAAGATTGAATAGAAAGTGCACTGATTACTTCAGTCTAATCCTCTCTTTATCCTTTATTTAATTGTCCCCACCTTCACTAAGGGACCTACCCGTTCCTTTCTTGTCCTCTTACTTCTGACATGCCTGTAGAATAGTTTCTGCTTGTTTTTTTCCAAACTTTGCTACCTGGGTCTTCATTCATGTATAATTTTTTTCCTCTACATCCTCACAGGATACTGATGTGCTCATCCCTCAGCCAAGCGGCCACTTTTTTGCAGGATTCCTGTCTGAGTTTTGATTCATTGAAAAGTTCGGTGTTCAGCCAGGCCTGTCTTGCTCTGCTCATATCCTTCCTTCCCATAAGAAGAGCTGTTGTGCCATGTATAGGGCCTCCTCAAAGCACAACCAGCTCTCCTGGGCTCCTTTTTTCCTTAGACTTGCCTCTCCTGCCAACCAGTTGCTTGAGTTTATTCAAGTCTACTTTTGGGGAAGGTTCCTGCCCCCAAGCCCCAGTTGGGTTACCCACCATCTCTACCAAAATGTTATCCCCCAACATATCTCAGGAGCTTGCTGGACTGCCTATGCCCTGCTCAGGTCCTGGTAATTAACCTCCCACTCCCGCATCAGTACCAGATCCTTCAACTGGGGACACCTCTGTTAATTGTTTGAAGAAAGTCTCATCCTCTCTGTGGTCCGGTGGTCTACAGAAGACGCCCAACAGTCAACACCTCTGCTGTTCTCCCCTCGTACTTGACCCAGAGGCTTTCAACAAGCCAACCTCCTGCTTTGTAATGCACCTTGGAACGAGTGGATGTCTCTTAAAAAATAGAGCAGCACCCCCTCCATATCTCCCTTGCCTGTTCAAGTCATTCCCATCCATGACAGTGAGTCTCTCATGTCAACTACCCCACCCACTCTCAGTTATCCCAATAGGAACATGATTTTGTGTTGCTATTAGGATCCCTGCTTTTCTCTGCCTATTCCTTATGTCCTTTTATTGTTCCCTGGATATTATACAGGATCATTTGCTTAGGATCCTTCACTCTGTATAGTTTCCTGGAGGACCCCTGAAGCCTGCCCAGGGGTAGCTTCTAGCATGGATGGGCTCCCAGACCTGGCCCCGCTGGTTTTCCATGCTCCCCTTGCAGAGCTGCCTCTTGGCTTAACTCCTAGAGAGGAGCTTTACCTCGTCCATGTGATGGAGAGCACCCAAAGTCCCATGCAGGGAAGCAGACAGCTCTTCTGAAGGAAAAACAGCATTGATTAGTCCAAAACAATACAGCCAGCAGGGCCCCGAAACCCAGGCTGAGTCCCAAGAAGTCTGTCATGTAACAGCCCTCAAGCTTCTCAGATCTCTTTTCTTCTGCCTTTCTCTCGCATGTGCTATATGTTTGCTCCTGCCCTCCTTTCATCTGCATTCAGATGGAGATCTGAACTGGGGAGAGCTGGGCTATTGCACCCTGGACCCCAGCTGCGGGGCTGCAATGCAGTCTCTTTTGCATGTCTTTTGCTGCCCCAACCTGTGATTCATCCCCCTGATTACTGAATCCAGGTCGGATGCTCTCACATCCCCCTGCTCCAGCGATGGGAAAATCCTAGGGACATTTTTGGAGATGAAAGCAGTAGGGGCCTACGGGCATGTAAGAAGGGCTATAGAAATCATGCCAAAAAACCCCTGGATTTATGATAATGATGAGGGGGTTTTTATGGAGTTCCCTGTAGATGTCCTAAGTGTCTAATTTATTCTCTTCCAAGGTTTATTCTCCTCCAAGCAGTGATCCACACCCCCGACGGTCCCACTCCAGACATGCCCTCACCCCTGGGTGCTCACACCTTGCAGGGGATGGGTTCACCTGGGAAGCAGCCAGCAGTGCAGGTGGGACAGGTCTGACTCTATGGGGCCAGACCCTCTTCTGGCTGTGCCAAGGACCAAGCCTGGGACATGTCCCCTTAGCAAAAAGTGCTTCCCCACAGGCATGAGTGCTCTGCGGCCTCCCCATCCCGCACCCTGATCCAGCCCATAAGGGGAAAGTGACCACAGCAGAGCCCAAGAGCCATCAGAGGAGACTTCAGGTCCCCAGGGCACCATGCATTACCCTAGCACCTGGACGTGCAGAAAGCAGCCTTTATTGGACTCATTGCATGGTCTCCCGGCTGACCCCTTTGCTATCCTCATAATCCCAGCTCCACCGCTGCACTGCTGCTCACAGGGCTGTTTTGGGGTCTGTGCTGGGGAGTAGGGGGACAGGATGTGGCCTAGGTTGGGTTGGAAGCTGGTAAATCTCTCTGTGAGGGTATCATGGTGCCCAGGGTGCTGGGATGGGGCTTCAGAGCCTGCCTGCTGGGTGCAAAATGGGTAGGGTTGGCCTTGAAAGCTCCCTGCCTCCATTTCCCATCTCTCACAGGAGGGTGGTGAAGGATCACTGCCTCTCCTTCTACACCAACATCAAATAGGAGCATTGGGATGTGTAAACTGGGGACTGAGCCCCAGGTACATAGCATGACCCAGGGTGCTGAGCAGGGCTCCCAGGGGGTCAGCCCGTCCCCTTCCTGACCAGCATGGTGTCCTGCTCAAGGTGGTGGCAATACCCTGGGCTTGGGCTGGGGCTGGGGTTGGGACTTTCCCACCATCCTCCCAGCTCAGGGCTGAGATCTCTGAACAGGAGAGATCCTGCAGCATGCCCCAGAGGACTGAGATGCCTTTGCAATGCATGATGCATGTGGGGTCCCAGCACCAGCCCCCCGGCCTCTGGTATGCAGGAAACCAGCCTCAAAGATGGAGAAAGGAACCTTATGCAGCACTGCACTAAACCTCCCTCTTGCACAGGCCCATCAGGACTGTGCAATGCATGGTCCAGCCCCAGCCAAGCTCCCAGACAGTTCAGCATGGAGGGATTTCCCCGCTGTGCATCCCAGTCCAGCAGTCAGAGGCAGTGCAGAGAGTAGGTGGCTCCCCTGGAGCCTCAAGCCAAGGCAGACCACTGGATGTGCCCCCAGCCCTGCCCCTGCTGAGCTCAGGATAAGGGAAGATACACTGCCTGGAGCGGCATCAAGCTCCAGCACTATCTTGTTGGCGTTTGGATGCTGCCTCTCAGCTGCGCACAGCAAACCCTGCCAACCCCAGGGCTCTGGCTGTGGGGGCTCAGCAAGGGGAGCAGGTTGTCCCAGGGGCCTGGGGGATGTCTGCTGCCTGGACCAGGCTCAGGGAAGGAAGGCTCCCAGCTGGGGACATCACCAGGACATGCATATAAACAGGCACCAGGCCACAGAGCTGCTTCTCTTTGCAGCCGCCTTGCTGCTGGCATCCAGGGTGCCTTGCACACCGGGCCGGGAAGATCTGCCTAGATCTGCTGCTCCATAGAGTTGGCTCATGCCAAGATGGAGGGGATGCACTGATGGGTAAGTGCTCTGCTGTGATGCAGCAGGCAGTGCAGTGGGTTACTTTGATGCTTGCTCAGAGGATGGTAAGAGCAGGGGTGGGATGGGGCTGATGTTGCTAATGAACCCCTGAGCATCGTCCCGGGTGACGGCAGAGTGATCAATGCCCCATCACATGCAGCCGGGAGGGTCTCTGCCCCAGCAGGAATCACAGAGCAGTGGGGCTGGAGGTGGTCACATCGAGTCCAATCCCTGCCAGAGGCAGGATCAGCCCTGTGCCAACCAGCCCAGACTTATGCATCATCTAAAACTCTATGCAAGACAACCCTCAAACCTGATACAAGACATTGCACCCAAACCGAATGCAGGGGGATCGCTCGCAGTAGTAGGTTACTTGGTTGTTAATAGATGCTCGAGAGAGCCTAGGCAGAGGCCGTGCCCCTGCTGCATACAGAGCCAAACCGCTCCCTAGTCCATACCAATCTGACCAGAGGGGAAAATCCCTTCCTGACCCCAAATGTGGCATCGGTCTGACCCTAAGAACAGCGGTAAGACCCTCCAGCCAGGACCCTCCCGGTTGAGTCCCAGCAGAAGCATTGGCACAGCCCAGTCCCCATCTCCATACCGGGCTGCAGCAGCACCCAGCACCTCTGGAGGAGGCTTAAAAACTCCTTGACACAAGAAGCAGGGGTCCCTGCTACCCCTTTTGCCCCCGAACCCTAAGCATCTCCCAGCACAACCAGTGCTATAAACACCTGCAAAGACCTGTTGCATGCAGCCCTGGCTAGCACAGACCTTGCTCCTGACATCCCTCACCCTGCTTCCCCTTACACCCACTTCAGGCTCTGGCCCCGCAGCCCCAGTTGAGCAGGTGCTCCAGGGATGGAGCAAGGTGATGACAAGGCTTAAATGTGCACGGCTAAAACATGCTTCTGGCCAGGTCATCATCCCCATTTCTTCTTCTACCAACACCATCCTTTAGTTTAAGAGCTCTTCTCTGTCTGTGGCCTTCCTCCTGCTGCTGGATGCCCAGGCAGCCATCCTCCCCTCTCCCTCCCAGCTTCCTTGCACAGTCTCAGGCAAGCCTTTTCCTTCTCCCCCATGAGCCAGGCTCTCCACCCCCGCTCATCCCAACAACCCTTCACTGTCCTGAGTGCCCTGTTCAGGGATGGAGGGGCCCAGTCCTGGGCACAGGAGCCCAGGTTAGTTCTCAGCAGCCATAAAATCAAAACATGAGGGATAGCAAGCACTGAAAGGGGCCTCAGGATGTCACATCTAGTCCAAACCCTGCTCCAACTGCATCATCCCAGCCAAGCCTTTGTCTACACCTTAGTCTTAAACACCTCCAAGTAACCCCTTCCAGTGCTTTACTATATAAATTCACAGATGTTTAGGGATGGAAGGGGCCGTGTGAGATCACCAGGGGCCTGCTCTGGGCAGGAAAGACTTCTGGTGTCAAATAACCCCAGCAAGACATGCATCCAAAAGCAGCAGCTACCAGGAGTGGGGCTCGAACCCACGCAGGCATATGCCCATTGGATCTTAAGTCCAACACCTTAACCACTCGGCCATCCTGGTGCAGTAGCAATAACTTTTGGGAGAAAGTTTTTCCTAATATCCAACCTCAACTTTCCTTGCTGCAGCTTGAGCCTATTGCTCCTTGCTCTGTCATCTGCCCCCACTGAGAGCAGTCCAGCTCCATCCTCTTTGCAATCCCCTCATCAAATCCCCCTCAGTCTTCTCTTCGGACTAAATCAGCACATTCCCTTCAGCCTCTCCTTACAAGTCCTGCCCTTCAGCCTTGCAACGACTTTCACTGCCCTCCACTGGACTCCCTCCCTTGTGTCCACATCCTTTCTGTAGTGAGGGGTACAGCTTGAACACAGGCCTCCAGAGGTAGCTGGTGTGTGGTTGCATTGCATTGACATGCATTTGGGGCAGAAGGCAATTCTCAAACTGCTAACACCTAATAAGCCTAGGTCTATAAGGGACCTTAAGGGCCATCGAGTCCAACCGTGAATGAACAGGATTCCCTGCCTAATCCACAGAGAGACCAGTTGCAGCACTGCCTGGTCATGTCATTCAGCCCCTCTCCTCCTGCATCCACCTCTCTATGAATCGAGGCACTGAAATCAAGGGGCGTTGGGAACCTCTGCAGCTTTTAGGATTTGGGTTCAGGACATGCCTGTGATGTCTGGAAGAATGAAAATCACAGGATCATGGGAAAGTCGGGCTAGAAGGGACCTTGCGAGGTCACATCTAGTCCAGCCCTTTGCTCAGGACAGGATCTTAACCATCTTAACCACAGAGTCCTCCTCATTTCTTGCCTCAGTTTCCCCTGTGGAAGCTGGAGGTCATTGCTCCTAGTCCTGTCACCTACAGCCACAGAGAAAAGCCCATCTCCATCCTCTCTGTCATCCCCCATTGGGTATGAGAAGACTATTATCAAATCCCCACTCAATCTCCTCATGTCAGGGCTCAATAACTGAAGGTCTTCCAGGCTTTCCTCACCAGCCTGTAATCCCTTGTGTTGCTCGGTGCTGGGCTCTTTCCACTCTGTCCATATCTTTCTGAAAATGTAAGGCCCAGCACTGGAAACAATAGGGGAGGCTTCCCTGTGCCTACTACTGCGGGAGAATCACTGCCCTTGATTTGCAAGTGACCTCTGGTTAGTACAACCCAGGAGGCTATTGGCTTTTTTTTTGCAACGACAGCATACCATTGGCTTATTATGGGTTTTTCATCTTCATTATCATCGCTGTTGTTGCAATATCCAGGGGACAAGATTGGGGTTTGATGCTGCTGGGCCCAGGGTAAGAGATAGTTCAGAGACACAAAGCAGGGTCAGGGAAGGGGAGAGGCTAGTCCATGCCCCCTAGATCTAACCCCGCAGAATCAGGCCTTCTCGGAGCAAGGCAGAGGGTTTAGGGCCTCAATCTCTATATAATCATGCACCCCCTCCACCTTCCCAGAAACCCACACAATACGAACTCCACTCATGTCTACCCCCCAACTCCTTCCCAAGGGCTAGCTCATGAAGTTTGCACTGCAATTTTCCAAAAGGCTTCTCAAATTCCAGGGCTGGAGGCAGGAGAAGATTCTTTTTTTAGCAAACTCCACCAGATTTCCTCATCAGCATCTTGGAACATTTTAATTTGGGGAAAAAAAGGAACATTTTGATGGGAAGAAAAGCATCCAACAGTCTAAAAAGCCATTCTTGGCCTAAAAGAAATGTCAGGAACATGCTGATTAAGTGCTTCCATTGTGTTTTACTTCCAGTCACATCTGGCTTTCGGTGGCATCTTGCAAGCCATCGGTGGCTGTTATGTCGGCTCTCAACACCAGCCTGGCCACCCCTTCCGTCTTCCTGCTGACAGGGATCCCCGGGCTGGAAGCAGCCCACGTCTGGTTCTCCATCCCCTTCTGCTCCATGTTCCTGGTCGCGCTCGTGAGTAACTCAGCCGTGATTCAAGTTGTGGTGAGGGAGCAGAGCCTCCACGAACCAATGTACATCTTCCTGGCCATGCTGGCCCTCAACGACATCATCCTCTGCTTGATCATAGTGCCCAAGATGTTGGCCATATTTTGGTGTGATGTTGAGGAGATCACCTTCGAGGGATGCCTCACTCAGATGTTCTTCGTCCACACTCTCTACCTCTCAGAGTCAGCCATCTTGTTGGCCATGGCCTTCGACCGGTACATAGCCATCTGTGAACCCCTGAGGTATACCAGCATTTTGACCACCTCCATGATAGGGAAGATGGGAGCAGGGCTGGTAGGCAGGAGTGTTTGTGTGGTGACACCTGCAGTTTCCCTCCTCAAGCAGTTACCCTACTGCAAGACCATCGTGATTCACCATACGTACTGTGAGAACATGGGCATCGCCAAGCTGGCCTGTGCTGACATAACCATCAACAGTGTTTATGGCCTCATAGCCGCCTTCCTGACTACGGGCTTGGATGCCATCTTCATCACGGTGTCCTACGAGCTGATCCTCAGGGCTGTGCTGAGACTCCCTTCCCAGGATGCCCGCCTCAAGGCTTTTGGCACCTGCGGGGTCCATATCTTTATCTTCTCTGTCTTCTACACACTGGCCTTCTTCTCCTTCTTCACCCACCGCTTTGGCCCCAATGTCCCTCACCATGTCCACATCATCCTGGCCAACCTCTACCTCCTGGTGCCACCCACCCTGAACCCCATCGTGTATGGGGTGAAGACCAAGGAGATTCGAGTTCGGGTGCTCGGCCTCCTTTGTCAGAAGCAAAGCGTCCCCAAATGACCCATGACTTTGGCAGATGAAGCCACACTGTTGCTAGGATTGCTTATTTATTCCTGCTGTCTTGTCCTCCTCAGATCTCCTCTCCAAGAGCCTCAGTTTCTACTGATCTCTCCTTATCTCCCCTTTTCACCCTCCCACCACCTGAACCCTTCTTAGGTCAGGGATTTTGGATGCCGTGGCTTCTGAAGCTTACTCTCATTTGAACAAATCATCAGGCCCCCTCCACCATGTCCCTGACTCTCTAGGACCCAAAAGGACCTGCTGGGTCACCCCTTCCAATCTTCATGGACTCTTTCCTTGGAGAAGCTGAGGGTTGAATTCAAGAGCCACTGCAAGGCCCAGGAACCAGTGGTGCTCCAGCAGGTCCACATGCTAACTGGTCCAGTGGTCCCTTGATCTGACCAGTTCCTAAGCAAAAAGTTTTCATAGTTTCCATTCAGAAGGGATTGGGTTGATGGCCAGCACCTCTTCTCTGATCTGCACAATCTGAACCTTTCCAACCCCCTCCCTAGGAGGCAGGGGGTGGCCAAGAATAGGACCTCACATACTGCAACACTTTTCATGGGGCCTGATTTGAAGAATTTGCTCAGGTTTTTGGTTGGATCCCTGTTGGTTAAGGACATAGGCAAGTAAGGTTCTTTGAGTAGATGTGATATCTTTTATTAGACCAACTGAGTAGTTGGAAAAAAGTTTAAGCCAGCTTTTGGGCGCTGTTACTCTTCTTCAGGCATAGGAAGTCCGCTCATGCCTGCTTCCTCCTCTCCCTAGGGAAGGAGCAACTTTAGAGAGGGCCTGTTCTGTGCCTAATGGGTTTATCAGATGAGTGACAAGGGCTGTGTTACTTGCCAGTTATCTGTGCTGCATTATCATATGTAAACACAGCAAGAAAAGGCATATGGTGGAAGGAGAGGCTCTTTTTTGCTATGCGAACCATGCTTTCTTGGGAATCTTTCCAAGGAAAAAACGGTGCAATATTGGAATGGAAGGGGCCACAAGGTGGTGCTGTTATGCACCAAATTGGGCATTGTGAGACAAAAAGAAGCTTTTGTCGAGATCTCTCTGACCTTCCAGATAGAACAACTCACAAATTATCACCCAGTTAAATTTTTACCCTCATTGGTGCTCCTCTATCGAGTTCGAGTGTTGCTAGATTATGTTACAGACCTCACACCATGGAGAACCCACTGCACTCCTGAGTCCATTGCTTGATGTTGAATTCTCTTAACTAATAAACACAGAGCAGCTTATTTCTGGCTAGAGCCAGACAGAGTATTACATTCATCTGCTAGATTGCTTGTGGCATTATCTCTAGTTGTTTTGCTGACTACGTGGGTCGTGCGGTGTTTCTAGGGAAGCAGTGGCTGGTTCTCAGCATTGTGACGGGGGCCGGGGGAGCTGCTGTATGCAACCAGGCCAGTTGCTTTGTGTCTACAATTGTCTATCTAGTCTCAGTTTTGGGGAGCACATTACTTCTTGGAAGCCCGTCCTTGAGGTTTGCTCTGAGACCTCTGAGAAAGAAGATCGCCTGCTTGCTCTGAGCTATAATGTCTGCTGCAGATTGTGGAATAGAGCATAAATAAATGAGCCACATGAAGGAAATTCTCAGAGGCCAAGTCATTGTTTTCTCCTCCAAGGAGAGAAGGAGACCTGCAAAGCCCTGAGCTCTGCTGTTGCTTGGCAGAGGCAAGAAAGTGCCATCCTCTGTGAAACTTTGTTATTCATGTGCAGGAATCCCAGAGACCTCCATATCATGCACATCAAGACTTGTAGTAAAGTTGATATCTTTTATTAGACCAGCAAGATTCTTGCAATATATATATTATATATATATATATACACATATATACATATATCTATATATATATATACACACACACATATATTTATTTTGCAAATATTTTTTTTGTTGCAAAAATTGTGTTGGCCTAATAAAAGATATCATTTGTACAAGTCCTGATTGCCTTTTTTCTCTAGACCAATACAGCTACAGCTTGGATAACTATCATTTAACCAGCTTTTCTTTTGTAGACGTGGGTCATTTGATCAAGGCCAGCTAATGAATAAGATGTTGTTTCTTTGTTAAAGGTGGGAACCACTGTCAGCACATTATAATGGAAAATAGGGAGTCATTGCTTTTACTTGCCATCTATTTAAATGGAGAAATAGGGGATAGAAACATAGAGAAGGAGGGTTGGAAGGTGGTCACATCTAGTCAAACCCCTGGCTCAAAGCAGGACTAGCCCTGACTACATGATCCCAGGATAAAGATCCTGAAAGCAAAGGCAGCAGGGCAGACCAGAGTTGAATAAGTGTCAAAGTGCAGCAGTGTAAAATAAAACCCCTGGGATGCAAGACACGGGACTCTTCCTACAGACGGGGACACATTCCCAAGGAGCTGCAATGACTGATGTTATGAACAGGCCGATGACCAATGCAGCTCTGTGGGCAATGAGGGGGCAGGCATTAAAGGAGCTGGGTGACAAAGAGACCAGACTGAATATAATTCAGGACTTGTGCATGGCTATTAGATGCCTCCTGGGGATGCATTTACATGAAGCACTGCCTTCACCAAGGGAAAAGAAAGATACTGGGGTTGGAGGCAGGGGGCATTAGCTACCAGGAATGAAAAGACCAAGAGGTCAGTGGAGGGGCCGCATTATGGGCAGGGGTTGAAGAGATGAGCGGCTGTGCTAAAACGGTATGAAACCAAACAGTTGTAATAACCAGAGTGCCTTGATCATAGCTCTGGGAGGTGTGAGCTGCATGTCACAGCTGCCTGGGGCTGGATGGGATCACCAGGTCCATCCAATTCAGGGGTGATCACTCCAACACAGACAGAAAGAAACATTATTTCAAACCCAAAGAAGTGGCTTCCCTCCTGCTCCCTTCTCCAAGTGCCCTGATGCACAAGCTGTCCCAGGACCTCACTGCTCCCGGGTTCAGAAACCTCCTTTTAGCTTCCATTTCTCTGAGACCAGCTTGGCCCCATGTGTTCGTGTGCCAACACTGCCCTTTAGTGTCAGTGATGCTATACCCTCCTTCGGGCTTTCACCCACACCCCTGGGGGAGTTGCAGGCATCAGTCACAGCTCCCGCCCCCACTGCCAGCCCTTCCCCTGGTAGCTCAAGGCCAGACCCAGCTTGTCAAGGTGGCATTGAAGCTCCAGCAGGCCTGAGCTGTGCAAACAGAAGCAACCCTGAGAGCAGAGGCTATAACCCCCACCTGTACCCGGCCTCACAACCTCAGGCTTCCTCCCTCTCTCCCTTCACCCTGACTCCTGGGAGGGCCAAGGGCTCAGGGCTGGAGGATGGAGCTGTGAACCGCCGGACTCCCCAGAGTCTGGAGTTGTACCGCAGGGAGTTTCTCTGCTCCCTCAGGGCTCCCCGGACACCCTAGCCCAAGGTCTCTGCCCCAGGTGGATGCTGCCAGGGAGTTTGCCTGCAGGGAACAGCAAAGAGAGCTGGACTCGGCTCCATGGGCGCTTGTTGCATCAGCAGAGAAGCAGGGCCGGGCGGCTAAGGGTGCATCTGGGTAGGAGAGATAACCAACCCCGCTCTTATCTCCCCATCTTTGTCTCTCTCAGTCTCTTGTTTCCCTATACTCCTCCTGCTCCTGCAACTTCAAGCTTTTGCATCTCTCTCTCTCCTCTTTCCCTATTTTAATGGCAGTATAAGCCATTGCTAATGCTCAGCACTATGGCAGGAATCCACCCACCCCCAGCACAGAGCCAGGACTGATCTGGGTATCTTCCCAGTCCCATGTGAGTCCCATTTGCATGGGATTTCTGTTTTACTCTGTGCCTTGTACCCTGCTGGCTCTGCACAGGGGTGAGTCTCACCCTTCATCCATATCTAAGCATGTCCCAGTGGTGGGTGAATACCTCACCCCTCTATTTTACTGGTGAGACACCAAGGAACTGGACCAGATGCTGCAGGCAGGCATGTCCCTGCCCACTGGGGTTGTCCCCAGTGCTCCTGGAGAGTTACTTTGCGTTCACACACACACAAACCACAGCAAGACCTGGTTCAGCTGGTTCAGGGCACTGAGCAGACCCAGGTAACAGGCTCACCTTGCTGACATGAAAATGCAGCTTAGCTGGAGCAGGCAACATGGAGATAGCACTTGACCCCTGCATCTCCTGACTCCCATCCTGGTGCTCTGGCCAGGGGTAGGGTCCTGTCCTGCAATATAGCTGCCATCCTTGCTCCAGAGGTTGATACCCTGTGAATGCAAAACAAGGCAGTCTGTAATCTTATCATATGCACCATATCCTGAGGAGCTGGGCAGGGTGGGAGAAGGGGCTGGTGAGTGCAGGGGGCTTAGGTCCAGGTGGGTTTCCAGGTGAACCCAGAGCAATGCCTGGCTTCACCATCCCTTCTGCTTCTGATGCAAGGAGTTCAGCTGAAGGCCAGTCCTGGAAAAGCCCCTGAGAAGAGTGCAACCATTTGGGGAGGCTAAGCTGGGCTTAAAGCAAGCTGGAACACTTTTGGGGAGGAAGTTTCCTTTGAGAACAGCCTGCTTTCCATGCAGAAACACCACAAAAATCCACCTCTACCCAACCAGATGGCCTTTGGGACTCTGTCAACCCTTGTCCATATTTATATGAGCAAAGCTCGAGGCTGCCAGTCAGGAAGCCAGGGCTGCCTTTCCAAATCTGCCACTAAGTTTGTACATGGCTTGGAGCCAGCCAGTGACTGCTCTGTGCCTCAGTTTCCCTACTTTTCAGCAGGGAGCAATCACCTCCCAGGCCAGCACCCCCATCTTTCTCTTTACAGTCATGTGCTGATGGCTGTGAGGTCTCTGGAGCTCAGGCAGTGCAAGAGAGGACTCCGTAGTCACTTCTACATGTGCTTTCTTTAAGTGAGCTTAGCCTAAAATCACCATTTTTAAGGCATGTTAAGGGTGTGTGTTTACACGTGCATGTCCTTAATTCTCCTTTAAAAAGGTGATTGAAGCCTATGTGAGCCTAAATTTACTATGTGCATAAAATAGTTATCAAATGTAGGTGTGAATAACTAAGTCACATTAGCGCATGTGTAGACGCACTAATGTGCATTAAAGCAGTATGCATCAAAGGATACAATGTGCTTTAGTGCATCTGCATATGTGCTAATGCAACTTAGCTATTCACACCTAAATTTAATGTGCCTTAATGCTCATTAGCATGTCCACAAGTAGATGCACACCTAAATCGCCTTAATGACCCTTAAGCAAAAGTGCATTAAGTTTAGGTGTGTGTAAATACCATGTAGCCATGCCCTGTGTTTCAGACCTTTGCTCTGTATTCATTTATTTTCCTTTATTGCTAAATGAGACCTAGGGTTTTCAAAGCAGTTGGTGAATGTGGGTGCCCACCCTGGAGCGCCTGAAAGGCAGATTTTCAGATGGTCCCAAATCCCCTAGAAACTGCCCCCAAACTGCCATGCATTGACCCATGGTGACACACAATGGTGCCTGCTCTTTCAAGTGTGCAAATAATTCAAATGCTTGGAAATAACAAAGCAGCGAGGGGAAAGTGCACCACCCACCCCTGTAACAAGAAAAATAATGTTGCTGAAAAATAGGCGGCACGTCTGTGTTTACAGGGCTAATTTTGTGATGAGTCAGGCCGGTGACGCAGCACATTCAGCATCTGGGTACCTTATCGTCGCCTGAGTCACATTTCTCTGCAAGCAGGTCCCATTATCGAGGGGCCCCAGGCTCACGGCGTTGGCCGGTACCCCAGGGCCTGTGGATGGGGTCCCGTGACTCAGCAGGCTCTGCTTTCCCTGCTACGGCCTGAGTTTGCAAAGGCAAATGTTAATGGGTGCCCCCTTGTTCTAGTAACAGCTAGGAACAGCAGCTCCCAGGAGAAGAAGGACCCTGTGAGGCCTGTTTGGGCTGAGCACAGCTGGGCATATGTACAAGCACCCTACAGCTCAGACCTCAGCTCACCTCAAGACCCAAGGGTCTCCAGGGTGGTTAAATCCAATTTTCATCCCTTTGAGCTGCTGCAAGCACACCTCAGCCAGGCCAGGAGGGCTGGGGAAACGGATGCCCTCAGGAATACAGGGTCAAAGCAGGGGAACTTGGCTGGCAATAGGGTTTGTGCTATAGACGGGGATGGGAAGTCAGTTCCCAGCTACCCTGGCACTAGCAAGGAGTCACTCCAATACTCCTCTGGGTCTGCAGCAGTGCTGGGGCAACAGCTGACAAGATGGTCTCCCAGCAGGTCTCACCTGCCACCCTGAGCTCAGGGACACCTAGACCAAAACCCTGTCTGTGCCTCAGACCAGCACAGCGCTGCCAGGTCTTAAAAATGAAGTTATTGTATTGAAAACTCACAATTATCATATTTGCTGAAAAACTATCATGCACTGAAAAAAACCCAAACATTCAAATAAGTATGCAAATAAGCACTCTTCCCATTTACTTTATATATCGCTTACTGTCGCTCACCAGGGAGGGAGGGAGCACTGAGTAAATGTTCAAGCGTCTTTAATTTCCAGGCAAAAGCAGCCATAAGAAAGTGCTGACAGCAAACGCAAAAGTCAGTTAAGACTCCCCGAGAGTGACTTGGGTTTTGCGTGCATTGCATCAATTAGACGCATCAGAATGACCATACATTTTGGACACTTTTACTATTACTGATTGTAGATCACACAAGAGTTGAAATTACTGTAGAAATGCAATCATTATTGTACACGTGGCAACATTGGGCCAGCCCAGCTGCTTGCAAAAGGGGTCCTGCTTCTCTGTGGTAGGGAATATGGGGTAGCCTCCCCATACAGACACCCCCATGGAGGGCGAGGCTGGTGCCTGCCCTGTCTCAGAGTTTAACCCTCTCTGAGCTCAGTAATGAAAGCCCTCCTAGTCCTCCTCTTGCTCCCCACAGCAGGGCTGCATAGGGCATGTGTAGGGCTTTGCCCTCCATAGAAGGTGAAACGAGGGCCTCTTTGATCATGACAGCAGCTACGGGAGACTCGTCCTAGCAACCGAATGTGTTTGCAAGAGCTATTTTCAGTGACCACTGAGGGATGCACCTGTGCACCAAGGGATGCTCCCCTCCTGAAGCCAGGGTCGTGCTGGGAAGCCTTGAAAGCAAAGACACCTGTGGCTTTTCCTGGCAGGAAATGTTTCCCTTTCCCCCTGGACTGGCACAACGGGGGTTTCACATCAGGCATGTGTAGCACTGGGGAGAGGATGGCCAGGCAGGAGGGCAGCTACGTGGACACATGTTGAGCTGGACTTTGCATCTGGGAGCCCCAAGCCCATGGAGATCCCCAGTACCATCCTGCAAGCCACCCCTGCGAGGACTCATGTCCCAAGTTGCTTGGCTGCTGGTTCCACAACATTGCTCCAGACAGAGATTCGGAGAGCTACCCCCGGTCATGGGTGCTTCCCGCCGGGACCATGCACTGACCCATGGGGACACACAATGGTGCTGTTTGGTCTACTTCTGCCTGCAGTGCATTTATGTGACAATAAAGCAGTGTGCCTCAGTTTCCCCATCTGACTGGTACACAGAGAAGGAATAGGTTACTAGTGGATCTGTACTGTCTCGGCTCCAGAGAAAGCAATGTGCCACTTTGCACCTGAGCCCCCTTTGAGCCCAGGTCCCAGCACGTGGAGACTCCCTGCTGTTTCAAAGAAGCCTCAGTGCCAAGAGACTGGTTTGAAAAGGGGACAGCCTGGGACAAGGGGGAAAGAGAAAGGCAGCAGAAGAGGTGAGAGTATGGGGAGAGGACAATCGGGGCTGAGACTCTGCATGGGAGCTGGCTAGGCCCTGTGCCTGCAATGCTGCTGCTGCTGCTGGGTAAATGCTGGTTTTGTTTAAATGGGGGCCATGGGTACCCAGGGGGGAGCAGGGACTGAAAGTCAGGGCCTTGGAGTCCAAGGTGCCCGGGGCTCTTCCTCACTGGACTGGCATCAGGGGATGCTCACAAAGCATGTGCAAGGCTAGGGGGTCCAAAGCAAGTGCCCCCCTGGGGCAATGTTCAGCTTGAATCTGAACACTTCGTTCAGATACTGCCATTGCAGTGCTCACGTGCAAAGCATGCCAGGTGCAAAGGATGCAATGCTCAGATGCAACCCTTGGGGCTGCCTATCAGGCCTCATCCACACACCTAGAAGCGAGGGGAAGAAAAGGCACCTGCAATGTGTACCCCTGAAGCTGACTGCTGTGAGCCCAGAGCCACGAGACGGGAGGATTAGACCGTGGGCTACAGCTCAGCCACAGGGCTCAAAAAGCCAGGAAAGCAACAGGCTGCAGCATGCTATATCTCTTTGGGCGGCTTTGTACCTCATCCCTGGGTCTTTATCAGGCTCTCCAAGGAGCATGGGTGGGGGTGTCTATCTGGCCCCCAACTCCCCGAGTGTGCGGTGCTGGTGAGCTGCTGACAAGTGATAGGAGCAGCAGCAAGAGACTGATCTGGCTGCAGTCTGTAGCTGACTCCTTGCAACTGTTGGGTGGTCGCTGCCGAGCCAAGAGGTCCCCAGCTGGGGCAGATGGACACGGCAGCACTGGCTGCCCAAAGAATCGCCGGCCGGCCCCCAGAAGATGTAGCAGGGGGCTCCGGGAGGGGCATTGCCACTGATCCCCCAGTCCCCATCTCTCCTCCCTGCTCTCCTCTGCCCTGAGCCAAGCAGTGGGTTGATCCCTACACCACCGGCCACTGCTGCACCCAGCCTGGAGCAGCTTTTGCTGGGCTTCTTAGCCCACAAGCAATGCTGGAGTGGGGCTGTGCCCCGCTGTTTGGAGGCCGGGGTGTCACAACAGAGCAGTGGGGCAGTTGCAACAGGCTGCCCAGGGAAGCGGTAGCATCTTCACGGAGGTTTCCAGTGGGACAGGGATGTTGCAGACACAGCATCCGGCCCACCCTGGGGTCTATGGCCTTAGTCCCAACATGCAGCAGGTGCTCCGAGCTGCCCAAGCACGCAGGTCCCTCTGCACAGGTGCAAATGAGGCACCAGGCAGAAGTCAGGGGAGGACCAGGGGCCTTCATGGGATCCTCCACTCCCAGCCTCAACGGATTTCCAGGCTTGGCATTAGGATCAGATTGAAGTGGCTTAGTAGGTGAAATGCTCCACATGCCCAAACCCAGGTTTCTCCCAGGCTCAGGTGTGCCCTACGTGCCCTGAAAGCCAGGTCCCAGGAGGGCTTTCCAGCTGCAGCCCCCATAAACCTTGTATGTGGCCCTGGGTGCACAGGCAAAGAGAGCTGCAGGTGCTTAGCACCTCTGGGAGTCAAGTCCGGAGTGTTTAAACACAAGTTAGACACAAGCCTGGCTCCTCTGGGCTTCAATAGACCTAGAAAGGGGGGATATTTGTAGGCTTGAGGTGGGCATCTGCGCTCTGCTCCTCTGTCTTCCCATTGCCACACGTCTCTCACCCAACGAAATCCATAGCTGGAGGCTTCCTGGGTTCTTTGCACCAGAAAAAAAACCTGCTCTGTTATTTTTCTGGAGTCTAAAAAATGGCAAAAACTAAAAGCTGGCATTTTCCAAGGGGGGGCCCGAGTCTTTCCAGGGGTGCCTTGAGCCTAAAAAGGTTGAGACCTACTGATCTACTACCATTAAGGGCACTACAAAGAGCCATGCATTAATAATAGCAATAATACAATGATTTGTAGTGTGGGGGTCATGTTGTAGCCATGATGGGCTAGGAAAGATGCCAGAAGCAAGGATGTTTGTGGGTGATGGCGTTTATTGCACCGACTGCTGCACCCACAAACATCCTTGCTTCTCAATAATGCCCGTAGCTGTTGCTGTTAGTACCTTCTGGAAATGCAAGCCGAAGGAGGGAAAGTGGGTATTTCTGCATCTGTCCTCTCCTAACGTTCCCATCACCATCTGCATAACGTCCCCACTTCGGCTTTTCCACGCTGTTACCCCAAATGTATTGGTGGGCAATACATACCTCCCTGCTATTGACTTAAAACTGACTGCCTGCTCATTTCACGGTGTGGCCTCTCATTCTTGTAGACTGAGACAGTCGATAATAAATCCCTATTGATTTCCTCTTCACCCTTTGGTATTTTGTATGCCCTTCCCATGTCTCCCTTCTCTAAACTGACCAAAAAACCTCTTCAGTCTCTCCTTATATGCAAGCCCCTTTGGGCCACTCATCAGAGCCACTGCCGAAGGAAAAGGCAGGCTCAGGGATCCTTTTGGGCATGCAGACCGATTTGGGGGCTGCTGTAGGCAGCAAACAGGTGCTACGGGATGAATGACAGAACGAATGGGAGAACCTCACTGGGTCCTCTAGTGCAGCATTGCTCAACCCATGGGTTGTGACCCAAAAGTGGGTTGCAAAAATATACGAGGCGGTTGCAAACAAGCTTTAAAAATGGCTTCAAAAAATTTAAAATTGGATTTTCCTTTTAAGGAGAAAAAAATGTGGGTAGCTGCGGCGATTTCCTTGCAGAGTTTCAGCTTGCAAGGGGCTGCTTGGGCCCTCCCCTGCCCTACACATTGGAGGGTCTGAGGGCAGCAGGTCAGGGCTGAAGGGCACTGGTTTGGGACTGGCCATTGCTGTTTACAAATGGGTCCTGGTACAAAAAAGGTTGAGAACCGCTGGTCTAATGCAGTTCAGTTGGGGCATGGGTGGCTGTTCTGCACCGTGCATTTCTGTGTCTTACCCAGCTCCCCGTGAGTGCCTGTGTTGGGGGTCATCTGTGTAGTGTAACTCTCTATGCCCTGTTCCTATAAACAGCTCCTCTAAAGCCTGCAAGACAATTGAACCCAGCGGGATGGGGAGCCTGCTTGCCCCCTCCGCACAAACACCACAGCCAGCAGCAGCCAGCTGCTCAATGCCTTTATCTGAAGCCTGCAGTCTCCTCTCCTTACCATTATCAGTGCAAAAAGGGGGCAGCTGCGTGCTTTCCCCTGCCTCTTTTGTTTTTAAAACATGAAAGCGAAGAGACTGTTGCATACGGCTGAAACGGAGGATGAGCATGAGCTGGAGGCGTTGGACACAGCAAATGCACTTGCCCTGAGACAGGCAGGGTCCCAGCAGGGCTGAACAGGGGTCGAGCTGTGCAGGTTCGGGGACCCACGCTCTCTCATGCCATCTGAGGAGACTGCTTTTCTTTTCCTTTTAAGTGCAGCCCTTTCGATGTGCTAAATAGGAGGCCAAATCTTGAGGTCTTCCCTGGAGATCAACCCTGCCCTCATTTCTGGAGGTCCCGAGCCTTTCCTGGGCAAACACACTGATTAAATCAATACAGTAAATAATCCCAGGGAAACTCTATAGCTTTCTGTGGCTTTTCTCTGCTGCCAGACCAGAATTCTTCTGACACTTTAACTCATCTCTCACTCAGGCAAAATGCCTGATCTGGCCCCAGGAAAGTCCAAAGTAAGTGATAAAGGTGATGGAGAGGTTGCAAACCAGGTTGCTTAAGCAGAGTAGGAGGGACTGGATGGGTTTAGCTTGAAGAAAAGGAGCTCTAAAGAGAGGGGCATAATAGTCATTTGCAAATCCTTGAAAGGCTGCCATACAGAAGAGGGAGAACCCCTCTCCCTGGCCACAGAGGACAGGACTGCAGCAAAACAGACTGAGAAAGCAGCCGAGAAAAAGTCTTCCTCACTGTGAGAGCAGCGGGATGGTTAAACAGGGAAGCATCTCTTTCCCAGATGGGTCCAGACACAGGGTGGGCAGACATCTGCCTGGGATGGTTGAGGGACAGCATCCTGCATCTGGGCAGGGGACCAACCGTTGTCCGCTCTCCAGCTCCAAGATCCTACTCTTCCATGCAGGAAGGATGTATAGAGAGGTGGAAACAGTACAAAAAAGATGGTCTTGTTGCCTTGGCCTTTGCATCTTTATTTTCACCTGTGCAAAATGGGTGCACACCACAGTCACTCTGCTCCTGTAGCATTTTTGACCCTCTTTGCACGAGATGCAAAGATCCACACCATGTACAAGATAATGGAGAGCTGATACCAATGTTCATGATAGAGCCAAGTTGGCCAGGCTCTCAGCTGCTGGCAAAGGGTCTTCCTTCTCTGATGGACCTGGCCTTTGCTAATTATTATACCAGCCAAGGATGTGGCAGAGTGCATTTTATCTTCCAGAGGGGTCAGGGGCAGCAAAGTGCCCATTCTGCTAATATTGGGGTTAGAAAGTTGTAGCGCTGATGGTCCAGGGAAAGCCCTTGCCTCTGGTATTGCTAATGTTTTCTGAAGTCAGAAAGCAAAGCACTGGCCCCACCGGTGAGCACAACTGCAGTGGAGCCATCCATGTACATCTTTGGAGGACTCTGAAAGTGTCAAGCACATGGCTGTTTTGCTTTAGCCTCCGCTGCTCTGGCAGGCCGATCTCTGTCCCAGTCCTATGCAGGATCAGAAACACAGGGCTCAGTCTGATTCACGTGGGGTGAGATCCTTCTCCACGTCGAAATCAGTACAGAGATACTAGGTGATGTCAGGTGAGGATCGGGACCGTATGACCGCAATGCTTCAGTGAGGCACAGTCAGGGTGGACATAGGTGAGCATGTGGAGTTACAAACATGCTGAGCTCCAAGTTGAAAGTGATAGGACCTGAAGGGACTCGGCATCTCTGGGCATTTCCCCCTGCAAAGAGGACCAGCAAACAGCCCATGAAGCAGGGGGAAGAGATGCTGAGTCCCTTCAGAGCCTATCCTATGTGTACCTCTTTGGGCTCACTTTCATTTACAAGTGTATCCAGCTGTTTTATCCCAGAGCTCTGGCTAACGACAATGATCAGCACATAGAGGTAAAAGAAAAGCAAATACAATATGCATTTCCAGCCATAGGCAAGAGAAACACGGCCCTCGTTGCATCATATGGAGACTATGAACGGTCTGGAACAAGCAGCTGTGAGCTTTGCATGGTTTGTGCATTATTTACCCTGCACTTAAGCAAACCATTTTCCAGAAGCCATTTCCCTGGTGACCTGTTTAACAGTGACTGGTGGTGAGAGAAGTGTGGTTAGCCAGAACCTCGCTGGTAAGAAAGCACTTTATTCCCCTTAAAACCACATGCCCTTGCAATGACACACTTTGCCATTTCAGTGAGGAAAATATCTAGCCTGCAGTTTGTCATGAACCCGCAGGCACAGTTTTGCTTTCATTTGGGACTGCAATGAATCCTTCACACTGCAGATGAAATCGGAGCTGCTGAGCCTGCATGATGCCTTCACAGACACTGCCTCAAAAACAAAATGCAGGCAAAAGTGCAACTTGTACCCCAAACTGTATTGCTTAAATGCATGTTTGGATGTGCTGAAGTGTCTCACAGCTGCTATTAAATCCTCAGCTGGGGAATTGACCATCAGAAAGGGAAGCCAAGGGTCAGGGACTTTGTAAGGAGCCATTGTGCAATAGGGCTGATATCTCTTGGAGGCAGCAGTGTGTGTGCGAGATCTCATGGATGTGTGCGTGCACACACAGCAGGGAAAGGGGGAAGGGAGTCAATATTCAAGCCTAAGTTTAGCACATCTGTTGGGCTGGTCCTGAGACCCCCGAAGTACAAAGACCACACCCCAGCACACACTGCCTACTGACCTCTCTTCCGTCAGCGCGGACCCCACCCAGGCCTGACCAATGACCGTGTCAGCCAGGAGTGGGAGGGGGCTGTGGCCAGAGGATAAAAGTGACCCCGGGGGGTCTGCAGCTCAGTTTCAGCTTGCCGACATCACTGCAGCTCCAAGCAAGCTATCGTTCGCCACCATGGTGCAGTGGTCAGCTGAAGAGAAGCAGCTCATCACCAGCGTGTGGAGCAAGGTCAACGTGGAGGAATGTGGTGCAGAAGCCCTGGCCAGGTAGGCTGGTCCCAGGGACCTCTGCTCAGCCGTCCCGAGAGGCTTCCTGCACACAGATGTGTTCACCGTGGCTCTGCTTGTGTCTCCCTCTCTCTAGGCTGCTCATCGTCTACCCCTGGACCCAGAGGTTCTTCTCCAACTTTGGAAACCTCTCCAGTCCCACCGCTATCACTGGCAACCCCAAGGTGCGTGCCCACGGCAAGAAGGTGCTCACCTCCTTTGGGGACGCTGTGAAGAACCTGGACAACATCAAGGGCACGTTTGCCAAGCTGAGCGAGCTGCACTGTGACAAGCTGCACGTGGACCCTGAAAACTTCCGGGTGAGTGAGGTTTCCAGCTTCTCCATGGCCATCTTCAGTCCCCTAGATAGGTCCCTACCACCCTCTCTGGGTTATACAGGAACTTACACAAGCATTTGCATTCACATGGGGTGAGATCCTTTGCTGTGTTGAAATCAGTACAACGGTACCAAGTGATATTAAGTGAGAATCAGGGTCACATGGCTGATGCCTGAGATGGGATGGTTATGCCCCTCCCTTTAGATCTCCTCTTTTCCAGCCTAAACCAAAAGGCTTATATGGCCCATTGTACATGTGCTCAACCAAGTGATGCCAAGTACATGGCTGTGTGAGATAAAGTTGAGGGCACTGGCATGGGGGTGAAGAGTGTACAGTGCTGGGGTTGTGGATGGGGAGGACCTAGCTGGGCCATGTGTCACAGGGATCCAGAGTCAGGAGGAGTGTGAGGGGTAGAGGAGAATGATGGGAGACAGCCCTGTAAGACATCAAGAAGCAGGGATTAGAAGGCTGAGGAGAAGCACATGGAGGTAGTATGATGAGTGGGGGTGGAGTGAAAGGTGGGAGGAAAGTGGTGGAAGCAATGGATGAAAAGAGGTGAAAAGGAGGGGAGAAGAAGAGGGGAAGTTTGAGGGTGGTGGGTGAGAGGCCTGTGCCCAGCCCTAAGGAGGAGACAGCAGGCTGAGAACAGAAAGAGAGGAGCCACATAAGCCCAGGCCCCACATAGGCCACATTCACACCCAGCACTTAGGCCTGAGGTAACCTATTGGCCTCATCTTGGCCTACAGACCCCATGTTGGCCTACAGGCCTTGTATTGGCCTACAGGCTTTGTTTGGCCTACAGGTCTTGTGTCATCCTACAGGCCTCATCTTGGCCTAAGGGCCTTGATGGGTCTTCAGGTCTTGTGTCATTATACAGGCCTTGACTTGGCCTACAAGCCTCATGTTGGCCTACAGCCTCATGTTGGTGTACAGGCCTTGTGTCACCCTACACGTCTTGTCTTGGTCTACAGGCCTCATGTCTAGGGTGGTCATCGTAGAGGATAGTCCAGTTGTCCTCTATCCTCTCTTAGTACAAAACTGGACACCTTTATGTCCTCTATTTTTCTCTTGAAAAAAGAAAAGAGAAAAATAGAGGACATAAAGGTGTCCAGTTAACAGAGGACAGAGTAGCAGAAAACTGGAATGTCCTCTATGATGACCATGCTACTCATGTCACCCTTCAGGCTTCTTGTTGGCCTACAGGTCTCATATCAGCCCCAGGCCTTGTGCTGTCCTGGCCCATTGCCCAGGGTGGGGGGACTGGTGAACTTCACTCTGCAGCAATGAAGGGAAGGGTGTCAGGGACTGAAGCAAAGAAAGAAAAGGATGGACTCAGAAGCAGAAATGGCTAAAGGAACATAACCTATGTGTGGTAGTGAGACTGCTCTGGCACTCTTGACAATAGGGTATCTTTTCTGGCAGTGAAAATTCACCTCTGAAAGGTCTCCTAAACACCAAACTATCTGTCTGTCAAGAGGGCTGGGCTTCTGACTGCCTCTCTATTTGACTCTCCTCACCACAGTATCTTAGCAGTAGCAGAAGGAGGGAGTTAGGAGGGCATATGGGAAATTAACTCATTCAGAGAGGCACCAGCTTCCATTGCCTAGCAGTTAATAGTGAATGCCAACAGCCCAGACTGCTAGCACTTGGACACAGAAACACAGTGCTGATTCGCTGATGCATCTCTTTTCTTCCCCCCTTCCAGCTCCTGGGAGACATCCTCATCATCGTATTGGCAGCTCACTTTGCTAGGGATTTCACTCCCGCCTGCCATTCCGCTTGGCAGAAGCTGGTAGGGGTGGTGGCTCATGCACTGGCTCGCAAGTACCACTAAGGCAGTGGTGATGAAGAGATCCTGCTTCCTTCCAGGTCTGCTACAGGCCTGGAGATGCCTTCTGGGTACTTATTGGCTGTAACAGTCAAATAAAAACCATGCACTGAAATGCACATGTCCTTGTGTCTCTGCTGGGGCTGGGAAGGGGCGGGAGGGTTTGGGCTTCTTGGGAAGGCCTGATCAGGGAGCTTAGATGTGTCATTAATAGGACAGGATTTGCTGGCTTGCATTCCTGAGTTTTCAGGGTTCCCTGCATGCTAAATAGCATTGTCTGCAATAGCCAGCACCAGGCCTTTCCCAGCATAGCCCACACAGGCAGTGACATGCTGCAGAGCGGGATACGGTGCAGAAGAGAAGACTGAATTGAAAAGCTTTCAGCTCTCTGCAGGGTGATTGCAAAGAGGATGGAGCTCATGGCAGATGACAGAACAAGGAGCAATGGGTTCAAGTTGCAGCAAGGAAAGATATTAGGGGAAAAAATGCTCATGAGGAGGGTAGTAAAGCACTGGAACAGGTTCCCCAGAGAGGTTGTGAACGCTGCATCCTTGGAGGTTTTGAAGACCTGGCTAGACAAAGCCTTGGCTGGGATGATACAGTTGGGGCTGGTCCTGCTTTGAGCAGGGGATTGGACTAGATTTGACCTTCTGAGGTCCCTCCCAGCCCTCATTGTATATGATACTATGATCTTGGAAAGCAGGTTTTAAATGAAGCCTGGACATCGCTCTGAAAAGCCTGCTAGGCCTGGGGGCTATCTGGGGCTGATGTGGGATCCTTTGGTCTGTGTTATACTGGATAGGGGCTGGGAGAAGGATCAGAGGGGCCCTTCTGGCTGTAGTGTTTGGGGCTGTGACAAGTTCTCCAGTGATGTGGTCTTGCTGTGCATCACAGTAGTCAACTGGGCTTCTCCAATTGAGACCGGGTAACGGCCTGACCCGTCACGATTCACCTGCACAGTGGAAGTGTCCTGGAGCCCTCTGAGGCAAGCATGCTCTGTACCCAACGACAAGTCTTTCTTTTGCTAGGGATTATCACCTTCTGCACCTCAGACCTGCAAAAAATGTGCCAAAAAATCATGGCCTCTCAGCTGGGGGACTCTTAGACCTAGGGATGGCTGGAAGGGTTTTGATTAAGTTGCATTTTATGGCAATGCCCTGTTCAAAATAACTCCAGGGGTATTGAACATTGGCTTTTTGGGGTCACTCTGAGAGTGAGAGAGAGTGAGAAAAGGGCATGCATGAGAGCAACAGAGCTCCATCCAGCCCAGTCTCCAGGCCTTCACAGTGCCAGAGGGGAACAGTGTTTCAACAGGGCTTGCCCAGGCTCACCCATCCCCTGCCCCTCTCCCTTAACAGCTTCCAGCAGTCATCAGCCTGGGGAGTCCTAATTTGGAGCCTGCACTCTGCACTCCTATGTGCAACCCCTACTCCCGGCCCTGGAGTTAGGGTTAGGGTGCGGAGCTGTGGAAGGGAGGGTCCAGCCCTGCACAGTCCAGGACTAAACTCTGCTCTGAGTCAGGCAGAGCAGGAACCTCAACCCACCTGCCCCATGCCCAGCCAGTGCCCCAGCCACCAAGCAATGGTACGAGCAAGTTCTCCAGTGCACGGAGAGCCTTGGACTGGGGCAGCACAGGATGTGGGGGACCAAGCCTATCGAAATTTAAGCAGTCAAAGCCTGTGAAGTGCATCCCTTTGCTCTGCCTCTTTGGGTACCAGCCTTGCCACACATCGTAGCCATACCATGACTGCAAGCAGCACTCATGCTTCAGGGCTTTCACTGGTCAGCTGCAGGGGTCAGGAAGGAAAAATTACCCCTCTGGTCATGACAGACTAGGTGTATCCTGTGTGTGTGGGTGGTTGTGATGGACTATATTCCTGTTCTGTAATGTTTCTAAGTTAAATGGGTTCCCCCCACCCCTCCACACACACCACTGTGATAATGTTGCATGGCTCTGCTCCTCTGACTTTCTCATACAGCAATAAAGAACACCTTGAATTGGACCTGGCAGTGAAGGTGGGGATTTTACTAGGTGATTTTTTACCAAGTGGCCTAATTTGTTTACGAAAACCCACTGCAACACCACTAGATCTAGGCCCCATTACCTGGCCATGTCCCGCTGTCTCTAGTGCCCGGGGGGGGGGGGG
>JAGPOW010000157.1:106838-122785 GCA_030014935.1 Caiman crocodilus
ACTGATGAGCCAAAAAGGCCAGATTATACACCCAGAACTGTGTCCTTGTGCCCCAAGGGAAAGCAGGTCATGCCTTCCCATTGCAAGAAAGGGTCCCAGCAATCTGGGGACTCTTGCAGGCCATTATTTGGGTGCTCACATAGGATTTACACATAAATCCCATGTAATGGCCTACCATGGGGCTTCTGCACAAGGACACCCGTCTGACACAGGATGGAGGGGTGCATGAGTATAGAAGTAGGACGACCTTAGCTCTTTCCCCCCATGGACATATTGCCCTAAAACACTGGTCTCAGGCTCACACTGCCAAGGTACTGTGCATGCTGTGAGCCCTGAAGAGGAACCGTGGTTAGCACAAGGGTCCTGAAAGAGGCTTTGGCTCAGCAACAGGTCCCTAATACAAGCAAACCTGCTCTCCTGGCACCTTTGCCTGGTGCATTACCAGACACAAGCAGCTCATTAACCCTCTGTGGGCCATGATCCATGCAACTGTGGTCCTGATCCAATTGCTAGATAAGCCCAGCCCTGGGACAGCTGTCCAGGTGCATCCTGATCTGGGGAAGTTCACAGAGTCCTGAATCATAGAAAATGATGGCTGGAAAGCCTGAGACCTTGTCTATGATTTTATGGCTTGATGAGAACTGCAGGGCGAGTGAGGCTCTTGCCTGATCATCACCTTGCCCGTCCCTGGAGAAGGGTCAGTCTCAAGGGCAGCTATTTTTGCTGTGGAGGCATTCGTAGGGAAGTTGCCAGCAGAGCACAGTCCCATCCCCTCCTGCATGTCATGTTAAGCATCTCCCTGTGACATCTGATCTAGGCATAAGGATACCTATGTTGTACCATGGGGATTTCCCATGCTGCTTGCCCCCGTCCCCAACCCTCTCCCCTTTCTGCCCCATGCATCATGCGTGAAGCCTCCCTCAGAGGTGCTGGCTGCAATCAGGCTGGGGATGGTGACTGGGCTGTGCCAATGCTCCTGCTGGGCTCAATCCGGCAGGGTCCTGGCTACAGGGTCTGGCAACTCCACTCATCAGACTGATGCCGCATTTAGGGTCAGCAAGGGATCCCCACCCTGGTCAGACTGGTTTGGAGTGGGTGGGTTTTGCTTTCCTTTGCAGCAGGGAGGGGAGGGGGTGGTCTCCATCTGGGATCTTCTGATCCTATATTGACAACATTTTATAGGGGCAAAATATTGGCTCCCTTCCGATGCTCCTTTTCTATGATTTTTATGATCCTCTAGCTGATGAGATGCTTCCCGTGTCCTGTCTGGAGGCTGCTGCTCCCCCACGCGCCTGTGTCTCACAGCAGCACTGGATCTCACGGGGGTTTATTGCTGGGCAGGAAATGCAAGTGGGCCCCTGCGGCAGCAGGGAGGAAATCCTGAGGTCAGCAGGAAAGAAAGAGTAAGGAGAGAGACGAGGAGGTCCTGGAGCAAGGGCAAGGAGGTAAGAGGGAAGGAGAGGGAAGGCCGGCTGGACAGTTAAGGGTACGCAGACCAGGGGTGACAGCAGGTCCGGTCACGGCAGGGGAGAAGGGAAAAGCTGAGGACGAGGAAAAAGACGAGGCGAAGCACTCTCATGAGGAGGGAGAGCCAACAAGAGGGCTTGAATAACAGGCGAGTGACTGCTCTCCTGGATTAATAACCTGGAAGGAAATATTGTGATGTGCACCCGGTTCATGTGCCTCCATGCCCTTGGCTTGAGTCTGCCTAGGAGAGACCCTGCAAGGCAGCAAGGAGGGGGAGAGAGAGGAAGCCCATCAGCAAAAGCCCCTGAGGGAAGGATGCTCTGCTCCGGGCTCCTCTCTCTTTGCAAGGGCAGCAACATGGGTGAAGCTATGCAGAGGTAGGCAGCTGTGATGCAGGAGAAGATCAAGTCCAGAAGGCCCTGTTTCCCTTGTAAAGTCCACACCTGCACCAGGCCAGACCAGTTCTGCTAGAAAAATGTGACTGCTAATATTTCTCAATGGGATGTCCCAAGAAAGGGGTTGAACGGTGTCGTTCAACCCTCTGACGCCTCGTGGAGGTATAAGCCCCCATGCAATCGAAGGGCTCCACTTAAACACGGGGCTGGTACCTGCCTGGCGTGCTCACACCGGAGCAGGGAGGACAGGTGGTCAAGGCCAGCGCTGAGTGCTTTGCCCTTGTCCTGGCTGCCCGGTACCCCAAGGAGATCACCTTTGAATGCTGCGCTGCCTGGAAAAGCTCCTCCCTGCAGTGGCCCTATAGAGTCACCAACCCAGAGGGAAGGAGGATGCCCCAGAAAGAAAGTGCCAGCTGCTTGCCATGCTCCTTTGCACCCCTGGAAATATCCTCCTGGTCCTGACAGGTGGCAAGTAAAAGCTAGTGACCGTATTTTAATGCAGTTCCTGGTGTATTGCAGGATACAGGGGAAACTCAGGGACGCCCCCCCTGTCCCACTCCCACCCTGTCTAACTGAATAAACAGGACCCTTGTTGCAGAAGGGATGGTTTTAAACAGCCAGCATGCTGCCCCTCAGCAAGTAGCTGACTCACCAGGGCTAAGCAGCCAGGGCTGGGTGGGGGTGATGCACAGATAAACATTTTAAAAGGCCTCTATCATGACAGGGCCAGGCTTTGTTTATTATAGTCCTTCCCTCTGCCCTTTCGAGGAGTGCTTTGTACATGTGAATAGCTTCTAGCAGGCTCCAGAAGGGGGGGGGGGGTGTCTGTGTGTGTATGTGTCTGTGTCTGTGTGTGCATGCATGCGCACGCTGTTATTCTAGTGTGCAAGGGTCTGCAGGATTTGTCCCCTGAGACTGCCCGTCAGCAGCTCTGGGCATGGGAGGCAATCTCCGTGCTGCATGCACAAAGCCAGCTAGTGCAATATGGATCTCGGGATGAACAGAGATGGCAGTATTTTTTAAATAAGTAAGAAAACTGGGAAAAGGAAATGCAGCTGCCATCTTTAGCAATAGCTGCTTGTGTTCCCTCCCTTCTGATCTTCCTTCCTATTCACAATGCTGCAGACAGCCAGTACCCCCACTCTGCATACAGTAAAGAAGCTAAGCAGGCAGTCACCATCTCCCTGCCCCCCTGAACCCAGAAAGGACTCCGAGTCTCCTGTGCTAAACACAAGCTGGTGGCCAGTGCCCCGATAGTGCATGCCCCACACCTCCTCCCACACACACAAATCAGAGGAAGGGGCATATAGCTGTCAGTCCCCAGCAGACACAGATATTAACACACTGCACATTCATTTCTCCAAGGGTGATGAAGGGTGTTTGTACCCAAAAGCTTGCAATTAATGGGGTGGGAATGCTGAAAACCAAAAGTCTGCAATAATGCAAGCAAACGCAGGGCTGGGACCACGCCTGGCAAAAATGGAGCAGGGCACTAGGAATCAAGGGACCACAACGGATCAACAAAATAATACAGGTCCGGACTTCCACCCAGCAAGTCTTTACCATCAGAGGTTCGGGGGTGGGGACTGTAACACCTGGAGGAGATGGTTTGGGGGGAGACTGGAGCGAGTCGTGCCATCCTGACACCAATGCCCAGGCCCCCGGGACCCGCTGCGATATCACAAGAGTGCCACGAGCCTGATCCTGGGAGAAACCCTGGCCGCGTAGGGACCCCCTTGCTGGTCTTCCCCATCTCTCCCTTGTTGCAGCAAGTCTTTCTGAGCAGGCCAAGATAACCAGGCATGGTGCAGCTCTGCTGCGAGCCCGTGGCCATGAGCGTTGTCTGAAGCAGCCTTGTGCTGCTACACCCATGCCAAGTGTCGGTGGCTGATAAGGCCGAGCGCTTGTGCCTGACTTTCTCCAGCGTAAGGCTTGCAAGCGGCGCTCGGCCCCAGACACAGACGCTGCACTTTCCCCCTTAGCTTTTTTCTCTCTCCCCTTTTTCTCTCCAGTGAGGACAACAGCACCGACAGCAGCTCCAGCCGCCTCCATTGACTTTTCCTCTGCCCCTGACCAAAGAACATGCATTGCTATCCTTAATATAACCTAAAAGCCTGTTACACAGGGGTTGGAAGGTCCTTAAAAAGCCTTTCTTCAGCTGAAGGGAACAGGGGCCGTTGTCAAACTGAAGGTCTTACAGCATTGCAGTTGCTTTCCCTGGTTTCCCTTGTTTTGCTGTGTTTTTAATGCATGCTTAGGAAAGATCTTTTGCTGTGGTTTTCCCCTGAAGCCATGCAGCTAGAAGTCTGCAAAAACAAATGTCAAAGCCTAATCTAGGTGTTTAGCATAGTACAGGACCTGGGTAATGTTACCACTCTCGTGTCTCTGGCCTCTGTTATTAACACAGCTATGGTACGGCACGGTGTGGCCCCAAGCCCCAGCTCTTCCTATGCCACCTGCACCAAAACCCAGTCAAACCAGCACCAAGATGGCTATTGGCTTCAGCTGGTTTTGAATCAGAACCACAATCTCCACGTTTTGAGTGGAAATTGCACTGGACCTGGGGCTAACCGGAGCTGGTGCAAATAGAAAACGGACCCACACAAGCACAGCACTGCTCAGAAAAACCTTGCTTGCTCCTCACACGCTTTAGAGCAGGGTGCAGGGTCCTTGCTTTCATGCAAAGTCCTCCACTAGCTGGGACTTCACCACATCCCTTGCCTCTTGCCAGTTGCTTTTCACCCGGTTCCATGAGCAAGTCTGGAGAGCAGAGTAGTCCTGTCACCGGCTGTGCAGCCAGTTATCAGATGCCAGAAGAGGCAAACCCATGGCTGGCTGGGTTTTGATCAAGCAGAAGAATGCCCGTTTCCAAAGCCACCCTCATCCAGAGCCAAAGACATTTCAGACAGAGAAATCCTGCCCCTGGGATCACACCACAGTACCCTTAGGGATATGCCCCTTGTACTGGACTTTTGCCATCTCCTTAGTTGCATGCATGACTTAAATACCCATGTGATTGGTCCTGAATTGCAAAATGCCATTTGGCTCAAAATACCATTCTGGAATTCAAGTACCCAACCTCATCTGCACTTGGAGGTGAAACAGGTCTAGGCCGGGCTAGGATGTAGGTGAGGGACCTGTCAAGCCCAGCGTTGCAGAGGCACACCTGGGTGGAAGGGATTCATAGAAAAGTGAGGCTGCCAGGGACCTCACATCTAGTCCAACCCTCCTACCTGACGTAGGATCAACCCTGCAAAACCATCCCAGACAAAGTCATAATCTAAACTCTGTACAAGACTATGCTCAACTCTGCACAGTCCTAGCACCTGAACCTGCCACAGGTAAAGCAGGGGAACAACGACAGCCAAGTCCTGCTTCAATAAAATGTCCAGCTTTTCCAGCAATGGAGAGTCCACACTTCCCCTGGCATCTATACCACTGCCTCCCTGCTGCAATAGGGAAGAAGTTTATTTTTCTGGAGATCCGGTCTAAACGGACTTCACGGCATCTTCAAGCCATCGCTCCTTGTCCTCCTCTCTGGAGCAGGAGAGAAAAGGCACCGTCCCTCCTCTTTATGGGGGTCCTTCAGGTATTGTGTTGCCCACCTCTGGGGATTAGGCACACGCTGCTGGTCAGCAGGAGCAGGGGGCTGGCTGCAAAGTCACTGGCAGGGAGCACGTGTGGGAGGCTTTTCTCTGTCCTAAATGGGATAGAAAATTAAACAGATAGTGACCTGACAGGTCATATGCAAGCAGGACAGCGGAGCGAGCTGCCCAGGGAAGTCGAGGTATCTTTGCTGGAGGATTTTGCAGCAGAGGCTGCCTGGGCATTGGTTTGGGAGGGTTTTATCCTGCACCTGTGCAGGGGTTTAGACTGAAAGGCTGCTGTTGTGCCTTGCAGCTCTTTGAGTTTATAATGCATGCAACTCCTCTGCGTGGGGAGGAGGTTTCACTCGATGGCACGTTGTACAGAGAGGCAGGAATGGAGCTGAACTCTCGCCCTCGACATGCTCCGGGGCCCCTTTCCCAGATGGCCACTCCCTGCAGGGCCTGTCCAGGCTGGCAGGTCCCCCAACCAGGGTTGACCTCCCCACCCAGGCCAGGCCTGACCAATGACCGTGTCAGCCGGGGGCGGGAGGGGGCTGCGGCCAGAGGATAAAAGTGACCCCGGGGGGTCTGCAGCTCAGCTACGGCTTCCCGACATCACTGCAGTTGCAAGCAAGCTATCGTTCGCCACCATGGTGCAGTGGTCAGCTGAAGAGAAGCAGCTCATCACCAGCATATGGGGCAAGATTAATGTGGAGGAATGCGGTGGGGAAGCCCTGGCCAGGTAGGCTGGTTCCAGGGACCTCTGCTCAGCCCTCCCCAGAGGCTTCCTGCACGCCGACGTGTTCACCGCGGCTCTGCTTGTGTCCCCCTCTCTCTAGGCTGCTCATCGTCTACCCTTGGACCCAGAGGTTCTTCTCCGACTTCGGGAACCTCTCCAGCTCCACCGCCATCATAAACAACCCCAAGGTGCGTGCCCACGGCAAGAAGGTGCTCACCTCATTCGGGGATGCCGTGAAGAACCTGGACAACGTCAAGAACACCTACGCCAAGCTGAGCGAGCTGCACTGCGACAAGCTGCACGTGGACCCCGAAAACTTCCGGGTGAGTGAGGCTTATGGCCTGGCCCTCCTTCGTCCCGCCTGCCTCTCCCTCCTTGTCAGGAGCCACGGCCTTTTCTTGCACAGCGAGCAGGGCTGCATTGCTTGCAGTTAAGCTCTCAAGGCGGGTAAATGCATGTGGGCAGAGCAGAAGAAATGCAAACATTTGGGGACTGTTGGTTCAGAGCTGATACCTGTTATTAGACCAACTAAGAAACTGCATTTTTTTTAAATTAAACCCCATCTATCTATCTATCTTTAGGTAAGAAATGGAAAAAAAAAATTAAGGGCAGACTACAGAGTTGCTTTGGGCAAGAGGATGATGTTTAAATCGCCCTGTGGGCAAACAGCATGCTCCCAAAAGAGGGTGATTTTTAAATTCTTCTGTATTCAGTAATCATGCAGGTTTGGGATATTCAGGGCTGGCTTCAAAAGGCTGGGGGGCTGACGGGTATAGAAATTTAGCGGGGGGAAGCGAAGATCAAGGAGCCTTGATAGGATAGATACCTGTGGAGATCCTCTGCTGAATGCAGGTGTAGTTCTGATCCCAGGACAGGCTGCATCCTCCCCTCCCAGGCTATAGCAGATCCTTGCTTAGTTTAGGGTAGGCCAAACAGCCTGACTGGGTCCTTCCCCCCACTCAAGAGCGCAGCTTTGGACAAAAATGAAAGGATGATTTTTGTGCATTTGCATCTAGCTTTGTTTCTAGGTTTTCATTTGAAACAGTCAGAGTGGTGCTTGTTTGGGCCTGATTATTTTTAGGGTCTAATTTCCAGCATTGGGGGGGGAGGGGGAGGATTTTTCCAACAAAAAGCAGTGAGAAAAACATTTAAAACTTTCTGATAACAAAAAAAAACAGTGTTGCCTACAAGCTGCAAGGAAGGTCTCCAAGAAAGAGCTTGGGACCTGTGACCATAGGGCAGGCCGTGGGGCCAGGAGTGACTGCAGGGGCGGTGGGCATGGGAGGTGGGGAGTGAAGCTGTAAAAGTCGGGGGCAATCAGGAAGAGAGAAACTCAGACCAGGAGAAAGGTTATTTGGGATGAATATAAAGCCTGGTGGGAATACCGAGGGGAGCTGATGAGATGGGTTAAATTTCAGGGGAGCCCCTCCTTGAGAGAGGGTATGGGAGCAAGCAGAGAGAAAAGCCATGGAAATGCCCAGCAAGGCCAGGGATGTCATAGGGATTTAGGGAGACCACAGTAGGAGGGGAGCCTCTACAGCAAGCCCCCCAGGGTGACCTACATGGCGCCTAGGCCATAACCACCCCATGGATACCCCATTATTCCCTAATAGTGAGTAGAAGAAGAGGGGAGAGGAACCAAGCACAGTCCTTGCACCCTATGCACCCCTGCACCCTAAGACGTCCATGCACCCTATGCACCCTATGGAGTGCCCCCTCCCTGCCTGCCCCTTGCCAGAAAGCTGCTGGCAGGCTCCAGGGCCCCTGACACCAATAGGAAAAGGCTTGGGGGATTTCTTGTGTCGTAATAGGAGGTGAAGAGTCCAGCTTTGCAAGGCCTGGCCTTCATGAGTGTAATGAGAGGCAGTGGGGAAAGTTGTTGCCTCACTGACGCGGCTTCTTCCTCCCCACCTCCAGCTCCTGGGAGACATCCTCATCATCGTGCTGGCGGCCAACTTCGGCAAGGAGTTCACCCCCTTCTGCCAGGCCACCTGGCAGAAGCTGGTGGGGGTGGTGGCTCACGCGCTGGCCCGCAAGTACCACTAAGCCTTCGGACTGGGGGAAATGCATGCTGCCAGGATCCTGCTTGCTTCTGCGCTCCTCTGACCCTCTGAAAATGCCCCTAGGGCGCTGCATGGCTATGGCAGTTAAATAAAAGCTTTTTGCTGAAGCCTCAGCTCAGTGTTGGTGTCTCTCTGGGGTTGGGATGTGAGGGTCTTCAGAGCAATTTGCAGGCCCACGAACTGAGTACCCAGGTGTGTTTTCAATTGGGTGCTGCGGACACATGGGCCTTCAAGGGAAATTACAGCATGTCTCCTTCGCCCTTGTATTGAGCCATCCATTCGGTCCAGGCTTGCCTTACAGGTGCACTGCGAGGGGAACGGGACCACAGCATCCTTTGAGTGATATAGCTAAGTGATATAGCACCTCCCTCCCCACTCCAGCTAGCTGATGGGCATTTATGAGATGCAAAGGCTGTACTTCTAAATGAGGGATTTTTGCTCAGGGATTTTTGCTCAGGGACCTTCACTGTGACTTGCATTGAGCAAGTTCTTTATTCTCTTGCAAAACTCTCCTGTATACAAAAGAGAGAGAGAGCCATTAGGGCACTGGGGAAGCCGCATCTGGTGCCCTGTGTCCAGCTGTGGGCCCCCCACTGCAGAAAGGATGTGGATAAGGTGGAGAGAGTCCCGTGGAGGGCAATGAAAATGGTTGTGGGGCTGGGGGACACGACTTGTGAGGAGAGGCTGAGGGAACTGGGCTGATTTAGCCTGCAGAAGGGAAGACAGAGGGGGATTGAATAGCATCCTTCACCTCCCTGCAGGGGGGCTGCAAAGAGGATGGAGCTGGACCGGTCTAGGTGGGGGTAGATGACAGGACAAGGAGCAATGGGCTCAAGCTACAGCAAGGAAAGTTGAGGTTGTATATTAGGAATTTTTTTTCTCACTACAAAGCCTTCACCGGGATGATGTAGCTGGGGCTGGTTCTTCTTGGAGCAGGCGGTTGGACTAGACATGACCTCCTGATATCCCTTCAACCCTCATTTTCTATGATTGTATGACTCATTTTACCAGGGAACATGCTGGTTTTTCCAGGATTTGAAGTCTGTAATTCAAGCCTGAGGGTCTTTCCATCAACACTAGTGCTAGTGTAGCAAGCTCAAGGCAAAGGAACATTTAACTGGGCAATTATTTGAGAGTAATACTCTGACTTCCTCATGAATGCAAGTTAATATGCATACACCATGGCTCCTTCTTGTCCTGAAGCCTATACACACTGCCATCCTGTGGCTTCTGCCATTGCTGCATTTAACCAGTCATTTTCTTTCAAATGGAGTTTTAAATGTGTGCAGATAATGCTTCATTTGCACAACTGAAAGAACCTCTCCTCCCAAGGGCTTCGTTTCCTTGTGTTAATTGTTGTTTGCATATTAATATATATATATAATATTAATATTCTATGAATCTGTATAGACCACAGACAGTAGATGTGCTGATTGCTGCCCCTGTAATAAACCAGTGCAGAGGAAGCCATCTCTATGATCATCTCTTCTTCAGGAAGATGGGGAAGAAGGTATGAGTAAATACTAGAGATCAGACCACAAGAATAGGGTCTCAGATACTGGGTCTAGTTCTTGGCCATCTTGACCGGTTCACTTACTTATCTTTGAAAAGTCACATCATTTGTCTATAAATTAAGGATAATATTGCAGTCCCTCACCGGAGGGGCTGTGAGGCTCGAATGCATCCCCTGATGGGTTCCTATCAGATGTGACCTCCTGAGCTCCCTTCCAACCCTTATTCTCTATAGAGCTATAAAACATCATCATTCACAGGTGCATGGATGATGCAGGCCCAGCCCACCCTAATGCACAGGTAGCTAAGCCCATGTACCCCTTGCTCTGAGCATAATACCTAAATGACTGTCCTACCAAGTCAGGCTCTCCTAACCTTGCTCCAGGACTCTTTCAGGCTTGGTGGCCCAGTATGCCAGCTTCCATGGGAGCAGGGGAGGGTGTCACCATCCAAAGTATTCAATACCCTGGTTGCCAGGGCTGCCTGCTAGAAAGGCACAGATGAGGCTTTGAGTCCTGTCTGCTTGAGATGGGCCAAGAAAGCTGGTTTAGAAGCCATGGAGTGTGCTCCAAGCATTTGCCTATTGGGCAGAAGGAAAGCATCACCAACAGACATGGCTGTGAAGTATCCCAGCCTGGACCTATCCCAAAACTTGGGCTAGGTTGACTCACTTCCCCAGTCTGGGCTGCAAAGAAAGCTTGTATAGGAGTTTAGTGCCTTGGTGATCAAACCGGATGGCCTCCAAGTGTCCAGGAACTTTTGCAATAGGTTTTTGTTGCCAGCCCAGGCCATTTTCAAGCCCCTTGCAGAAGTGCAGCTAAAGCAGAAAGCCCTGAAGCCTGTTCTGGGTGACTACAGAGTGAACCTCTGCAGAGGTGGTCAGCATAGGATAGGTTAGCCATCAACACGTCCAACTAACCCAGCAATGAGATCCTATTAAAGACAGCGCAAGGCCTGAAAGGAAACCTTGCAAAGTAAGACCTTCAACTGAAGTATACTATATCAGAGCATTGTCCAAAAAATGTTAATAGTAGTGATAGGTGCAACCAAATGTGTAAGATGCCATGTTGCTGTAAGAGATATATTTATGTTAAGTTTCTCAAGTGAGTTGTAAAAACCATGCTGTCTTTTCACCGAAGACGGTAAATGAGGGGGAAGAGAAAACAGGACAGCGGCAAGCCATGATGGGAAAGGAGGAGATAAGAAAGCCTCCCTCCGACAACTATAACTGTCACAGGGATGTGAATCCTGATGCTTAGCTACTCTCACAGTGTCATTGTGTAGACCCCTTCGATATAGGAAAGCAGGAAGGGGTGCACGGACCACAGGTTGAAAACCTCTGCTCTAGATGCTTTCTTATCGATTGACTCATATGTGCCAGTCTATGTCCACTGCCTGGATCCTCCTTTTTTCCCATTTCCAAAAATGGGGACTATGTTTGCCCTCTTCCAGCCTTCTTGGACCACCTCCTCTCGATCCTCCCCACCCCTCCAACCCTCTGTAAGTCTTGAAAGAGGCAGCGAGTGGTTTCCCAGTGGCTCCAGGCAACTCCTGGATTGATTTAGGATGAATCTCACCTGGCCTTGCTGTAGTCAACAACCTGCTAGAGAAAGCAAAATCTAAGCTGTTGTTTCCCCGCTGAGTTTTTGCCACCTGCCCTTACTGCTCACTGTGCTTGCTTTGCACAGTTAAGCTTTTTTGTGAAGACTAAAATAACACCAAAAAAGGGGGGGGTTAATCTGTATTGCCTCTCTGCATCTCACTTCTCTCAGAACTTGCCAAGGAAGGGTGATCTGCCATTGGACAGTATTTTGCTAGAAATAACACACTGGGGTGGGATGGGAGGTGGGGGAGAGTTTATCAGAGATAGGCCAACTATTGCATGTTTATTTGTGGAAGAGGAGATGCCTTTTTTGAAAGCTGCATTGACTCTTTTGGGCACAGACCTTCCCAAAATCTTCAGGATGCCTTGGGCAGAGTGGTGGACTGTGTTGGACAAGCCTGGCTATGTTTAGCGGGGAAGAGTTGGTGAAGTATGATTATGCTTTTATTTGTGAGGCTCATGCACAAGCCAAGCTGGTCAGCATTTTACAAATGATGAGTTTTTTATGGAGTTTTTCACTGAAATGCAGATGTTTGAGCACCCCCACCCCGCAAACAAAAGAAAAACAAAACAAAACAAAACATAAAAAGCAACATAAAAGTCAAGTTTGTCAGTTCGGTGCAACCTGTGCAGAACTGCTTGAACTTTTTCAATGATTGAAATGTGTTTGGGGTTTTTTTTTTAAACAGTACAAAACTTGAGGGGTTTCTACTTTTTTTTTTTTCCTTTTCAACCAGCTATTTCCAAAATTGTAAGGCTCTCCATGTGTGTTAACCTAAAGGAAAGACTATGGAGTCAAACCTGAAAACAGTGACAGAAAATCTGTGCCCTTCATTTCTTACTATTTATATTCACAAGTACCTTTCAATTCCTGGACTTTGCATCAGGGCTGCACATGCTGGACCTGGGCCCTGGGAGAGTCCCACAGCGCCGGGTATTTTGTGCAGGGAATTCAAGCACTTATTATAAGTACAGATTGCCTTCCCAGCAGGCAAGCCCGAGGTGCTTTAGCTCCTTGATTATTTTTGCTGACCCTTCGGCAAAAGGTAGGTAAGGTCCTTGCTAAGTAAAACAAGTTGTATTTAAACCATCTCGGTGCATCTTAGACATTTTAATTTTAAAATGCCACTGCTCTTGTTTGTTTGGAGTTTGCAGGAGGAGGGTGGATTCTGTTTTAAATCTATCTTACACACTTATCACGGTCTGTCTCTCTTGTGGGTTTCTAAACAAAGACTCATCATATGCATGGAAGCTTTAGAAACGTGGCAAATTGCATTACAATGCATCCAGCCATCCATACAGTTGCAGGCTAGGAATTCAACAACGAACGTTCCAGCTCCATCAAAGAAGGACGGGCTATTTCTATGGATGGCAAGAATATCCAGAAATATGATGAACATTTTTTTGGAAGGGATAGAAAGCATCAACAGGCAGAGCAGAAAGCACTTTGCGACTATTGGGGGTGAATGTGGCCTCAAGTTGCAGCAAGGGAAGTTTAGTTTGGATATTAGGAAAAACTTTCTCATGAAAGGGGGTGGTGAAGCACTGGAATGGGCTACTCAGAGAGGCGGTGGGGTCAGCATCCTTGGAGGTTTTAAGACCCTAGTAGACAAGACCCAGACGTAGCTGCAAAGAGGATGGAGCTGGGCTGTTTTCAGTGGGAGCAGGTGACAGGACAAGGAGCAATGGGTGCAGGCTGCAGCAAGGAAAGTTGAGGTTAGATATTAGGAATAATTTTCTCAGTACAAAGCCTTGTCTGGGGTGATGTAGTTGGGGCTGGTCCTGCTTTAAGCAAGGAGTTGGACTAGATGTGACCTCTTGATGTCCCTTCCAACCCTCCTTTTCTATGATCCTATCCATCCAGACAGAAAATAGTTTGTGCCACCTCTCTCTACCTCCAGCGAGTTGATTGTACTTGTTTCTCAAACCCCTGATGCTGACTAATGTCAGAGGCAGGATACTAGACTCGGAGTACTGTGAATTTGAGCTGGGCTGGCAGCTCCCACGTCCCTCTGTTCGCTCTCATACTGACAGCTAGGTCTGGGAAGCATGAACAAGCTAAGATTATAGGCTTTTAGGCCTTTTGGGGACTTTTAGGCTCCCATTGTTCATGCATCCAGGTATTAGGCAGAGTCAAGGAGGAATTATGATCCTCTCCCTTCACACAGCACTGAGCCATTCAATCCCAACGGCGTATGGGTATATGGTGCTCACATTTCTCACGGCTGCCAGGAAAGGAGGTGAGGGTGATTCTGGATGAGCCATACCCCTACTGAGGTCCCTTCCAACACTGCAAATCTATGAAAACTGTTTCAGGATATGTATTCCCATGTTCTTAAGTAACAAACTGAAAATGAAGCTCTTTTGTCTCTCAGTCAATCCATTTGATTCGTATTCCCTTAGAACTGACTGCCCTTTTGACTGCAAGGGAGGACAGGGTACTGTTTTGCAACGGGCATCTGCAGTGTATTTACAAACCAGAGTTTTATTTAGTGAACACGTGACACGTGGGTGCAAGGACCACGTATGGACATTACATTTCTACTGGTATAAGTGATCGGAAACAGGTCTATACCCATAACTAAACAGAAATTCAGCAAACATGAGCTGGTTTAAAAACGGTGGAACCGGGTGTAGGATTTGCACCCCGCACCAGAGGCCGATGCGCGTGCTCTTTGCTATCGATCAAACCCATGCTACTTACAGAAAACCACGTGGCATAGATCAGTTCCACCGTGGGCATTTTCAACGTCTGTACTTAGCCAAAGTCTTATATTTTCAGAACGAGATACCTTAGGGTGCTTGTATGCATGGCGGGGGTTTAGTCTTCTATGCCCCCAAAATTGAAATGGTGGGGTTTTAATTGAAACCCACTGTTTCAATTTAGGGGTTTTATTGTTCTGTCATGTTACGGCAAGAGGTCCAATCCCTTTTTTTTTTAGCAGAGCATACCCCATAGCCAGGGGTGAGCTGCTGGTGGGCCAAGCAGCCCCAGAGCTCTGGGGGACCTTGATCCTTCCCTCCATGGCTGCAAGACTCCCCAGGGAAGACTTGGATTGGGCTGGGCCAGAAGAAGTGATGAGAGGCCCGATCTACCGTGGCCAGGGGATGAGCTGACTAACAGCTGCAATGCTTCACTGCAAACTAAACTATATCGGGATGTAGTTTGCAATGATGCAAACTCATCTAAAACCCCCAAAACTGATGCATGTGTGATGTGTGATGCCATTAAGCTACACAAATGACATTTTCATTATGTATACATCATGACATCCTTATATGTACAAGCGTCCCTAATGTCAAGGACCTTCCTTTTATTTAGCCACTAAAATAAGGAACTTTATTTCAGAGATGGTGACATATAAAGCCCATCAGAAGACACTTGCCACATCCTGGAAATCAGAATACTTATTCAGTTAAGGAACCAGGCAATTTAACTACCGAAACATGGATTTGAAACATGGATTATTGGAATTTATTTTTTAAGTAGAGCAACTGAATGCATGTTAGTGCCATTTTCATCTCAACTTGGAAAATGCGATCCAATACTTCGCAAGTAAATGATGCCACTGTTATAATCTTACGCATTCAAACACAAAAATTAATTCCTTGTAGGATAACGGTTGACAAAGTCTGACTTTTAAACATATGCTAATGACAATGACAGCAGATTCATAGATGTTAGTCAGGCATGATCTACCTGCTATGAATCCGTGCTAACAGTTGGTGGGCTGGTTTCGTTTTTGATGCAAAATTGGGAGTTTTATCCTGATCTGTGTTTAGGAAAACAGAGGCAAAAAACTTATTGAAGACTTCAGCTTTGTCCCTCTTATCTGCCACCAATTGTTCTAGTTTCTCCTATAGGGGTCCTATATTACCCTGTGCCCTCTTTTTGCTCCCTATATACCTGCAGAAGGACTTTTTGTTGTCTTTAAATTGTGTTCCCAGCTTAAGTAGCATTGTTGCTTTTGCCTTTCTGGCTGCCTCCCTGCAAGTGAGGGCCAAGGAGGTGTACTCCTCCTTGGTAGCTACCGCCTGCTTCCACTGCCTATATGCCTCTTTTTTTGCCCTTAGGCTTTCCTGGATTTCTCTGTTCAGCCAAGAGGGTTTCGTGACCCCTTTACCCCCTTTCCTTTCCAATGGGATTGTCTCCTTCTGGACCCAAAGGATCGCATCCTTTAGGAACGATCACCCTTCCTGGACTCCCATCTCACCAATGCTCCTGTTCTTCAGTGCCTCCCTAACTAGTTTCCTGAGCACACCAAAGTTAGCCTTTCTGACGTCTACCACTTCTACCCTGCTGGTTATCTTTCCCACCCTACATCGGATGGTAAATTCATTCAATTGATGGTCACTATCCCCTAAGTTACCTTGTGTCAGTAGATCTCCCACCAGGTCATCCCCCGGTGCTCATCCTCATGGTGTCGTGGCCACACTACCAAGTCCCCATGGTCATCAGCTCCCCCCCCAGCCTTCTCTTGTGGAGGCTGAACAGGTTCAGGTCCCATCGCCTCTCATTGTAGGGCCTGCCCTGCTGCCCCCGGACCATGAGGGTGGCCTCCTCTGGACCCTCTCCATGTT
>JAGPOW010000157.1:136018-150424 GCA_030014935.1 Caiman crocodilus
TTTTTTTTTTTTTTGCAAAAATCTTGTTGGTCTAATAAAAGATATCCTCTCTACTACAAGTCTTGATGTTGGTCACTTGGAAGCTGCCAGAGGCCGGTTCATCCTGACCCACCCTGAGCTGATCTGAAATTCAGGGGCCTTTTGCTAAATCAGCACTTTTCATGCTTGCAGAACGATCTGCTGTGATTTTCAGAGATTAATGACAGGTTAGCCCTGGGGGCACAGGACCCCCCTGATTTTAACAGGTGTTTCTATCTATCACCTCTTCACTTTGGCTGGATGGGCCTCTGCTACTATATAGAGAAAGTCAATTATCCAGAAAGACAATTAAGTGGAAGGTTTAGTATTAACACAGCCATTAGTCCACAGTTGGGTTTTGCTCATCAGCATTGGGTGTTTTTGCCAGTGCTTTGAGATCTTCAACTATTATACGGTGCCAGGGATGTATTTGGTAGCCGTGTTGGGCCAATAAAAGGTATCATTTTGGAACCGAGAGTTCTAGTTTTTTTGTATGTCCATATGGTGCCATGCATTTATTTCTCGTTGGCTTTACTATTTGCTGAACAGGGGAGCCAGTATAGTTCTCAGCATTTCATACTGTAGTGCTTCATGAGCTATAAAACTTGATGGGGACACTATTCCAGATAGCCACTTTCCACTGTACTAGGAGACGATGAGTACAGGAGCCACTGACCACAATTCTCTCTGAAATGCACCATTTTAAGGTGCATATTGCCACCTGCAGGCTTCATGATTTTCCTGCCTCCCCTAATGGCAGTGATTCTCAACCAAGGGTGCCTTCAGAGCCTTTCAAGGGTGTCGTGGGGTGCCACGCAATGTTTGCACGGGTAGGTGTGCAAACTTGATTCACAAGATAAACCCAGAGGAGCCACACTGGCTTGAACACGATGCATCTCTTTCTGCCCCGCTGCAGTCTTCCGGCGTTCTTTGCAACAGAAGAGTTTCTCTCATTTTTCTGTAGTATTTTTTTTTTAAACAAAACTAAGAGCTGGTACTTTTCAAGGGGGGTGAGGAGGGGGCTCAAAGCTGTCAGGGTTGAGACCCACTGCCTTGGGAAATAGCATCCCATCCCTCTCCACACGTTCACTGTCCCAATTTCAGCCTTAAGGCCTTTCACATTGATTCCTACCATGCCTATTTGGTAGTTGCTGTGACTATAGCGCTGTGGGGAGCTTTGCCCATGGAGTGAGACAGAGACACAGAAATAATGACAATAGCACTTCCACCCTGCTTTTTACACACCCGTATACTTTTATTTGTTTCTTTGCCAGTCGCTTCACAAAGTACAGAGGATTTCACTGCTCTCTCCAGCGAGACTGGCCTTTTCCCTGACTCCTATGATGCTAGCAGGTATCAAGAGGTGCATGTAGCCCATGGCTTTATTCCCAAAATGCTACTGTTGGCATTTGCCCTCCAAGACATTCATCTGCCCTTTGGCTGTACTGTTGCCTCACTCTGTTAAATCCCTCTGGATTTTCTTACCCTTCTCTCTATTACAGCCTAGACAGCTGGCCAAAAATTTTCAATTATATTTATAGAGCGAGAGAGAGAGAGCGCGATACATATACACATATACATACATATAGATAGATACTGATACATATATATACACATATATACATACATATACATGTATACATATGCATACATACATATATATACATATATACATATGCATGCATACATATACCTATATACACATACATTATATACACATACATACATACATACATACATACATATATTTTTTTTTTCTTGGTCTCCCAGTAGAGGTGCTAAATTCAGTCCACAACAGTTTGAGAATCCTATTATATCTTATCTATGAATATTCGGATGAGCACCAGCAAAAGACAAAATGATATGCAAATCCCCGAAGTGTTGAGGAGATTCAGCATGAGATGTCTCTTCACCTGAAACCCGCACAGCGGAGAAAGTAGGATATTCATTCACTGCTAAGTGACACCCTCTTGTCAAAAACTTCCCAGCCTCTCAGTCCTGGAGGACGAAATTTCATTATTCATGTATTCATATTATTTTGAGGTTTAGGAGTCCAAGCGACGGGTCAGGACTTTGCCACTCAACATGCTGCTGAGACGGAAGAAAAAAAGGGGCAATTCCTGCTTCAAAGAGTTTATAATCCAAGAGTGAGATGAAAGACAGGCGAGACGTGCACGGAGACACCGTGGTCCTGCATGATAAAAGCAGAGGTCTCTGTGCACCGGTAACGATGCCAGGAGCAGTCACGGATCAGGAACACGACAGAATAAACCAGCAGGGGCTTCACATTTGAATAAAACCAATTAGAAAGGGGTGGGGAAATTGCTGAAATCATCATCTGCCTCAGTTTACCCTTCTCAGCTGGAACCTTCACCTGTCAAAAAATCATGGCTCACATGGCCTCTATTTGTAGGAATCCCATTTGAGAAATACGTGGCAAATGCATATTCATGCATCCGAACTGGGCTTGGCTTCACGGTTCATTGGCCAGCTAATAACTGAGACCTGCAGGATGAATCACAAGCATAGAGTGACGCTTGTGCAGTGCCGTTAACCCTGCGCCATACAGGTGAGCTCTAAAATACAAAGGGGGCCAAATGTACAATGCAATGGTCCTTTCTAGCCTTAGCCTTTGCAAAAGCCGGGCTTCCACGGGGATGATTGATGGCTATAACAATTAGCGGGACCGATTTCGATCACAAGCCCAGCTCACGTGAGGAGCTAGGATGCTGGGCAAAGTTTTAGCTGTTTGGACACATTCCTGTGTCCCTGCAAAGTGCCGTCACACCAGGCCGGGCGCTAGGCAAGGTGAGCAGCACGCTTCACTCCTCCCGCTGAAGATGAGCAGACAAGACGGGGAAGGCACACGGGGTCGCCAGGAGAGGAGGCCCAGTGAGACCCAGGCATTGTGCACACCATCCCCTGCTCTTTGCTGGCTCTTTGGCTCACCTCCACACACTAAGCAGAGGGCTTTCGCTCTCTGCCGCACCATGACGGCCTGTTTCCCGAGACCTCGTGCTTAATGAACATGCTTGAATAATGCACGGTTTAACTTCCAACGTGCAATCTTTTGTACCTGCTTACCCAGACTTCCAGCTGCCCTGTTGCCTCCCTTTGCTAGGTGTGACTGGACTCTCTCACATATCCCTCCAAGCTAGCCTAAACCCCCAACTCCAAAATAAAAAAGAGGGTCCTTGATTTCCTCAGTAAAGATGTTGAGATTGACTCATGACTATGCAAACAGGCCTATTTTTACCTACCCGTGAGCAGCGCTTTAGCTCAAAACCCTGCGTAAGCCCCTGAACCGTGAGGACACTCAGCATGGTGGTTTACTCATCTGAATCCCACCGAGTGGCAAGACAGGAAAATTTGCTGGCTGCTACACAACAATATTGTGCGACTTTTTCGGCTGCCTAGTCCTGGAAGAGAAGCTTTTGCTTTTATTATGCATTTATTCTTGATAATTGTGAGGTCCAGGGGTCTGGGTGGTCAATCAAGTCTCTATTTCATGAGAACAAAAAAGGGAGCTTCCAGTCTAAGTACAAGGCACGGCATGGATGAGAGGTACAAAGAAACTCTGTGGGTCTGTGTACCCACAACAACAGCCCATGACCAAGTGACCCGGGTATCGGTATTGTAGAAACAGCAGCTTACTTCTTTTCTGCAATCCCTCACAGTTGAGGATGATTGTCTTGCAAAGACACAGCAGCCACGGCATGCAGGTTTGAACAGCACTGGTAGGAAAGAAGGTGCAAACCTCCAGGAATATGTATTTCCCTATTTTTTGGCCAGACCAATCTTCTACCAAAAACATCCTGACCAGCTTGGCCCATAGATGCAATAATCCAATGGGTGATATATTTAGCAAATATATGTACATGTATTTATTGTGATTGATTATGAAGCAAAGGAGCTTGAGTGGTAAATCAGGCTTGCACAGCTAACGGATGTGAATGAGGATTGGTTTGGGAATGATTAGCAAAGCAATAACCAAGTCAAGTGATTCACATGCTAAGCTAGTGTGTAGTGGACTCTGTATTGGGTGACATGCAATGCTCCAGCCTACACCAAAATGAAAACAAGATCATCCAAAAAAGTTCCTTCGGCCTACCTGTGTACATACCTATGAATGTGCTTCTCTGGAGCAGGACTTTACCTCTCAGTTAATACCGTTCATAACACCATAGAGAGATGAACAGAGCTGAGGAACATAGGGCACCTTGGACAGCATGGGCTCTTCACCCCTTCCCTCCCTAAATTCCTAGCTGCTCTAGCCGTAAGAGAGCAAATATTGGATAATGTGCCATTATCACCATACTCCATGTGAACATTTACTCCATATCCCTTCCCCCTGAGCTTGCACATTATAAAAGAAATTCCAAAACACCTTTATAATATTGAATTGGCCAATAGCTGGTAACTCTCCTTAGCAAGGGAAGTTGCAGCAAGGGAAGTCTAGTTTGAATTTCAGGAAAAAACTTTCTCACTAGGAGAGTGGTGAAGCACTGGGTTACCTGGAGAGGTGGTGGACTCTCCATCTTTGGCCCAGCTCAGCAAAGCCTTGGCTGGGATAATTTAGTTGGGGCTAGTCTTGTTGTGAGCAGGGGGTTGGACTAGACCTCCTGAGGTCCCTTTGTGGAGGAAAGAAAGAGGAGTGAAAGAACAAAAGTTAAAAAGTTAAATTGTGGCTTGGGTCTACAGCTTGGGTTTGCAGTTTATTGTTCCTTTTTTGCCTTATGCAATTATGTGTAATTTCCTTTGTTCTTTCTACCTGTATATTTAGTATCATGCAGCTATAATTACAGAATGTAATATCAGCAAACTAAAAAGTGTAAAAGCCTTTGTCACCCTTTGATGGGTGGGGGAATCTTCTCAAGCTCCGGCTAGAAACTCCCCGCCTACAGTTTAATAAAGCTTCTACTGACCTGACCGAAAAGTTGCAGTGGTAATTTCCACGACACCTCAACCCTCATTGTCTCATTTTCTATGACCGTAAGGAACTATAACTTACAGTCTCTCCAGTTACATGCCTCAGTCTGAATAAGTCATCCTTTGACCAAGGAGCCTGAGGACCCCCTTGCGTATCTGTTTCGTTTTGATGCTGTAAATGATGGGATTCAGCACAGGGGGGACAAGCAGGTAAATGTTTGCCATGAGGACATGGACCAGAGGAGAAGTGTGTTTGCCAAATCTATGGACCAGGGACAAGCCGACCATGGGGATGTACAGTACTAGCACAGCAAAGATGTGGGACAGACAGTTGTTGAACGCCTTGAGACGTTCTTCTGGGGAAGCGATGCCCACAACTGTCTTAATGATCATAATATAGGATACAACAATGAGCAATGGATCTAAAACAATGATGACAATCATGACCGCTAAGCCATACCGACTGTTGAACGTGGTGTCCGCACAGACCAGCCTCATCATATCCTGGTGCAGGCAGTACGGATGGGAAAGCACACGGGACCTGCAGAACGGCAATCTTCTCAGCAGGAAAAGTGATGGCATCACAGCTACAATGCACCGGCATGGGATGGCCACCCCTATCTTGGCGATTCTGGCACTGTTCAGGATGGAGGCATATCTCAGCGGCTTGCAGATGGCCACGTAGCGGTCAAAGGCCATGGCCAGGAGCACTGTGGACTCCATGAAGGAGAACGTATGCACAAAATAAAGCTGAGCAAAGCAGGCATCAAAGCTGATTTCCCTGGAGTTCAACCAGAATATTCTCAGCACCGTTGGCATTGTAGAGAGCAACAAGCCCATATCAGTGAGAGCCAGCATAGAGAGGAAATAGTACATGGGCTCGTGGAGGCTGGGATCCGTCTTGATGATCAACAGGATGGTGCAGTTCCCTACCAGTGAGACAAGGTAAATGGAAGAGAAGGGGATGGAGAGCCAGAGGTGTGCTGCTTCCAGCCCGGGGATGCCCGTTAAAATGAACATAATCTCTGTGGCATTGGAGCTGCAGAGAGATGACATGGTGTCCTGGGGACATTCTGCATTAAAAGCGAGAAACAAAATCACAGCTTTAAATAGTGCCTAGTAAAGTACATACTCAAGCTGTCAGTGAGGCAAAGTCATGCATGCTCCTCAGCCAACTTAATAGATCTACTGGCATGGCCAACCTTACCCCCAAAATATTGCAATGCATGCCCTGCTCTGTGTGAAGTCAGAGTATGAAGATACATGGAGCACGCCACAAAAGATGCTTGCAATTCACGTTAAGCGAGCACTGATTTATACTGTTTCATACCCTAGATATGGTGGGTGCTTATTCAAAGTCTAACATTATCCTTTTCTTTTTCTTAACAAGCATGTAGAGCAAACCTTCAAAACTATTAATTGTACCGGCCAAAAAACGGGGAAATGAGTGAAAAGTTGGGGCGGGATGCAATGATTGTTCTGGGGGGATTTTTCCTAATCATGGGTCAGCACATTCATAGGAAAGAATGAGATTTTTCTGTACAAGAAAGACATGCCTTATCACGGGAGGGGAAAGAAATTGAGTCTTTTTGTTTGACTCAGGGGAGATTTAATAATTACCTACCGGGAGCTATATGTGTGGAAGAGCTATCTGATAATAGATGGCTCCTCATCATCACAGAGAAAGCATAACCAGCTGCACTGAAGCTGGCAGGTACAGCAAGGTGAATCCAGACTAAAAGACACACTAACTCAGCTTTCTCTTGGACCGCCATATAGCCAACGCACATTGTTGACCAACAGAATCATACAAGATGGATGCAATTTCCAGTCCTAATGTCAATGAAATTGCATCAGGATCAGGTTAAGAAAGTGCCTTGCAAGGAGAAATTAATTCCAATTAATTCAGCCCTCCAACCCATCACCCTGATTTCCAGAAACTCACCGCAAAGCTGCCAAAATGTGCAGCTTTTTCTTCTAGTTGAGAACAGACAGCACAACCCAGTTGCTCTTTCCCAGGCTACCTGCATAAACCTGCTTATATGGGCTGTGTGAAGCCCTCAAGGGCAGCTAAAGACTGGTGTCACCTCCCTGGGGAGCAAAATGACCTATGTTGACCCCCAAATCTATGTCCTGGGAACAAGAGATGTTTCCAGAGTCTGCCCCATGAAAAAACAAATGTTGAAGGGAACGCATAGAAATCAACATGAATAGCAATTTTAATAGTAAAATGCAAAAGGTGTATGGATGGCAAGATAATATAGGCAAAGTATATTAAACCAACTAATCAAATGTCTATTAATAACAGATTACGGTTAATAACAGCGAATGGCCTGAGGTCTCAAGGGAGGTAGACCAAACACTACAAGGACACCTTGAAGGCAGACGTCAAGAAAACAGACGCCAACATCAAGAGCTGGGAGGAAATGGCTGTGAATTGCCGCCACAACCTCAACCAAGTGGCTGCTCATTTCAAGGTAAAGTATATCACCCTTGAAGCAGAGAAGAGAAAACAGAAAAAGGAAAAGGAGAAAAATGCTGGCCTTCAGCTACTTTCCTCTGTGGAAAAACCTACAACCTCTGCAGATGTGTCTGTGACTCAGGGATTGGAGTCTTAAATCATTGCAAGACCCATCCACGAACCGTTGTCAAGATCATCCTTGAATCAAGGCATGGCTGATGAATAAGAAAAAAGTTAATATTTGAAATAGAGACTAATCTTAAAGTAACTAAGTCTGAAAATCTTAAAAGGCTCTACCAGGTGCCCAGTCTCTCGGGGAAGAGGATTTCTTGCTGAGGCTTAAAAAAAAAAACCAAGTTTCAAAGAACAGCTTATTTTGGTCCATTTGCAGATAGGTCATTAGGCAAGAACTGCCTTTCGAGGCTGCTGTAGAAAGGCAAAGGTGAATGTGAACCTGGGCGTTTGAAGGTGAACCTGTGCATTTATACCCAACTGCTTACCGCAGCTTCAAAAGCTTGTTAAACCTGGGCGGACAACATAAAAATGGGCCGAATAGGTTATTTCACCATAATAGTAACATGAACACTGTGCAACATGGCTATTGAGCATCACTTTGTTTGCTGTCAAGCAAAAAGGCTTGTTTTTTAAATGCAAATATGAGCTATGTTCACCCTGAACCAGCTCAAATGGGTATAAAAGCACTAGGTGACTTGACACGAGTCTGAACCAGCGTCTCTTTCCCTTCTCTTCTGAACTCTTTGCTCACCTGCTCTTTTCCTCTGCTTCTTCTTCCGTTAGTGAAACTCTGGTCCAGGAGATGCTGTAAGATTACACCATGAAGCAGCTTTGGGCCTCAAGCAGTGTACACCCATGTGCACAGGCACAGACAGCTCAGAGTTAAATCTGCTCTCAGTTGCAGCCATGCAATAGCATTGCCCAGAGCCCCCGGTCATGGACCGAGCCCCTTTGTGCCTCCAGCTCTGCAAACACCGAAAAATGATGGTCTCTGGCTGAGCGCGAGCAGAAGGAAGAGCCAGGTATGAAACAACAGCGCCCTATCAGGTCCTGTTGCATCCATCACATGCACGTAGCAGCCCAAATCAGCTACATGTCTGCACCAGGTTACACCCAGACTCTGCCTCTGAGACAGAAGCTGGGGCAGATCCAGGGGTGCTACCCTTTGATTTCCCCAAATTTAAACCAACTGCCTGGCAGTCGCAGCAGCATTTCTATCCAGGCAGCAGCAAGGGAGTCACTTGACGTCATGCTTTATTGTCATCTACCCAATTCCTGCTGAACCCTTCCTTCCCCACGTGTCGTGACCCTTTCCTTTTTTAATGGTCTTGATGCTCTTTAATTAAACTATTCTTTCTTCTGCAATTCTGCTGTCTGCCTGTTGCTGTTTTAAATGTAGTTCCTATTTCACAGCCCTGCCACCTGCTTTCAACTTTAGCTAAAAACATGGACTGAGGTGTACATCAATGCAAGTGTGCAAGCAGAGAAGCACTGGATGCACCGTCCAGATGCTCAAGAACACAAGATTTTGTTTTTATGAATCTGAAAAAGATGTGCCTTTAATTTTAATGACTAAAAAAACCAGCATTTTTTATTATTTTTTGCCTAAGTGTGGTTTTAATACATATGATGCAGCAAATTGATGTACATTCCAGTATAATAATAGCTGGTTTTGCTTCCATCTTGAACTAAATCATCTAGCCCGAGGCCCCTAACCTAGTAGCAAAGCTTTCAGTTTCTCTCACCTACTGTGTTGTACTTTCATACATAATTTATGATCTAGCAAATGAATGCACATTCACATAAATTTGTGTCTGTTTCTGCTTCCATCATGAACTGGATCATCTAGCCCAAGGCCCCTAGCATAATAGTAAAGCTTCTAATTTCTTCTAGGTCCAGAAAGTCCAGCTCACAGCAATCCCTTAACCCACCCACTGCTGCTGCAAGCTTCCCCGGGCTCAGAGAAGCTGCTCTAAATGCACATTTCCCCCAAAGCAGAAGCTGCAAGTGCAAGTCAGCACCAGAGCCAGATCCAGTCTGGTCTCTCTCTCTGCTTTTGTCTCCCATCCTGTGCATTTGTCCTTCTTTCCCTTAAAGAAAATAGGATTGGAGTCCATGAGCACCAAGGCCCCCAGCCCCACAACCTCCCATCCCAGCTTTTCTCATAAAGGACAATGGTGACGTGGGAGGGGGTGACAGACAGAGCGCGGGTCACAGGAAAGTGAATGCTGCAGGAAGGAAAGCTTTGCTGGGCAGATACTTTGCCAAGTTGCTCTGTGATTGTATATACCCAATACAAAAGTTTTACAGGGATGAGGCGGTGATTACGTGCCAGGGGTACATGCCCCTGCTTGATGCTGTGGAGTCAATAAGGACATTTGGGGTGCACGTACAAGTGCATTAATGCGCTTTAGTTAATGCACATTAAATCCAGTACCTCCAGTCACCTATACGTGAGCACAGAGGCCGCTCCGATATGCTAGAATTCCAGTGCATTGGAGCAGACTCACTTAATTAACTCAATTAATTGAGTCCGATGAAGCTGCCTTCTGCATCTTGTGCATCAGCGTTCCCACACTTAAAAATAGCAGAAGAGGCACTTGAACTAAAGCTCATTCAGCAAACTTCATTTCATGTGCCTCCACCATCATTTTCAAGTGTGGGGGTGCTGATACACAAGACTCAGCAGCACTTTAGTGAGCGCTGCTCTGCCCCTGCCACACCCTGAAGCCCGTGTAAAAGCTCCCTTGCAACCCTGAGCAGGCTAGGCAGAGCACTGCACCTGGGCAGCACTTGGGAAAGAAGCTAAAACCACTAGAGGCATCTGGCATTTGCGAGACAGGTCAGTAGCACAGTTGAGAAGGTGCCCCTTTGCAGGATGCCAGGCACTCCAGTGCCCCAGAGCTGAGCACAATGCGAGCAGAGAGACAACTAGGGACCGCTGGCAGGACTGAGAGGGTTAATTTGCTTTGCTCTTTAGGCAAGTCTCAGGGCGCCAAATCTGTTTAGCTCTCACACCCAGGAGACTTCCAGGGATAGATAGATATATATCATGCCCCCATACGCCCAGAGCCAGAGAGCTGTGAATAGCAGCTGGTTCCTTTAGCACCGTGCAGTTGCCCTCATCGAAAGACAGGAAGCCATTACTGGTGAGTCCTTAAAGTTATCGGTGATGTCAGGGGTTTTTTTTCCCCCTTCTTCCTGAGAGGCACCAAGTGTTGGTTGCAGCCAAGGCTGGGGACTTGGATTTAGGGGTGGGTGGGGGGTGCCAATGCCCTTGCTGGGACTAAAACACAGAGACTCCAGGTTGGAGGGTCTTCCTCCTCAGCTCAGTGCCACACCGATCGCCACGTTTGGGACCAGAAAGGGTTTTGACCCCACGGTCAGATTGGCAGGGACTGGGGCGGATTTTGCCTTTCTCTGGAGTCCTTTCCCCTGGATCTCGAGTGCAGTTTAACAGACCCCTTCCTGTCCTCACACTGGCAGGACATTGGCAGTGCCCTCATCATCCTGCTTTAACCGAAGCAAAGTTAAAGGGTTTTTGGGTTTTTCCCTGAAGCAGGAGGTGTTCATGTTTCAGACACCCCCAGGTTTTTAAAATCCAGTGAGATAAACATTTCTCTGGAGTGGTTTAGATGAGCACGATCCTGCCTTGAGCAAGAGGTAGGACTGGATGGAAACCCCTGTGGCCCCTTCTATCCCTACTTTTCTATGATACTTTAATTCTACCAAGTAGGGGGTTCTCACATCAGAGACTTAGGGGAATAATGCAGTAGTGCTTGCTAAAGGGTTTGAAGATCCTTGGAAGGAAGATGATGTTTACGCCCACCCACACATTCAAGGAAAAATCAAAATAGAAAAGAAGGAAGGAAGGAGATGGGTAGAGGGATGGATGCTGTATGTGAAATGCTCTAGCCTTGATAGACAAATAAAGCAGAACAAGATGAGGGAAACGTTGTGGGTTTTTTAACCTTTTTTAAGGTCTCCTGATCCTACCCCAAGCCTCCTCTGACCCTGCAGTGACGCAGGTGAGCAACTCCACAGACTTATCAGCGAGCTCATGGAGATGGCTCGCACTTCATAAGCAGCTCAGATTGAGGACTGGTTGGATTGGGGCCTTAATTTTGTTGTGCCTCAGGAAATGGAGCGATTAACCCAGAGTGAGGTATATATTCATTAATGCAAGATGTATATGGAAGAAACAGTGGGGGTGGGAGGTCTTTATTCTTAACCGAACCTAGGATTTAACTGGCATAGCAGAAATTCGGCGGGGCAATTCACTGGGCTGGAATATTGATGTGGAAGGACGTGGCTCATTCAGGAAGCAGCAGGAGGATCCCAGGATAGGGAGCACTGTCTCGTATATGAAAGATGTACACCTTCGCTATACGGTCTAAGACACCAGGATAGAGTCCTATTGAAAGTGCATGGTTTCATTATAAAAGGAGAAAACCTGAGTAAAAACATCAGCCCCAGGGTAGAGGGGTTTTTAACGATTTCATCATCTGTCAGCAAAGTAACACAGAGCCAACCTAAGAAGTTTTGGAACATGTCATGGGTTACTGTTTGGTACAGAAGGCTGAAAAAGAGCAAATAGATGTGAGGTGCTTCTAGCTTGTGGTTTTACATGGGGAGAAACTGTTTGGGAAGGGGTGATGGTGCCAAAGCTCACGATCATTCAGAAGGGAGGAGCGCAAGGACAGCGCGCTTCGGCACACGTCAGACTCCCGTAAACTCGGAGAACGGGCTACTGGGAACCCAGGGCCAGCAAATCTAAGGGGAAAAGGAATAGAAGAGAGCTGCTACTTTCTTCAAGAAGCAATACCAAAACCATAAGCACAAATTATCCCCATGTAGAGGGAAGATAGGAAGCACGATAAAGAAATACCTGGGCTAAATCAGGAGGTCTTCGTGACCTGAAAGTCAAGAAAGATCCATATATCAAGGTCAGATTACTAAGGCTGATTTTAAAGATGAAGCAGGAACAACTACAGCATGAGAAGCAACTGAGGCTCAGGGGTGATCTGGTGGCACCTATAAGTTTATTAGGGGTGACCACCAGTATCTGGGGGAATGTTTGTTCACCAGAGCGCCCCAAGGGATGACGACAAGGTTGAATGGTCGTAAACTACTACCAGACCGTTTCAGGCTGGACATAAGGAAGAATTTCTTTACTGTCCGAGTCCCCGAGGTCTGGGACAGCCTGTCACCGGAGGTGGTTCAAGCGCCTACATTGAACGCCTTCAAGAGGAAACTGGATGCTTATCTTGCTGGGATCCAGTGACCCCAGCTGACTTCCTGCCCTTTGGGCAGGCGGCCGGACTCGATGATCTTCTGAGGTCCCTTCCAGCCCGAATGTCTATAAAATCTGTGAAAAACTATAACAGGTGATAAGAAAACACTCTGTAAGTGCATTAGTGTTAAGAGGAAGCCTGCAGAAAGGCTATTACCATTCAGCAGAGAGGATTCGCTAAGAAACGATGAAGCTAAAAAAGCCAAGGATTCTTCCATGGCTACTTTTTTATTGAATATATATATATATTTTTTTAAATTGAATCTACCCTGAAAGGTAAATTGCGATTAGCTAACTAACTACATCAGCACCAAAAACTAGAGGCAAGGATAGACAAAGGCAAGATTAGAGCCTACTGCGATAAGGCAGATATATTCATCCCAAAGGGGCGTTTTCTGCCTAACTATAGACTAACTCGGCTCATGTGGGCAGGCAATCAAGTGGAGTGCCCCAGGGGCCAGGCCTTGGGCAGTTTTGTTCAGTATATACAAAGATATTGGTTGGTGGGACCGGCCGGGTCCCACCAACCAATGCTCTGAGTTTATGGAAGATGGGTTGAGTGCACCCTCAGCGCGTTTGCAGATGACACCAAGCTGGGGGTAGTAGTAGATTCATAGATGGCAAGGCCAGGAGGGACCTTGGAAGATCATTGGGTCTAGGCCCCTGCACCAAGCAGGACAGATACCTGGGGGCCAGGTGACCCTAGCAAGGTGACTGCTAGTCTCTTCTTCAAGATTTCAGGGAAGCTGATTGCTCCTCCTCTGGAGTGAGCTTACTCCACAGTCTGGACACCCTCACTCTGAAGAAGTCATCTTATTTGGAAACTGTTCAATCTCTTAATGTTCCTAACAGAGTAATGAGCAGCAGCAATAAAAAGTAACAGGGAAGGTTTAGGTTAAATACGAGGGGGAAAAAATCTAAATATACAGATATTTAAGAACTGGGATAAATTTAATAGGCAATCAGGAGAGATTCCCTCATTAGAGATTTTCAAGAAAGAAGTTGAGCAGCATTGTGAGGAAGGATTTAGGCAGGCAAGGTTCCTAGGGTAGATGTGATATATTTTATTAGACCAACGAAACAGTTGGCAAACTTGTTCTTTGTATGCCTGAAGGAGGGTGTTTGTGCCCAAGAGCTGACAGAGTCTGCTGGTGAATAGAAGTCAAAATGGAAAATGAAGAAGGGTGCTTATGCCCAAAAGCTTGCAAAAAAACAGGCTTTGCAATGATTTAGCTGCTCTAATAAAAGATATCACATTTACCCAAAGAACCTTGTCTGCTGTGTCCTTAGAGCAACACAACAGCCCTAGACAAAGGACTTAGGCACAGGTAATCCTATCCAGGGCAGGGAGATGTGCGAGATGACCTCCTAGATGCGTACGATGACCCACCCAACATGACCTGCTTCCTACAGTGAGTTGTGAAGAGAGGCAGCTTAAAGGATGTGTTTCAGGAAGGAGCGTCTCTGCTCCCAACTGTTCAACCTGACACTTCTGATCCCCTTGTTCTTCCAGGCAGCAAGAGCATCAGCAGCTGTGCGTGACACACAGCTCAAGTCATGGCAGCTGCCAACATCACAAGCTCAGAAGCATTTTTCCTGACGGGCATCCCGGGGCTGGAGGATGCCCATGTCTGGATCTCCATCCCCTTCTGCTGCACGTACGCCGTTGTGCTGTTGGGGAACTCTGCCG
>JAGPOW010000157.1:155804-188554 GCA_030014935.1 Caiman crocodilus
GCATCTTCCTTCCGAGCCCCTGCAGACACGATCGCACGTGCCAGCACGTCCTCCTCCTAGGCCTGTGGTGAGCTCCAGGTCTGAGCATGGTCTTAGTCAGGATAATGGTGTCAGGACTCACCAGCAGGTCACTGCTCCCCGTCGCCCCATCGGCAGAGTGCAGCAGCGTGTAAAGGGAGCCCGGGTGCCGCTTGTACTACAAACGCTTCAATCCTACAAGGTGTTCCTATATTGTCCTGGCAAAGCTCGTGGGTGCCAGATTCGTGCTGGCAGTCCATCCCTCTGGATCTTGCCACGACAGCAAGAACATCACATATGAATTCGCTCGGTCCTGCCAGAGGTCCCATGCACCTGGCACACGTGCAAACATACACATGAACGTGTTGATACATCCAAGCACATGTATGCAAACAGGGCTGACAAGTGGACATGTGTGCATGCACCCCCCCACACACGCACATGTGTACGCAGTGTGCATATGTAACCCTCCTGCTTAGCAATACCAAGCTCCAGGTTCAAATTCAGGGGGTTTACACAAATGTGCTGCCTTGGGTCAAGTCCCTACCCGTGAGCTGTTACCAGGTTTATTCAAGGGGAAGAAAGGACACACACACAACCTTTTGGGAAGCCTAACATGCAATGAATAGCTTGCTCTAACTGCACCCCAGGCTGTGCTATCGGAGGTCTCTCCCAGTTATAGCCAAGGGGGGAGCAGCTAGACAGGCTGCTGTAGCACCTAACCCCAACCTCTTCCCTGCTCTCTTGGTGCAGCAAACCCATTAGAGATCTTGGCACAAGGGTCTCCATCTCGTAGACATCCTCCTTTACAAACCTGGTAGAGAGACAGGCCAGCAAGGCCAGAGTCCAGGGTCTTGCTATTTGACTGCACCCCCAAACCAAGTGGAGCCAGGACCATAAGGACTAGCATGTGTTGTCCAGAGCCCAAACCTAACCGCGGAGGCCATCCCAATCAAAGAGCAGTAAAGTATTTGGCATTAATTCTTCACTTAGCTGGAGTGGGGAGGTCTTCATGATCACCCCTTCATTAACGTAACTCCAAACGGGCTGTGCATAGATGTATTAATCATTGTACCTATGGCATGCTCACCAACTGGTGGATCTCGATCCACCGGTAGATTTCGGAGCCTCTTGGAGTCGATCCGAGACTGGGGTGGAGGGGCTGAGCGCCCGCGTCCATGCATGCGTGTGCCCCAGCCCAGCAGGTCAGCCCATAAGGAAGGGGATGGGCAGGAGCTAGACTGACCACGCCACGGCAAGGGACAGAGAGGCAGGAGCAGGGGTAAGTTGAGCAGGGTCCTGTCCCGGAGGGACTTACCCGCTGGAGAGAGAAATAATTTTTTCTCCCTCGGATTCGATCTGCCCCCTCCCCCCCAGCCTTCCCTCCCCACAGACCTACCTGCTGGGGGGCAGGGGGAGGAGTGGTGTCAGCTCATGGCAGATTTTGGGTTGCTTTTCAATGCCAAAGGCTTCCTCGAGGGTTTCTTCTGAAGCTGCCCCCTCCCTGGGCAGCCCAGAGAGGGAGATGAGGGGGCAGGAGGAAGAGCGCAAGGCAGGGGCTGTGTGGCTCCATGATTTGGCTGCAGGTTCAACCCTGGACCCTTGCTCCCTGTGGGAGGGGGAAGCCTTTGCACAGCCCTGCACCCATGTTAGCCTGCGAACATCAAACCCGAGGGCAGCGGCTCTAACAGTAGGTAGGTGCAGAGCGCCCGGATGCTCTTCTTCCCTTGGGTGGACTCAGAGCAGACTGAATTGGGGGGGGTCTGCCCAGGGCACCCCGTCTGCAAGTGGGCATGCAGGGGAATGGGACTCGAGGCGAGTAGGTCAGCTGTCTGCTGGGCCCTGGGGCCCCTGGGACTTCTCCTGTGCTGAAGCATATAGGTGGGGGATGCTGAAGTAGACAGAGGGACAGTCTCATAGTCACTAACACCCTTGGGAATCTGGCCCTTGGAGTCCAGCTGCCTCCAGAGTTAGGAAGGAGCTGGGGAAGAAGCTTTTGGGATCACGGTTTTGGACAGAGAGGTTTCAATTCAAACCTAAAACCTATGGAAGATGCCCAAGTCCTTTGCTGGCCCTGACACCTCTAGAGCAGTTCATCTGTCCTTGGCACTGTCTCTTTAAGAGAAGAAAGGGCTGATTGCAATTAAGTCTCATTAATTTAGTGAGCAACTGTCTCCAGTTGCTTAAAAGTGGTGACAGCTGGGATGAGAGAGGCTGTCTCAGTGGAGCTGAGGGCTGGGCTGTGTGGGGCTGTCTCCACTCTTGAAGCTTTCTCAACTTCGGAGGAAGCCTCCAGCCCAGGTAAATGTTCCTTGCTGTGATCTGGGTTGGCTGGTGGTAGCCTTTAGATCATCTTGATGTGAGTTTGTCACTGGTTTTTGTTTTGCATGGGGATGTGAATGTGCAATGTAAGCCATGCCATTTCCATGGGTTTGTAGGGAGGCCTCTTCATGGGTAGGACCAGGAGTGTTGGGCTCTTCTGTACCTGAGAAAGCAATGCTTTGGGGTGTGGGGACCTGGCTTCCCCCAGGAAAAGGGGCAGCTGCTGACAGCAGTTGTTTTAAAAATAAGGGGAAGGAGGGGGAAGTTAAAACAGCGCTGCTGCCCCTTGCTGTTTTCCAAGTACAAAGTGCATAGGAACCGCAGCCCTGAGTGCCTGGGGGTCCAAGCCCAGAGATGTCTGGGACTCTTTCATCTTGGCCTGAAATGAATTGTTCTGGGCCCCCAAGGTCCTGCTCTGGATCACCCCTGCAGAGGCATGGGGACCTTCTCTGAAAAAAAGGATGATAATAAGCAAGTAAAGCTGGCTGGAAGGGGGTCATGGGGCTGCCCTGCACTTCTGCTGGGGCAGCCCGGAGGCTGATGGTGGGAGGTTGCTGCTTGAGAGACCCCGCAGCCTGCTTCTCTGCACTGGGGGAGAAAGGCAGTGGTCCTCCTGCAACAAGGGGAAAGTGCAGTGACTTCATTGCTGGCTCCCAGGGGCACCTGCAGCTCCCTCCCGGCTCGGGCAGCAAAGGCTGGTTTGCATGGTGGTGGTGAAGGGCCTGGGCTTGGACAGGCTTCTAGGACTCCTTGCTCTAGCTGGATCCCTTCCTGGGTGGTGGGAGCTGAGGATGGGGGCGGCCATTTCTGCATGGTGCTGCTGGGAGCTCTGTTAGACTTGGTGATGTCGGAGCCATTGGCTTCCTGGCCAAGCCCAGCTCAACCTGGCTCCTCGGGCTAGGGTCTGGGGGTGGCCTGCAGTAGTATTCAGCTTTGTGTCCCTGGATAAGCCAGTGGGAGTAATTGGGTGATGCTGGGGGAGATGGAGACCCCCTGCAAGAGCCCACCCAGAGGGTGTGGGGAGCTACCAATGCATCCTAAAGCAGGGCTGGAAGGGGCATCTAGTCCAACCCCTGCGTGATGCAGGATCCAAACCGTCCTGGACAAACCCATTGTCCAACCGCTTGGCAGCTACACAATTGACCCCCAATACGACCGCAAGACGCAATGCCCAAGTTTGCCTTGGGTAAAGCAAGGGAACCATCGCAGATAATGTCCTGCTGCTGTGCAAGGTTGTTGACCGATGCTCAAGAGATTGCAGGAAGAGGTTGTGCCCTCTGTGGTCCATACCAATCTGACCAGAGAGAAATACTCCAATGCAACATCGGTCTGACCCTGAGTGATATGGCAAGACCCTCTAGCCAGGACCCTGCAGATCTAAGTCCCAGCAGAAGCATTGGCACAGCCCAGTCCCCATCCCCAGCCAATGCCCCTGCAGTGAGCAGGAAGCTTATGTTGGGAAGTTTAAAGCACTGAGGTGCCTTATGGATCTCTAAAGGATCAAACGCATCCACACTGATGTCCCCGGTGGGGTCCCTTGGCACGCCTGCACCCATCCAAATGCAGGCAGACCAGCCCCTTCTCTGCAGCTGGTCTCCTGTCCCCTCTCCCATCCCCACCTTGTCCTGTTTGCAGAGAGATGGCAGCGTGGTGGGTCCTGCTGGGGCTCTGGGCAGCCTGCGTCACCAGCCCTGGTGGGGCATCATTGCTGAACGTCTGCATGGATGCCAAGCACCACAAGGCCAAGCCGGGCCCGGAAGGGGAGCTGCATGGTCAGGTGAGGGAGCGACCATGACCTTGACCCTGACCCATTAGCCTGACTCCCATGGCAGCACCAGGGGAAGAACCACAAAATCACCCAGACTTGCATTGTGGCCAAGCCCATTCTGGAGGCTGGTGCTTGGCATGAATGTGAACATGGACAGACTTGGCATTTTGATCTTGTATGTGGTGATGCAATGCACCACAATATTTTGCTCTGGTTAAAGAGAATCTAGAAGCTTTACTAATATCCCAGGGGCCCTAGACCATATTTTTTTCAGTTCCAGATAAAAGCAAACACAAGTAACACTTTTATTGCACCCCTGTTTCCTGGGCAGCTTGCCTTGCCCCCAATCCATGGAGCCTTTGGTGCATGAGTCCAGCTCCTGGAGATCCTGAAACCACCACTGCTATGAAGTCCCACCACTGCTGTGTGGGAGACTGCCACAGCCCCCAGCAATAGTGGGTGGTGGTGTCACTGGTGAACTTGCAGCTGCTTGAGGTTCCCCCCATCCTTGGCTTGGTTGTAGTGCACCCCCTGGAAGGCCAATGCCTGCTGCACGGGCAACACCAGTACAGAGGCTCACCAGGACCAGTCCTACCTGTACCGCTTCAACTGGAACCACTGTGGGGTGATGCCGCGCAAGTGCAAGCGCCACTTCATCCAGGACACCTGCCTCTACGAGTGCTCCCCCAACCTGGGGCCATGGATCATCAAGGTTGGTGCTACTCCCTTGATCGTGAGAGATTAACCTTGATGCTTGTGCTTGGAGCTTCCCCTAGTGACAGCCCCGTGACTGATTCCCTTGGGTGGCTTCTTGTCCTCGATAGGAGAAGCTAATGTTGCCAGTGCCAAAGGTGTTGGGTTCAATTCCTGCCTTCTCCCATCCGATGCCAATATCTGTTTCATCTAGGGAGGTCTGTCTGTGCCTTCCAGTCCTCCTGGCTGTTGGCAGCTTGCAGCAGATGTGGTCTCTCTTCTTCCCATTGCTCTCAGCTCATCCAGCTGTTCTTCGGGGAGGGGGGGAGTTCCACTGTCCAGGGCTCTCCAGATGTTGAGCCTTGCTGTTGAGGCATTCGCTTGCCTGACCTGGCTGGATCACTGGCCTGAATGGAGGCTGCTGAGCTGCCTCTACCTTGCCATATATGAGTGGTGTTTGTACTGGCAGCTGGCTGGTCTGGCTTGCAGTGCATGAACAGCCACCCTGGCAGAAAATGCTTGTGCAGGGAGATTAGTCTCTGAAGCTAAAAAGGGTCTAGCTAGTCACTGCATCCCAGGGCAATGCCCATGACATGGTAGAGCTAGGGAGGAAAAAAGGGGGTGCCCATGCTCCCCTGCATAGAGGCTGCTCCTTGTGGGTGCTGGCTGAATCCACGGGTGCCCCCTGAGGTGCTGAGCTGTGTGCCCATGCAGACGGACAGTAGCTGGCGGCGGGAGAGGATCCTCCACGTGCCACTGTGCAAGGAGGACTGCGAGGAGTGGTGGGAGGACTGCAAGGACTACGTCACCTGCAAAGAGAACTGGCACAAGGGCTGGAACTGGGCCACAGGTCAGTGAACCCCCAAAAAGGTGCTGCAGCCTTGCCCCCTTTGCCAGCCCAGCTTGGGGGAGATGGTACCAGCCCAGCACGGGCTCAGCGTGGGTTGGAGCCCCAGAGCAAAGATGCCTCTGGGCTGGAGGAGGGAATTACTCTTCATCCTTTCTCTAAATGAAAGCAGCCTTCTTGCTGGATATAGCCAGGGATCAGGATAGTGGGGGAAACTCTCTAGGATCTGTGCAGTCCCTGCCATGGATGATAGTGGGGACCTGGCTGGAGCACAACACCTGACCTGACTCTCTCATTACTCAATATCATAGTACCATTTATTGTATAGTATAATCTTTAAGTACATCATAAATTGTAACACTATGGTTGCCCTATAATATTTATCATATTTGCATATGCATGAGAATAAGTCATCATTTTCATTATTATAACCATAATGGCACACTCCCTTTATGTAGAAAGAATTATAAATATACAGAGAAAATATGAAGTAAAACTGCCCTTTTGAAGCCTACTTAAAAAAAAAAAAAAAAAAAAAAATGGGGGAAGTGGGGCTGGGGACAATGTCCCAGGAATCGGCTTCTTTTCTTTAGTAACCTGTTTGCCATAACTCGGGTCTCCTAGCCCCTCCCCTGGGCTGTGCTTCACTTGCTGTGCTGGCTTCCTATAACAAGAGCCCCAAGGAGGAATGCCTCGCTTTAAACTTCATCCTAATTGCATAATTGTTCCAACAGCAGCGATTGCCCTATGATACCCTGGACTTTGACTGTGGTGCTGGTGGGGAGGGTGTTGGAGGCAGCTCTATTGCACAGAGTTGCTCATGATGTACATGAAGATGCTCGAGGTAAATGTGGGGGTGACTGCATAGGGGAGCCAGGCTCTAGGTGCTGTTTATTCCTACTGGTGCCAAGCTCTCCATCTCTTATCCATAAGCCCCTGCATCCACCAGCCTTCACACTGGGTCCTATTTTGGCCAGGCCGCCTGTACTTTGGTACCCATTGTGGCGTGACCCAGACGGCCTGTCCCTGCCAGTTTCTGCATGCTCACTGCTGCCGTCTTGTCCACTGTCTGCAGGAACAAACCGCTGTCCCTGGGGCGCCGTGTGCCGACCGTTCAAGCAGGTCTTCCCCCGCGCAGCTGACCTGTGTGAGAAGATCTGGTCAAACTCCTACAAGTACACCACAGCACCGCGGGGCAGCGGGCGCTGCATCCAGATGTGGTTTGACCCTGCCCAGGGGAACCCCAATGTGGCTGTGGCCAGGTACTATTCCTGGGGTGGAAGAGCTGTGGCAGACATGGCTAGGAAACCCATTGTGGGAGCCTCCTCTTCCCTGCCAGCTGCTCTCCTCATCCTGCTGCCCCCTGCTCTGCTGGCCTTGATGTGAGGATATGGGTGCTGATGCCCTTTGCTTGGGTAATGATGGCTAGGGACCCTTGCTGAGGTCCTCCTTGCTGGACTCGGACTCTGTGCAAGCTTCCCTGGGTGCCCAGCTGCTCTGGATGCTGCAGTCCTTTTCCCATCTCTGGGCAGTAAAAGGCTGCTTGGGAGATGAACAGGACCAGGAGAGCCAGACCAGTCCCTCCCCCTAAACTCATTGCCTGGGTGCTCCCCTCCCACCCCCCTGGGCTGTGTAGACCTTCCTTTGGGAAGAGAAGGGGTATCAAACTGCAATACACTTCCTCCGCTATCTGGTTATATCTCCCACAAAGGCATGAGTAGGGCTGGGCCATGTTTGTCCTGGTGCCCCCAGCCCCAAAGAAAATGGGAACCCACCTTTTGTCCCTGATCAATGCACTAAGTGTGTGGAGATGCAATGAGATGAGGAAATGGGTGTTGTATTGTGGGAAGGGGTATTTTTAATTGTCTAGGCAAATGGAATTGAGGCCCTGCAAGAGCAAGGCTCTTGGAGACCAAGCAAAGCTGGAGGAAAGGGTCCAAGCACACCCAGCCTTTGCCTTGCCTTCAGGTCTCTATGGACCCTTGTTCTTGGAAGCATGGATGTTGCCTGGCCCAGACCCTTTGCTTTAGTGGCTTTGGCATGAATCTGATGACAAGTGGATGCCAAAAGCTCATTCTAGTTATTGTGGTGGGCCAAGTAGCTGGGAGGAAGGGATCCTTCATTATCTTGATGGCACAGAATAAATGGTGTTACCCTGGGAGTGATCTTGTTGTCTCTGCTTTCACTTCTTCCGTTTCATGGACTTGTCCTCTTTCTTTGACTGACCATATGTGCCGTCTATAATTCCTGTAGCTTTATTCCAGCCAAACTCATTACTTACTTACTCAACAAGTTGTCTACAGTGTTTATTAGACATATGTGAGGGGAGGGGTATCTAATAATGCAGAACAAGTTATTTGGTATTGGAGAAATGCTTTATTTAGTCTTCAGTCTGGAACTTGGAGGATAATGTGATCAGCCTGTGCTTCTCTAGATGTATGGGGATCCTCTGTATCATATTTTCCCTCTCTTCCCCAAAAAAGCAATGGGATCCAACTCTTCTATTGTTGGATCATAAAAGGAGTAGAAGGGACCTTGAGTGGTCCCCTAGTTCAACCTCGTGCTCAAAGCAGGAACATCCTTTAATTTAGATCATCCCAGTAAAGGCTTCATCTAGCAGGGTCTCCAAAACCTCTAAGGATGGAGACTCCACAGTCTCTCTGGGGAGCGTGTTCCAGTGTAAACTGCTCAAGATGACTCAAGACAATGCGTGAGAGTAGAGTTGCCAGGCAAGCTTTTCCCACACTTCTCTGCCTTGCACTGTTGATATCATAGGTACTAAAGTAAGCAAAGAAGGGGCTCAGGCTTCAGGCTGCCTGACTTGCTGCAATCTGTGAAGGGGCTGCAAGTGACAAAACTGGTGCTGAGTGCTTGATCCAGTCTGGGGCTTTTGGATCAACCTGACAAGGTTTCAATCCATTCTTGCCAATGCTGGAGAACTGACCACGTCCCATGGCCAGTGTTTAGTTAACCTGACTGAAACCTTGGCACCTCTTTACTTCTTGTGCCTAGTTTATCTAGGATTTACTCTTCACCCACTGAAAATCAGTGTGCCATGTCTCTCTTTTAAGCTCCTTCCCTTCTCAAAGCAGGGGCTTAAAACTGTTGATTTAGTTCCTCCAGGAAAACAGGGCTGTGTTTAACCGCTTGCTTCAAGGCACAGGTGGAAGCTGACCCCCTTGAACTGCATTTGTAAGTCTCTGATCTAAAAGTCCTTGCCTTGGAGTTAAAGACCCATATTGACTCCCCTGAACTTTCAATCAAGACCCACCGTACCTTAAAGTTCAAGCGCTGATCTGCTGCCTCCATCGCTCAGTTTAAAAAGGTGTATTTTAATGATTTTTGCCATGTTGAGGCAATGAGGGGAGTACTAAGACCCAGCAGTGCTTCTCCAGGTCCCAAGCTCACATCTGTAATTAAATATACGCTACCTATTTAAGGTCATCAGGGCATTGCTCAGTATGAAACATTGCCCTAATCTTTATGCATGGATTTTTTTTTTTTCCTGCAATTGTCAAAGAAATGCTATCTGTTCAATGTATATCAATAGACAAAATGGTGGCAAGGCATGGGAGGTGATCATGCCTCCCTACTGGGCCCTGTTCAAACATCACCTGGAGTACGATGCGCAGTGCTGGGCTCCACATTTTCAAAATTATAGAGAGAGTCTAGGGTCAGCAACAAAGATGATCAAAGGGCTTCAAAAGGAGCTGGGTAGCCTCACCTTGCAAAAGGCACCTAAGAGGGTACATGATAACGGTCTACAACTACTACCAAGAGGAAGAACACCTTTTCTCAGCAAGGAGAGAAAGTATGTGTACCAATGTCTTGAAGCTTCAGGAAAGCAGGCTTAGGCTTGATTGCAGAGAATGCTTCCTTGTTAGAGAAAGGAGCTAGTGCAACAGATGCCCAGGGTCGTTGTGGGCTCTGCATCCATGGAGGGGCTCAAGTAGAAGAGGCTGGCCAGCCACTAGGCAGGAATGGTCTAGGTGCAGTGATGCCTCTTTGTTTTCCAGCTATGGGAATTTCCCAGACTTTTATGGGCTCTGCTGCTTTTCCCCCCACACACACTTTTCTGATCCATGTATTGAGAGTTTTAAGCCTCCCTGGAGGCTCTGTGTGCTGGCTGCACCCCGAGCTAGGGATGGGGACTGGGCTGTGCCAATGCTGCTGGGATTTAAAGCTGGAGAGTCTTTCCTCTCTGCTCAGACCAATGTTGTATTTGGGGCCAGGAAGGAATTTCCCCTCATTAAATTGATAGCAGCTGGAGGATGGGCATTTGCCTTCTGCAGTAACAGGGGCTTGGCCTCTACCTGGGATCTCTTGAGCATCTATTAGCAACAATTTATAGACATCAGACTTTGGCTGCTATGGTCCTCCTGCTTTTACCTGCGGCAGTTTAGGGTCCTGATCCTGCCTCAGGCAGGGGGTGAAGTATATGTGACCTATGGAGCTTCTTTCCACCCCCACTTTTTTTAATCTATATCTTATGACTGAGATACTAGCTGAACAAAAAGCTTTAGTAAAGACACCTCTATCTTTTTCAGTAGTCTTCAACTCCAGGGACTCCTTGATCACATCATTGCTTCTTTGTGGGGTAAAATCTACTTTTATTGACACCTGAGGATTTTGAATATTAGAAGAAGAAAAAGCAGGGAATGGGCATCAGCCATGGGCTACAAACTAGACAGTAGTGCCATAGATAAGTACTTTATACTCCTGTTTGGGACTCGCCATCTGGTAAGGTAGAATAAAATATAGGAGTTCTTGGGTCTGAATCTCATCATCTCGGTGCTAAGCTGCCTTTCTTCAACTGGGGGCTGTTTTCATGGAGCATGAACTGGTGATGCTGAAGCAAGTGTTTTCACACTCGTATGGCAGAAGCATGAGAAGCAGGTAGACTGGTCAATGTCAATAAGACCCTGGTTGCCCAAAGAAGGGTTGTAAAGGCATTCTGATTAAATCAAGAACCAATGGGCTTAAACTGCAGCAAGGTAAGTTGAGGTTAGATGTAAGGAAAAACTTTCTCATGAGGAGGGTTGTGGAGCCCTGGAACAAGCTAACCTGAGAAGTTGGGGGATCTCCATCCTTAGAGGTTTTGGAGACTTGGCTACACAAAACCTTGGCTGGGATGATGTAGTTGGGGCTGGTCCTGCTTGGAGCAGGGGGTTGGACTAAATGTGACCTCCTGATGTCCCTCCCAACCCTCGTTTTATAATTTTTCTGAGGTTTTTTTTGAGCACTACAGCTGCAGCCAGCATTGTTGGAGAGGCCCCAAGAGTGCATGCTTGCCTTTAAACCATCCAAAGTCCGGTCTTAACCAACTCCCAACAGTCCAGGCCCTGCGGGAAAGCTACCAGCCCAAGGTAGCCCAATGCTCCTTGCTCCACTGATGGCAGACCCATGCTGTGGGTGACGGGCTGTCTGCAGAGTCAATGACTTTATTGGCCTGAGTAGAGAGTGACTTCAGGCAATAGTTGGTTTTCTGGCTTGCAGTGACTAGGCTGGCATGCAAGGAGTGGTCCAGGTCTTGGGACTGGGGTAGCAGCTTGTCTCCAGATGTCAGGGTGGGATGCCTGAGAGGACTAGTAGGCGGTCAGCTAGGGTTGGCCTTGGTAGATTGTGGCAACTCTCTCATGGTGCCCTATCAGTACCTCCTTTGGGGGAAGCTATGCCGCACTTCTGTCACTGCTCCCATTTTCAGAGCATGAACTATTCATACATGAGGGATCCATGCTCTTCTCTTTGGCACTTCTACCTACTCTGTTTCTTTTAGTGCAGATTGGCCTGGATGCATCTGTGATGTCTCTCGGCGCTAGCAACTCCGTAGGTATAACCTTCATCCTGACGGGCATCCCGGGGCCGGCAGTTGGACACCTCTGACAAACCATCCCTTTCTCTTCCATTTACCATGTGGCCCTTATAGGGAACTGCATGATTCTCTTCATCACTTCTTTTACAAGAAATAATGGCCACAAGCTAACAGAGAGCAGATTTAGACTGGACATTAGGAAGAACTTCTTCCCCGTTCAAGTGGCCAAGGTGTGGAATGGGCTCCCAAGGGAGGTGGTGCTCTCCCCTATCCTGGGGGTCTTTGAGAGGAGGTTGGACAGGCATCTAACTGGGGTCATCTAGACCCAGCACTCTTTCCTGCCTATGCAGGGGGTCGGACTCGATGATTTATTGAGGTCCCTTCCAACCCTAACATCTATGAATCGATAAGGACGGACCTCAGCTTGCATGACCCATGTACTACTTCCTTTGCATGCTGGCCCTTACCAACCTGGGCTTGTCCTTGTCCACCATGCCTGTGGTGCTGAGCAGCCTCTGGTTGAACTCCAGAGAAGCAGGCACCAGCACCAATTTTGCTTAGTTTTGTTTTAATTCATATATTTTCCTTTTTGGAGTCCTTGGTGCTGCTGGCCATGGCCTTTCACCACTACGTGGCCATCTGCCACCCTCTGTGATACACCTCCATTGTGACCAGTGCCAGAATCGCCATGCTAGGCTTGGCCATTCTAGGCAGATGCAACTTCCCAGCTCAGTCAGGCATCTTTGTGCGCAAGAGGTTGCCCTTCTTCAGGCCCCATCTGCTCTCCCATTTCTACTATCCGCATCAAGATCTGATCAAGCTGTCTGCACAAATATATGTTTTAACATTTATTTATTTATTTATTTTTATGGCTTAGTGTTAGCCAGTCTCATTCTGATGCTGAACCCTATTGTCTTGTCGTATATTATGATCTTCAAAACTGTCCTCAACATTACTTCCCAGCACGAATGTTTCAAGGGTTTGAACAGCTGCTTATCCCAAATCTTTGCAGTCCTGACATTTGTATATCCCCATGGCCGGTTTATCTATCGTTCACTGGTTTGGCAAACATGCATCTCCTGTGGTTCACTTTTGTCGAGGCAAACATCAACCTGCTCGTCCCGTGTTGGTTTCCCCCCCCCCCCCCCATGCTGAACCCGTATCATTTACAGCATCAGAACGAAGCAGGTTCACAGAGGGATCTTCAGGTTCTTCTCACCAAGAAAGACCCTCTTGGCATGAGCATATAGCCTGAGATGCATTCAGTCACAACTCTTGGGTTAAGGAGCGTGGTCTAGAGGCCAGCTCAGTTTTTGGAATGTGCGTTTGCATTTCATAATATACTTCATCTTCACTGTGCATATACCCATGATGATAGTTCAGGCTCAGTACATTCCTTCTATCCAGTGCTGTAATGAGGTTGCTGTTGTGTAACATCTTGGAGAGCCTGCTATGATATCCCAGCCTCGAGACAGACAGCCTCCAGGCTATGAATAACACTGCTCAAATTTTTATTTTTTAGGGACGGTTCATCTCCGAGCTGCAACTTGTTGCTCCATAAAAAGCTCTCAGACAGTCAGACTGAGGGACTCTTAATTAACCGGTTCTTACCTCGTGCACACCATAGTCATTTGATTTCACATGGTTAATCCAACGTTGATCTCAGACCATGCGTAAAAAGAAGCTGGTTCTGAGAGTGGGATGTGAGTAGCTCATTTCCTTTGTTTTTCAGGATATTATTGCAGGGACTGTCAGGTAAAAGATCTGTCATCTATCTAATTTCTTTATTATATGTGCAAGTGCAGCTGATGGAAGAGGTTTGGGCACAAAAAAGCTTCCAATAAAGAAACTGGTGAATCAATCAACAAATTTAAATATGGGTGAAGATTTCTTTTCTCTTGCTGTTCTACTTTCCTATTGCTATAAAGCCAGGTTTGCCTTTTTAATCATTAGGTGATACTGTGATGGGTCACTTGCTGATGTGACTTTGCTGCTATTGCATTGAGATTATTGGTCATCTCTACACTTTTTTTCAATGTCTTGCTGTTCACTCTTATTCCACTGTCAGGGTTGAATCCTCTTCTGTGCATGTATGCTTTTCAGAGCAAGGCTCATCATCTGTTCTCTTGTCTGTACAGTACCTAACACAAAGGTGCTTGACAGTGAATTGCTGTTTATAGCAATAATGCAACAGGCAAGGATTTCTCCAGGGGGAAGGTGGGGGGTGTCCTTTATTGAACCACCTATTTAGTTGTGGGACAGTTTTACATTTGAAAGCCTGTATAACTTTCTTCCCTGGGTCTCTGGTTATAGGAAAGCAGGCACAGTAAGTGAAGCACAGCATGGAGATGGGGCTGAGAGAAGTTTTCAGGTGCTTCACTTGTTATGTCTCTTGATAGGAAGCTAGGCACAAAGAAGAAAGTAGTACATTTGAAATCCTGTAACTGGGAGAAAGCGAGTCATAGTTGGTCCAATAAGTGATGTCACCCTAAAAGGACCCTCTGAGCATCTCAAAGTTATGCCACTTCAGGTCAGGGTGAACTCTGGACTGTGTTCCCTCACTCACCTATGTTAGGGTACCTTCACTCTGCTCCATACAGATGAAACAAGTGATTGGCAGTCCTCCAGCATCCCAGGATGCAGTACTTCCTGCCACCTGCCTATACCCAGAACAGGGATGGAGCCCAGCTTCCCTGACTCATAGCCATGCCCCTGCTTACCAGCTCTCCAGTGGCAAAGCAGAGCTGTGAAGGCTAGAAATGGTATTAACAGCATGTCGTAACTACAACACCACTTTTCATTGCACAGATGTAGTGTGGTCTAAGTATAATATATGTAGCAGTGAAGGAAAAGCACCATGCACATGCAGGGGCTTGGTCTGGATGTGACCTCTGGTGATCCCTTTTCATCTGACTCTATCATTTTCCAATACAAGAACCCTGGCAGATATGGGTTGGATGTTACTGGACCCCAGGACCACACAGAGGCTTTTGGCTTCATTCTCCCCCTTGCTATTGATATTGCTGGTTGTCAGAGTGCATGGCTCTTCTTCCTCCCCGCTAGGTGTGAACCCTAATGCAGTTGGAGACAGCATCCCATCCTTTCACAATGCAGGTTTTATTTGCTCAGAAAGCAAAGCTCTCAGAGCCCCTTTTTGTATGAGAGGCTTATCAGTCTGTCTCTCTGTTTAGCCTCTTCTGCACCCAATCACTTGAACGTCTTTTCCTGAACACAGGTGCATCTGTCCCCAGTGATCCAGGACCTGGCAAATGGGTAGTAACATTTCCCAATCCTTGCTGGAAACACCCATCCTAAGGCATCAAAGAATCACAGTTATTTCCTTCTGGCAGAAATTCAGCAAAATATTCCCCAAGGGCAAAATCCCACTATATCGCTAAGACGCGCACAGTCACTTTCCCTTCCCTGTGAGGTCAGAATGTGCACATCTGAATGCACTTTCACCCTGGGTGATGAGGTGTGTGCTTACTATGTATGTTTAAGAGCAGTTAAATACCACCCTAGTCCCCTGCTCTATTTACACTCTCTTGCAATTCATCTTTGCTCATGGATGCACAGAAATGTTGAGCAAATACCTGGATTTATAGGCAATGAAAATCCAACAAAGTACCAGCTGCTGGGTATATTCCAGCTCATCCTGTAGTGCACTAATCCAGACCATGAAAGACAGGATACTGAGGTCTTGACTCAGCACCCACAAGGTTACTAAACCCTGGTCTCCCACGCCACAGGGCAGTAACTTAACATACAAGCCAAGGTTCAGGTAGATTTTTGTAACTTCCTGGGTACGTCTACATGTGCACAATTACTGTGCAGTAACTTAGGGTACTGCACAGTAACCAAAAAGTACTGCACAATTCAGGCATGCTTCTACACATGCCTGCCTATACCGTGCAGTAACAATGCCAACTTACACCAACTCGGGAGTAAATCTACTGCCTGCATGATGCAGTTAGCAAATTTACTCCTGAGTAGTTACTGTGCCATAAGACATGTGTGGACACCTTACTGAGCAGTAGCCCTGTTTATGGACTGACTTAGAAGTAACTTTACTCCTAAGTTGGTGCGCACACAGCATTACTGCACTGTAATGTCTGCACATATAGACACCACCTTAAAACCTCGCTGCGTAGTAACTTACGGTGCAGTAAATGCATGTATAGATGTGGCCCCGGTTTGGTTTGGGCCACAGCACAGTGAAGAGGGGAAATATCGTGGGACCACAAAGAGAAGGAGCAAGTGGGAGTCTGACTCTGTGGCTTACAGAGCTGGGTATTGCCCTGGTAACCCTGTCTTTATGGTTGTTTGTGCTTTTTACACAGCAAAGTCCTTGGAAAAACTGCACAACAAGTCCAAGGAAGTCAGAGAGCAGGCTTCCCCCACTTGGTCTTCCAATTTCTGAATATCTGCGTCCTCTTTCCCCCTCCTTAAAGGGCTGTAGGAAATTCCCAGATGACTCTATTTGGAAAGGCTTTGAGTGGCAGTCCCTCACAGTCCTACTTCATGCTGGAAAGGCCTCTTGGAAAACAGGAGCTCAGATCCCTAAGAGGAACAAGTGTGCCTGTGTGTAGGGATAGTTGCACTCCTCAAGGTCACAGAGTTTCCATTTAGAGAGTGCAAGGATGCATGTGTACTTGCTCAGCCTGCTCCAGCCCTATGACACTCGGCCAACCCACCTGATGGGGCACCAGCTGACTCCCTCTGCTACACTACCTTGTATGTGTCTGCCTTGACCTTCATTCTGTTGTCTCTGTCTCAGCTTTCTAACCCATCCGGGTGTTTTTGACTCCTCCTTCCATCCTCCAAAGTGTTTACCATCCTTCCCCATTTTATGCCATCTGCACACTTGAACAGAAAGTCGCCTATGCTGGCATCCAACCCCCTAATACATTCATTAAACACCAGATCCAGTGCAAATCCCTGTAGATCTCCACTGAAAACCTCCTGCCACTATTTGTAGTGATCATCCAGTTGCATTAAGACAGTCAAGCATGAATGAGAAGAATTAAGGAACCACTTTTATTATGGAGCAGTAAGTAAGCCTCTGCAGGCCTTTTGTCTTTCTCTGGGGCAAAAATTACAACTCCTTAACTGAGGAATCATCTCCCAGTTTCTAACTCTTCCACATTAGGTAGCCTCTCTCAGTTTAAACCTTTATCACTGCAACACTAATCCATTTCTAAGCATCTGGTATTGCAGTTATTGACCCAATTATCTATCCACATTAGGGCATTTTTTCCTTGTCCATGTGCCTACCATTTACTTATAAAAATTTCATGCAGGACTTTGGCAAAATAACTCCTTGGGTGGATGAAGGGGATTCAGATGACATGGTGTACTTCATTTTCAGTGAGACTTTTGATAGAGTAGGATAATGGGTTTGGCATGATTTATCCTTAGTGAGTCCATGCTGGTTGCTGGTGATGATCAGCCTTTCCCTGCTCCAGATGCCTGCAGAAAAGATCCTTAATAATTAGCTCCAATAACCTTCTGGGTACAGCAGTCAGGCTAAGCAGGCTGTAATCCCCTGGATCCTCCTCTAGTCCCATGGAACCTCACTCATCTCTCATGACTTTGCAAATGTTATTGCTAAGGGCTCTGAGATGTTTTGTGCCTGTTCCTTCAGTGTCTGGGGATGAAGATCATCAGGTTCACCTGCCACCCTTCTTTGAAAGGCCAGCAAGCAACTCATGAAGCAACACACCCATTGGGATTGCTCCCTTTCTCCTGACCCCACATATCTCCGTCTCGTAGCGCTACCAGGGGAGTGGTTCCAAAACGAGCTCTGGAGAATGGTTTGCCTACGTGGTGGTGGTAGGAGCACTATATGAGGAAGTCAGAAAGATCCTGTTTCTAATGCCCTCTGGGTGTGGGGGGAGCTAGAACTCACAGCTTTAAGTTTTTTCAATGAGAGCCTTATCTACACAGCCTGTGGCATGCAGAGCTATGAAGCAAAGGACACAATTCTTCTGTGGGTGTGGGGGGGAGGAGGTGGTACATTTAAATGACCATGTAGAGGACCAGGAAGCAAAAGAGTCCCACCTCTCTTGGGTGCAATGCCATTTAGCCCTAAAAAATTCCAACTTTGTTCTCTGGGGGTGCATTTACACATCCATTAAAGTGCTTTATTTCCTGTGCATTTAGTTTACTACTTCCTTAATGAAGTACTAACTGAACTAGAGTTACTGTGCAGTAACACCGACACACAATTATTTAATGACGCTTACTGAGCGTTAGCCTAATGACACTGTGCAGTAGGCTATTGGCACGGTTTTTGCCCACTGCAATACTTCTCAGTGTTATTAGACTAAAGCGCAGTAAGTGTCTCATGTAGATGCGCCCTGTAGAACTGAATTACAGATGGTCACATCACTGCTGGAGGGAACCATTTCTGTTTTTAAAAAACATATGTCCCATTTCCATCCAAAATGATTGAGTTTCCCCTTCTATATTGCCAGGGCAGTGTCCAGGGCAGGAGGTCAAGCTGGATGGTCATAATCACTTCCCATGGCTATGATATCTCAGGACAGGGGGATTCAGTGCTAGAGCCCTGGGGCAGCAGACTTCATCATGGCTGGTACATTTTGAGCCACAGATTCCCTGTTCCTATGCATGAAGCCGCCCACCAGCACTTCTCATAGACCCTGGTCTGCTCTGCTGCAGGAGTACAACTCAGGCCTTGTTTGGCCAGGTGGGTTTGTGCAGCTCCTGGCACCATGAGGACCTGGACAGTTGACCAGAGGAGGATCCAGGGGTGGGGGTTCACCTCTCTTTGATTCCTGCTGCACCCAAAGTTTAAAACCAACTGCCTGGGAGCCACTTCATGGTTCATTACAACCTACCGGATGCCTCCTAAACTCTTAATTCCAGGCATGTTAACGAACTTCTCTGCTTTTTAATGGTCTGGATGTTCCACCCATTAAGCTAGCTTCCATGCTACAATCCTGCTGTCTATTTGCTGCTCTGAGCAACAAAACTCCTATTTTGCAGCTGTGCAGATTGCTTTTAACTCATTCCAATCAAGTCCTGTATCTTTATGATCCCATCTTAAACTGAATAATCCCACCTGAAGCCCCTAGCATATTGGTAAAGCTTCTAGTTTATTTTTACCTGGAGAAAAATGTGTTGTATTGTATGTGACGATGCACCACCCTCTCTGCACCCACCTTTGCAAAATCCTTGATAACCCCCATGCATGTCACTGCTGCCACTGGACACGACCATCAGACCCGGGCACTGCTGTGTGCAGCTGTCACCAAGGGCTTCTCGAGTTAGAGCTGTTGGTGTCTGTGCACCTGGGTCCCTTCCTCCCCCAGTGACATAACACTGGGCTCAGCTGCCCATGGGGGTTCATTGATGGGGTATAAGTAGTGCTGCATAGGAAGCCACCGGGAGCAAGCAGCCAGACCGGGCAATCTCCTCTCAGGTGCACGTGAGTTTTTCTTGCTGGACCTGGTGAGTTTCTGGAGTGCACAGAGCAGAGAGGGGACAGGGAATAGGACAGGGAGATTTCCTCTTAGATCATTGTGCAGTTGAAACCCTTTGCATCCAGATCAGGCCCTGGCAGTGCTCTTGTAAGGCAAGATTTGAGAGAGGAGATCCCATGGGAAGTTTTACTTGGTTTTATGTAAGTGCCACTCCACTACCTCTACTTGAATCCATGACATGCAGAGATTAGCAGTTTCCAGGCAGAAGACATGAGGGCATCTCAGGCAATCAGCAATGCTTCTTCAAATCCCCACCCCATATCCAGAGTGAAATCTCTGGCACCTGTTGAAGGATGCCATAGGGCTGAGCATTTGACCAGTCTAATAAAGATCAGTCTATTGGTCAAATTTTTAAAAAATGTAGTCAAATAATACACAGAAAAGGCACAATTTTTTCATTAAGAAATATGTCAAAAAACAATAAAAGTTAATATTTCTGTCAAGAAAACTGCAAATATCTATATATATTCACTCCCCATAAAAATTGTTTTCATCTTTGATGGGCCAAAAAATAAGCAGACAATTGACCTGTCAATTGAGAATATTTGACTGTTCAATTGCCTGGCTACATAACAGTTGGATGTCAAAACATTTACTAGACCATAAAGAGGACCCAGAGTCCTTATGGGCAGATGCCTCATCATTGTAGAACACCTTACATTACACTTCCCTGTCTCTGAAAGGTTTTGGGTGCTGTTAATGGCCATAAAACTGGAAATGAGCAGAAGTGGTGGTTAGTGCTGTTTTCAAACCAATTCTGTGTATATGGCACAACTGATTATTTGTGGCATGCTGACAACTTTTAACAAGAGGTGGGAAGTGATCACTTTGTCAGGGTTTTTTTTGCCTCCCCCAGAGGTGCTGGGTGCTGTTGCAGTCCAGGGTGGAGATGGGGACTGGGCTGGGCCAATGCTCCCACTGGGACTGACCCTGGAGGGTCCTGGCAAGAGGGTCTTTCCCCTGCGCTAAGGGTCAGGCTGATACTGCATTGAGGGCAGGAAGAGATTTCCCCCCATGTCAGATTGGCACAGACTTGGGGGTTTTGCCTTCCTCTGCAGTGGGGGCCAAGCAGGATGTTGGCTGTTGTAGTCCCCCTGCTTCACCTGTGACAGGTTCAGGTGTGATGTCTCGTGCTATGTCAGGGGTGACTGTAGTTTTGCTCAGAAGTTGGACACTGGATTTGTCTGGGCTGGTTTGCACAGGGCTGATCCTGCCTCAGGCAGGGGCTTGGACCGGATGTAACCTCTTGATGTCCTTTCCAGCCTCAATGCTCTAGAAGAAAAAGTAAGAAACCAGGCTGTTCCCTTGTCTTAGCTACTTGGACCTGCTTTGTTTCTCTTCATGCAGATTGGGCCCAAAAGCTTCATGGCAGCTGTCAGCAACACCAGCTTCATGTGTTTGACCTTCATCCTGGCAGGCGTCCCAGGGCTAGATGCTGGGCACCTCTGGCAGACCATCCCCTTCTCTTCCATTTACCTCGTGGCCCTTGTAGGGAACTGCACAATTCTCTTCATCATCAAGATGGACCCCAGCTTGCACGAGCCCATGTACTACTTCCTTTCCATGCTGGCCCTCACCGATCTGGGCTTGTGCCTATGTACGATGCCAACGGTGCTGAGTATCCTCTGGCTGAACTCCAGAGAAATCAGTGCTGGCGCCTGCTTCACTCAGTTTTATTTTATTCATACATTTTCCTTCTTGGAGTCCTCGGTGCTGCTGGCCATGGCCTTTGACCGCTACCTGGCCATCTGCCACCCTCTGCGATATGCCTCCATCCTGACCAGCCGCAGAATAGCCAAGATAGGCTTGGCCATTCTGGGCAGATGTGTTTTCATCGTGATGCCTGGTGTCTTTGTGCTCAGAAAGTTACCATTTTGTAGGTCCCATGCACTCTCCCATTCTTACTGTCTGCACCAGGATCTGATGAAGCTGGTGTGTGCAGATATCACATTCAATATAGTGTATGGATTATCATTAGCCATCCTCATTCTCATGTTAGACTCACTGCTAATTTTTGCCTCATATATCTTGATCTTCAAGACCATCCTGAGCATCGCCTCCCGTGAAGAATGTCTCAAAGCTCTGAACAACTGTTTGTCCCACATCTTTGCAGTCTTAATATTATATATCCCGATGGCTGGAGTATCTATCATTCACAGGTTTGGCCAACACACATCCCCTGTGGTTCATGTTCTGATGGCAAATGTCTACCTGCTTGTCCCACCGGTGCTGAATCCTATTATTTACAGCATCAAAACAAAGCAGATCCGTCAAGGCATCCTCAGAATTTTCTATCTGCGGAGGACCTATGGTACCTGGCCTGAAAGAAGTTTGGTAACACCTCATAGATAAAAGAAGGGTCCACAGGACACCAAGTCCAGACCAGTTCATCTATGTGAATGTGCTCCTGAGTTCCTGCTGTTTTACATCGTGGTTATGACTAGATTAGTGGGTACAGTTCATGCTCAGTGGGTGCATCTACATGTTCATTGATGTGCTTTAAGTAATGCGCATTAAATCTAGTACCTCCATTATGAGGTACTAGAAAAAGGTTCGTTAACATATTTTAATGAATGTTAGCTAAAGAGCACATTTTTGTGATGCTTTAAGGTGCATTAAAATAGGCTAATGCATAATAGAGTGAAGGTGTAGACACACCCATTGATTTGTTTCAAGTGCTTTAATGAAGGTTATGCTCATTAGCACTATTTGCATGTTTGCCACATAGTCCCTCCCTGTAAATATGGTGAATGCTTTGACCAATATTGTTTATAAATAGTACTTACCCATGAGCTGAGGTCTTGGTCCATGAACTGCTCTTCAATAATAATAAAGAGAGAGAGCAGAAAACTTCTTGAGATCATCTAACATCACCTGCATTTCATAGACCATGACATTTGTTTCAGTTAATTCTACATCTAAGCCTGGAAACAAAACAAGCTCAGGATTTGCTTCTCATTACATCTAAGAACAACCGCACTGGTTTTTGTTCCTGAGCTGGCAAATTGCTGCAGAATTATTGCATGTATTGATATTTCAGTATTCACCCAACCCTTTCATTGACCTCTTTATTCTGGGGGAATGAGGAGCTGTTGAGAGAGGTTTCCAGTGAGAAATAAATCAATGTAAAGGAAAAAACGTAATCAGAATTTTGTCTCCTCTTTCACCCCCAACCTGCCTTCTAACTGGTTTTGCTCCAAAATGCCAATGTTGCTTATTAAGAATGATCATGTTGTGTTATGCATTGCTTGCTGAGATGGCCATGTTCACATCTGGTGCCATAGCTGACTGTTGAGGGCACTCACCCTGAAAGGAGGAGCTCTGGACTCTCCTTACCCCCATACACAAAGGGGGCTTGTATCTGAATCTGTCTGGCTTCCAGGTGCTTTAATCCCCAGGTTGCAATCCTACTCTAGTTTCTCTCTCCTGTGCTCCTTTTGAAGCTCATCCACTAAGCAGCCCAGAGCAGGGAAACATGTGGAATAGAAGAAATAATCCAAGATAGAGAATGTGGGCTTGGTGAAATAGCTGTTGTCCTGAATTCAGAAGAGGTTTTGGTTCTAGTCTGGACATTGTCCCTGAAGGTAGCGAGACTTGCCCAATGTCCTCTTTGTAATGCTCTTGGACCAATAGCTATTAAACACGGACGGCAGGGGATCAGCTTCAACATGAGGACTGGAAAGTGGCCATGCCAATACCTAGTGGGGTGGGAGGGTTAAAGACCTGGAAATGGAGAAGTTGGAGGGATTCATCTTCCAAGTCCACATCCATTTAGGTCCAATGAACCAAGCTCTCCTGCTTTACTTAGATACTGGGGCTGAAACATGGCAGGGGTCTCCTAGGTTTGTGCGCTGGGCTATATCTGTGCATGGCCTAGCCAGGTGAAGCCTACTGGGCATTATCAGTTACGTGTGTGCTCTCCAATGTTCAACTGCAGGGGTAACAGAATTGCAGTCTGTCCATCTATGCCCCCAACACCAGCTCCATGGCTAGAAACCTATCATGCAGGTGCTCAGAGAGCCATGGGTCTGTGTCCTTTGTTTCCTTTTCCACAGAGGACAACACCCAGATGGGGCATCTCACTTCATGAGGGCTTTCTGGAAGTTACAATGGAATATATTCATGCTAAGGGCATGGCATCTCCATCCTTGGAGTTTTTGAAGACCTGACTAGACAAAGCCTTGGCTGGGAACAAAGTTGGGGCTGGTCCTGCTTTGAGCAGGGGGCTGGACTAAATGTGACCTCATGAGGTCCCTTCCAACCCACATTGTCCATGAATCTATTATTCTAATTCTTCATAGAGCTTCTGCTGCTAGACTGGACAACTAAGACCCACACACTGAGAAAAATAATGGATTTTACTTTTTCCCCAAAGATTTGAAGCTGAATGAATACAGAAATTGGATTTCTTTGGCACGTTGAGAGAATTCCACACATTGGTACCTGTATGCAATGGTGCCCTGAAAGTTGCATGCATGGATGGTTTCATGTGTTCCTGATTCAGCTGGTCTATAAGGGGCCAAGCTACCCTTTCAGAAGTAAAACTTATCGTGCCAGTAATGTAAAAATCAAGACTTAGGGATTGTTACTCATTTCCCAGGTGTGTAGATTGGGATGCAGTGAAACACGAGAAACTCATGAGCAAGCTAGCAAAGTGAGGCCACAAGGAAGCCTGGGTACCAGTGGAAGTCAGGGTTGTCAAGTGCAACACTCATTAGCAGCAAAAAATTTGACTATTCACCCTGTTGAATACTTTCTCAATCAATGATCCCCTGCCTTCCCACCCTGTAGCTGAATGAGTGGAACAGGGTCAGTTAGTGGGCTAGATCCCACTTTGATGGGTCCATCAGAGTTGGCTTCTGGGCTGAATCCTGCGCAGGGTAAGCCCACGGGCTTGATCCTGTGCATGTGGCATTCTTCCCATAGCAACCCTGCATACCTGATCCACTCCCTTTGCTAGCTCAGTGTGTGGGGTCTTGCTTCCTCCACTTCCAAATGTCATTTAACCAGCAGAGTTGCTCAAGAGTTAGGACAAGGCCTCACAGGCTGGATCTGGCCCACTGTCAGGGACCCCAAACAGGCAGGCTGGCCTGGGCCAAGTGCCCCAGCAGCCACACCTGTGGTGAACCTCAGCCAATGAACCCTGCCCCAGTCTAAGATCAGTGAGTAGCTTGGCTGACTGCTAGGAGTACTGCCTGTCCATTTAGCACCACTGAGACCTGGTTCTGACCTGGGCTTGCTGTAGCGAGTGTCCTGGCTCCTGCACTCGGTTGTCCTGATTCCTTCCTGCCCCGGTCTTGACTTACATCCAGGAGAAATCTGGAGTCAATTTTTAGGGTGACAATATTTGGATCTTGGGGAGCACTGAATTTGCAGCAGAATAAAGGCATGACCTGTGGCCTAGCAAAAGCTGCTAACCGCAAGGCAGAATGATTTATTAAAAGTAATATTGCAAGATGCTTAGGCAAACAGATTTTGCTTCTGAATGCCTATGCTAAGCCATCCATTTGCTTATGCTAAGTACCCATCTTAATTGTGTCGATCATTTTCTAAAAAAGCAGCAAGTGAGTCTGTGTGAGTTTGTGTGCTGTGAATGGGATGAACCTTTAGGAATGTGGAACATGGTACAACGTGGAACAGAAAAACAGACCCAAATGTCAAAAACAACATGTAACTGGTAACAGAATCCAAGATGAATATATGGAAAAGGTAAGCTGTGATTGGTGAAGAAGCCTCCAGAAGCTTCCAGGTTTCAGTCAAAATGCACCCATTAACCAAAGAAGTGGGGTGAAGGCCTGGGACATGCACTTATAGCAAAAAGGCATGTAAATAATGAAATGCATAGGTAATTCCATGTTAATGAAGCAGACATTAAACAGAGGTGGAGATTGAGATAGGAGGAAATATGAGTGGAACAAGGAGGAATGGAGGTGGAATAAATGTTACGAGTATAAACCAAAGTGTGTAAATGTGGGGAGGGGGAAACTATTGTTCGGGTCAGGTCCCTGGTTTGTTGTTTTTCTGGGACCCTTCTCCGAAGCTGTCTCCATTTTGAATAAAGCTGTTGCGAGCAATGTGTACAGGTGTTTGCTCCCTTCTCTGCTCTGGCTAATGAGTAACAGGAGCCATGAGCAATTGAATCACCATCTCCCTAGTTATAGGGTGCCACAAGGAGTCAGGATCTAATACCAATGTCCAAAACTATTTCCCACCTCTTGACCCTGGTCTGGTTCTGCTCTTCCGTTTTGCCCTGTGGATTAGCCCTTGGACTGGTGCTCAGTATCTGCTCCCCCAATCCTGACCCTAGACCCAGCCCCTGGATTTCTCTCTGGCTTTGGGAAAATCGCTGCTGTCCTCTGACCCAGCCACATGCCCCTGCTTTCCCTCAGTGGTCTCACCATTAGGCAAGACCACCTAGGCTCTAGCCTCTTCCCTACACAGGCCAGGTGTTGAGAACCCCCTGCTTTAAAGCAGAATCCTAAGAAAATAGGTCCAACCCCCTGCTCAAGGGAGGATCAGCCCCCTCTAAGCCTCCCTGGCCAAGGGTATGTCTACCCTGCTCTTGAAACTTTTCAGGGATGAAGACTCTACCATGAGGGTGGCCAGGCAGTGCAAGAGGAGACTAGAGACAGAGACAGGAAGTTCCTCCTAATCTCCACCCTTCATTTCCATGACTACAATTAAAATCCATTGCTCTTTGTTGCATACCGCATAGCCATAGGGAATAGTCCACCTCCATCCTCCATATAACTGCTCTTCAGGCAGTGGAGGGTTGTTACCAATGTACTTCTGCTTCAGATGTACAGAAATTGGTTTTGATACCTGTTTGGCCCAGATTTTTTTCATTCAGTCCTTCTCCTTCATGGAATCTGGGATCTTACTGGTTATGTCCTTCAACTGCTGTGTTGCTGTCTGCAACCTACCCACCTATGAGACCACCTTAACTCACCCCCAGATTGTGAGAATAAGGTTGGCCATTGTAATTCAAGGCCTCAGCATGGTGTTGCCCTTACATTTTCTGAGTCAACACTTGCCTTTTTGTACCCCAAATTCCCCTGCTTATTATTTCTTATTTGCCATGCTCTTTGCCTTTGGGAATTAACTCCTTGCTTATTGTCATCTCCTACATTATGACTCCAACAACCATGTTCAGCATTGAATCTCACGGGAGAATCACAAAGCTTTGAACACCCACATCTCCATGTCTGTATGGGCTTGATGTTCTCAGGCCTTTGTACACACCGCGTTTTTTGTCCTGTCTTGCACTGCAATGGCATGACTTAAAGCAATCAGAAAACCCGTTCATGCAAACAAAGTCTTTCTTGTGCATTAATATAAAACTCCTTGGACGTAGTTTAGTTTAGCTCACTGCAAATTAAGATGTTGCATGTGTGGATTTGTTGCATGCAAACAGAAAGGCACTAAAAGATGTGTAATGAGCCTTTTTGTGCACCAGATGGGATTGACACTTTTTTGTAATTCACCCCTTTCAATTGCTTCTGCTTGTATGTGTGCGCGCGCACGCGTCATTTGCTGGCTCCATGCTTCTACGACTGCATAGGAGGGTGCTGGGTGGAAGGCCCCAGGCTGGGGGAGCAGCACTGGGCTGTCCAGATCCTTTGTGAGGCTGGCTGGGAACTAGGCTTAATTCATTCGAAAACCAAGAGCAAGCAAACACAAATGTGATGCTTCAAATCTTAATTTGTTAAAAAAAGCTAGCGGGTATAAACTTTTAGACACAACTGACAAATATGTAAACAGAATTTACCTTGACCCTGTCTAGAAGTAGAGGAGGATTACTGGGACAAAACAGTGATTGTATGAATGGCAGCGTCAGGCCCCATTTAAAGCCATCGTATTTTCAAAATAATTATGAGTGTGACCTACAGAATGAGTGTCTATGGCTGGATGAAGTGTTTGTGGAGTGCACTGGGAAGTAAGGAGGTGAAGGAGAGGGAAGGAGTTGACCTGAGAACAGTATGGCTTGCATAGGCCAAGGTCATAAGTCACACCACAATGCAGTCAAAGAAGTAGCTTAAAGAGGTTACCCACAGAGAAATATCTAATATCTGTAGTAGGGTTAAAGTGTTGCTGTAGTCTTGAAGATTTTGGAGATATGCAAGAAGCAAGGGTTTTGGGGGTGGTGGGTTGGTGATGGTATCTTTTCTTGAACTAGCTGTATAGTTGGGAGAGGTTTTGGGCAAGCGTTTGGGCCAAAAGTGGTCACCTAAAGAAGGACACTTAGAAGACAAGCTTTTGGGCACAATGTGGAAGATCCCAGGTTGCCCCTACTTCCTAACTTCAGTGAAGCAGTGAGTGGGATACAAGTAGGGGAATGCACAGCTCACCTCCCTGGCTTCTTAGGCCTGCTTCAGCCAGCACTGGACAACCTGCTGTCCACTGAGGTACCCAACAGCACCCCAAACCCTGGCTGCAGGCAGCATCTGGGCAGAATTATGGACTCCTACAACACCAGGATTGAAAGGATCTCAGAAGGTTATGTCTAGTCCAGCCCCCTGATCAAGGCAGGAGCATCTCTGTTTGAACCATCCACCCCTCCTGGGGCAGGGGGCTGCACTCAATGATCTTCTGAGTCCCTTCCAGCCCTAATGTCTATGAAATCCTGTGGTCATATTTGTTGAATTTGTTCTTAAAAACTTCTGATTATGGAAAGTCCACAACCTCTCGTGTTCACCTCTTCTAACACTTGACTACCAACCTAGTGAGAAGGTTCTTCATCCCCTCCAACCTAAATTTCCCTCCAGGTAATTTAAGGTCGTTGCTTCTAGTCATGTTCCCTATGACCACAGATAAAATCCCATCTTCATCCTGTGTAAAAGCACCCTTCAGGTTTTGGAAAAGACTAGTATCACATCATTTCTCTGTCTTCTCTTATCAAGGCTAAAAAATGCTTAGGTCATTCAGACTTTCCTCATAAGTTTTTTTTTTTTTCTTTTCCCACAGCTGTAATCATTTTTGTTGCTCTCCACTGGACTTTTACGTCCATATCCTTCTTGAAGTGCATTATTCAAAAATGGACAAAGGACTCCAGGGAAGACCTCAGTGCTGCCAAAGAAAGTAGAAGAATCACGTCCCCTGACTTGCAAATATCCCTTGTACTGATAAAGTCCAATATGAAAGTCTAAAGGACTTTAACACCGTCAACCTCAATAAAAACTATGCAACTGTGGTATCGATCCCTACACAGTCAGATGGATTGCAAATTGACTGAAGGGTCGTACTCAGGGGGTGGTGGTGGACAGGTCGTATTTGACCTGGAGGGAAGTGGGAAGTGACGTCCCCCAGGGCTTGGTCCTTGGGCCCATGCTGTTCAATTTCTTTATCAACAATTTGGACAATTGGCTGAAAAGCAACCTGTCCAAATTTGCTGATGATAACAAAATCTGGGGTGAGGTGGGCATGCTAGTTGGGAGGGAAAGACTGCAGCAAGACTTGGATAGGTTGCAGGGGTGGGCTAACAAAAACAGGATGTGTTTCAATACGGACAAGTCCAGGTGCTGCACTTGCCAGTAGTAACCGGCAGCACACTTATAAGATGGGAAACTCCCTTCTTGAGAGAACGGAGGCAGAAAGGGGTCTTGGAGTCCTCATTGACTTCAAAGATGAACGTGGGCCGACAATGCGAGGTCATGGTTGGCAGGGCCAAACGGACCCTATTGTGCATCCACAGGTGCATCTCAAGTAGGGCCAAGGAGGTGATCCTCCCCCTCTACGCAACACTGGCTAGGCCACAAGTGGAGTACTGTGTCCAGTTCTGGGCACCCCAATTCAGGAGGGATGTGGACAACATTGAGAGGGTCCAGAGGAGGGCCACCCGCATGATCCAGGGACAGGAGGGCAGACCCTAAAATGAGAAGATACGGTGTCACAGCGGCATCCTCCAGGAGGGCCGTGATCTCCTGAAGCCCCTCTGTCCGTGCCAAATCCGGCCCAAGGCACCCTCAATTCTCACCCGCCATGTCTTTGATCTTAATAAGTATGAGATGGGAGGCTGCCTTCTACCACCTTGGGCGTGACGTATCGGGACCTTCTTTCCTGTGATCTCTCAGACTCGCCGGAATGGTCCCCTGTATGATGGGTGCCCTCCAGGCACCCCTGGGCCATCTCTATATTCTAATCTGCTCTGGGCCTCCCATCAGCTAACCCCGGTCTCTGGGCCCACTGAAGCTCCCTGCCCCTGGCTGGGGGCTATTGCCATGCTAGTCTAATGCCATGCTCACTCCTTGGCTTGCCCTTCTTGGGCTCCTCAATAATGCTCTTTGTATGGGATTCTCGAATGGTGCTCCCCTCTCTAGGGCTCGCCGTGTCCCACAGGGCTTCTCAATAATGCCGCTCGTTGTTGGCTCCTTAAAAAAATGCCCCTTATCTAAGGCTTCTCACATATTGACCCTCCTTGGGCTTCTCAATGCGGCTCCTTCTCAGGCCTCTCAACAATACTGCCCCTTGTGGGCTTGGGGTCTCCACACCCCGTGATGCTGCGCCGCCTCTGGCGCTTGCTGTGCCCCACTGGGCTTCTTCAATGCTTGCCCTCTCTCTGGGGCTTGCTGCACCCAAACTGGCCTGAATCGTGCCCTCCCGGGCACCGGGATCCCCACACTGCTGGGGTTCCTGCTGAGGCCTCCTCCACCCCTACAGCCTCGCCCAAACTACCGGTGTACTTCAGTACTAACAAAACATAACACAAGCCTCCTGGCTCCAACTTAACATCGTTGCTCCAGCCTCTGGAGCTCTCGTGAGCTGCACTCACATTCTGTCTCTGGGAGCTCCTACCCCTCTGGCTGCTGCCAGGGAACTGCAAGCCAGTCTGACTCTGGCTCTGGGCTTTATAGGAGCCAAGCCCTGCCCCTTAGGGTCAGCTGACTCTCATTAGTTGCCTCAGCAACCCTCAGTTGTGCTCCTTATCACACTGCTGGGGCTTTTCCCCAGCAGTTTTCCTCTCACTAGGAGCGGTGCCGCGAGGTGCGTTGCGACATATGGGACCTGAACCTGTTCAGCCTTCACAAGAGAAGGCTGAGGGGGGACCTGGTGACTGTCTATAAACTCACTGTGGGGACCAGAATGGTTTGAGGGAGACCTTATTTGCCCCAGTGCTAAGTAGCTGCGGTCATTCGGCCCAGTTTCTCCCCTGCCTAGGAAGAGGGTAGAACTTGAAGATCTACAAGTTCCCTTCTGACCCGACTTCTATGAAATAGGCTTTTTTTTTTTTTTTGCAACACAAGTCCACTGTTGACTCCATATTCCCAGCTCCCTCTCTGAAGTCCTGCACACTAGCCAGCTCCTCTACAGTCTGTATGTGTGCATGTAATTATCCCATGCCATGGACAAGACTCTGCATTTCTCCCTGTAGAATTCCTTCTGGTTGTTTTTGAACCATTTCTTCAGGTTATTTAGCTCATTCTGGATCCTAGCCCGGCCCCCCACAGTGCCTCCAACTCCACCCACCTGGGTGTCATCTAAAAATCTGCTAAGTGTGCACTCAAGGCCAGCAACCACACCATCCATGAAGATGTCAAATAATGTCAGACCCAGGTCAGATCCCTGGGGAACCCCAGGTGATACTTCCTTCCAACCAAATTTGAGTCACACGTATCACAGCAGCTGGGACAGAGGCAGTTTGGATCACTTTTCAGACTGTTACCCCCTCACTTCTACCTTATTTGTTTGTATAGCCACTTAAACCAGAACTGAAGCCGACCCAGGAGACTTCCCAGAGCAAGGATGTGTTTCTTATGCCTGTAAATACCTCAGGGGAGTAGGGTAGAAGCATACAAGGGGGAATAAAGTCTGGAAAGCTAAAGAACAGTGTTGGCAAAAGAGAAAATGCGACCAAACTGATCTCAAGGAAATCGAAGTTAAAGGGAGGCTTCCAACCATGAGAGCAGGGATGCTATGCAACAGCCTGTGGATAGGAGCAGTGGGAGGAAAAGCACCTCAATGGGTTTTAGATAAAGTTTCAATCAGCCTGTGTTCATACTATCCAATGCAAGAGCAGAGGACTGGATTTGATGACCATGGAGACCCTTCCAGCCCCATGTTCTTATGACATACAGCTGACGCCATCCAGGGCTATCCATAATGCATTCAGCAATCTTACAGCTTTTCAATTTCCTCTCTCTCTCTCATGGGCTTCGTACTTCCAGCCCATCCCAATAAACACACCGCATGCCTCTAGTAATCTGAATTCCTGATGGCAAACCTTTCCTCTCCCTGGCTTTAATCTCTCCTCTCCCCCTGGGTTGACCACAATAATTCATGGAAGCACAGCCCAGTGATAAAGGCAATTGCATTACAGCTTTCTTAAAATGGTTTCCTATCTGTTCGCTAAGCATCTCCTGCTTTTGACTACTGCCGTGCTCCTTTGTATGCACTGAATTGCAATGGTCACGTACCACTTCACAATGACGGTTGTTGTCTCAAGTCAGTTAGTGTGTTTAGGAGGAGGAAGTGCTGATGTCATTATAAAGACATCAATAAATCTTATCCACTACTCTTAGGTCCCTGATGTGTAAAAAAAATTAATAAATAAATAATAATAATCAAAAGAAGAGCATGGAGGAGGATCAGAATGGATTAAAATGGTCAGAAAAGTTCACAGTGGAATGAATTATCACCATGTATGAGCATTTAAGATATCCAGTAAGACAGCAGAAGCTATGATAATTATAAGATGTGTTATTGGAGAACACAAGACCCATTGTAATAGCCATGGAAAGACACCAGAACGAAAATGTGGTTCCTGCCCCAGAGAGCTTACAATCTAAGGACCTGAGAGAGTGAGACAGAGAGGAGTACAAGTACAAAACTGAGCACAATTTCTCAGGGGATTGTCAGTGCTTTCCTCACACCAACAGTAATGAATATGTAATATAGGGAATACACCCACACTATTAATAGCACAAATGAACAAGCATGTATTTATGATGGAAACCAACCAGAAAAAAGGAGGACTGTGAGAATAGTGGGAATAATGATTTGTTTTCCATTTTTCTTTGAAGACTTTTTTTTTTTAAGAAAGTGCCTCACTGGCTTAACTCACAAATGGAAGAAAATAAATAGCATAAGATTTGCTAAACAACCACAACTCCTGCACTTTGATGAGATCCTTAACTAGGCAGGGACTGAAAAATGAAGCAAAGAACATCAAGTTCATCCCATCACTGGTGAATGAAGCCCAATGTAGCACATTCTCAGACCCCGCTTGAACAGGTGCTGATACATAGGAATTAAGCCCAGGTGCTTCCCATGCTCCCTTCTGTTGTATCCATGAAGCCATGGAAGTGGTTCACTAGGGCCTGACCTCAACTCAGTTGAAAAGTTTGTCATTAAGGAGACTGGACCACACAACTCAACACCATGAGTCCCCTTCTAGCTCGTGGATGTGGGGAGAGTCAAACCTGGCAGTATTCATGTTTCCCAGCTGAACAGTGACCTTGAATATCTTCTCCTAGAGTGCGGCAAAGACATGCAAGGATGTCCTTATTGTCATTATATCAAAGGGAGATGTCCCTTAGCAGTGAACATCTCAGTCACATCTTCCTTAGCATGAAGACTCTGGCAATCCCCTTGCGGATCTGCTTTGTTTTAATACTATATATGATGGGGTTTAGCACAGGAGGGACAAGCAGGTAGATGTTTGCCATGAGGACATGAACCAGTGGAGAAGCATGGTGGCCAAACCGGTAAACCAGTGATAAGCCAATCATGGGGATGTAGAGTGCTAGCACAGCAAAGATGTGGGACAGACAGTTGTTGAGGGCCTTCAGA
>JAGPOW010000168.1:2356-13439 GCA_030014935.1 Caiman crocodilus
GCTGTTTCTGTCCCTTTTAAATCCCTCCAGTCTGCCCACCTCCCAGTGCCTGGGGCAGCGCTGTTCAGTAATCGCTTGTAATGACGTGCTCCTCTTTCTAAGAGACTCGGCACCCCGCTTTGCCCGCTTCTTTGTCCTCATCCGTTGTCTAACCCAAGTCTGTGTGCCACAAGTGGCATCGACAGCTTTGTGTGCACCAAAAAAGGTTGATGCCTGCTGATTTAGACCTCAGCGTGGGAGTTGTTTATGATCCAGTTTGTGCCACGGGTCCTAATTCCTGCTCCGTGTCCTTGAGCACTGCTCTGCCAGAAGTAAAAAACAAACAAAACTGCTGAAGACTTCAGACTCTCAACGAGAGAGTAGACGCTGCTTTAACTTGACTCTGAAAACAGGTGCTCCTTTAAGTGAGTTAGAACATGCTTGCAACAGCTTTTCCCAGCAAGGTTTTGCTGATTTATTCCTTGTGGCTTCTTTTTAGAGACTCTTTATCCTTAACATTAAGAGAGCTCTGCAGGGCTGGGGGGCCAGTAGTGTATGCTCAGGACACCAGCTCCAGAAGGAGGGGAAACTGGTCTAGACTGGACAGTTAGTTATGGGGGTCTGGTCAGGGCAAGGACTATCATTTTCATTCCAATATGCCTCTAAAATCAGTGGGCACAAGGTGCTTGCTAACCTGGATGCAACAGGTGGAATTGCACAGTAAAAGCTCATGCAGATGCTGCAGGAGGCTGGGGAATATCTTTGAATGTCTTGGCTGGAAATCTTAACATCTCAGCAGGAGATGAGAATACAGGTTGCTGCTGGTGGTCAGGGGGGGATTTTATAACCCCTCTGTGGCTCTTTCCTTTTGTAAGTGCTTAGATCTGTTCTGTTGCTCCAGTGTGTTGCCATTCCTGGGTGTGGATTTTGCGTTAAAAAGTTATAAGGTGGATCTGGAATGGTGGCAGGTAAAAGCCAGTCTGTAGCTAAATGGGGAAGGAGTCAGCACTATGCTGCTTTCTCCTGCAGCTAGCTAAGGCTTCTGCCTGAGGATCTATTCGAAATCTTCAACAAACAGCTCTCGGAGTCATTTAATTAACACCTCTGGCAGGAGCTCACTGTCAGAAATCTCTTAATGGCCTTTAAACCGCAGGGTAAATGCTGTTAGACATGCAGCCTAGGCAAGTTCATAAACAGATTCTGGCACTGAAGGGGAATTGGTCCAGTCCAGAAGGGTAGGGGAGCTTCCAGGCATCGGCTTCCTCTGATGTCAGGAAAGCTGATATAGAGAAGTCCAGTCTCCTTGTACCACTGTTTCTTTTCCTGGGTCTCATTCTCCCAGAAAACCTGTGCCCCCTTGAGTTCCAGCTCTTGGGCAGGAGTTGTTGGGTGTCCTCAGACTGTCCTGGGTGCAAGATGGCTTGGGTGGCAGTCCATCATGGGGGCAGTGAGCTGTTTGGGGTCCAGCTGTCGGGGAGGATGATCTCAGTGTCAGCCCTGTGTGAATTTGCTGTTATCCAAAGAATTTGGACCCTGAGGAACCACAAAGGTGCCCAAGTGACAGGCTCATGGGTAGGTTTTTCCTGCTGGTCGTAGCCTGATCCAGGTGGGGTGCTGGGAGCTTCCCTACAGCTGGGCTCTTCCTATCATGTCCTCATCAGGCTGATGTGTTTGGGGAACGGGTCACATTGATTTTCAGCAGTGAGGGTCTGGCAGTGGCTCAAAGAGGCAACTGCTGCCCTTTGGTGCCAGCTTCTGTGGGCAACCCACCTTTGAACTGCCTCTGCTTTGTCTGTTGTGGCATCTAGACCTCCTAGCACAAGGTCGGGCAATTATTTTGGGTGGCCGCTTATTCAGTTTTCACAAGCCATTGAGGGCTGCGTGACAGGCAGCCAGGGGTGAATAAATATTAATTCTCTAAATATTTTAGGGGCTCTGTGGGCTGGTGGGCCATATCCAGCCCACAGGTTACATCTTGCCCACCCCTGTCCTTGCAGCTTTGTGGCTGATTTGTGATGCTGTTAGCCCAGCCAGGGCCTTTTGTTACAGACCCAGAACTGATGGTCCCCAAGAGTGGTTTTGCAGTCAGTGGTACGTGGATGAGGAGTGGGGAGTGCTGGAGCTGAGGCAATGGGGCCAATATTTTCCTCTTCATTCCACTTTGACAGAAGAGGTGTGCGGTGCTATCTATATGTTGTGGTCCATGCAGCCCTGGACACTGAACCAGTGATTCTGAACCCTAAACAAGCAATTTGTATAATTCAGTGACTTCTCACAAGGAGCAGGGTGAAGCATTGGAACAAGCTACCCACAGAGGTGGTGGAGTCTCCATTCATGGAGGGTTTTAAGACCCAGGCAGATGAAACCTTGGCTGGAATGATGCAGTTGCAGCTGGTTTTGCTTTGATCAGGGGGTTGGACTAGATGTGACCTCCTGAGGTCCCTTCCAACCCCCATGCTCTATGATTGCAACCCAAGTGCTGCAAAATCCTTTCAAGGTTGTCCTCAAGGGTCTGTGCAATAGTGGCACTGTGAGGTGTGCAAACAGCTACATACAATTCAGGAGAGAAACCCAGAGACTTCCAGTAGGAATCCAGCAAGCCACATGCACCCTGCCCTGCCGTGGGATTTGCAATACAAGAACTGCTCTAGTACTATTTTTTTTTTTTTTTCCATAGTCAAAAAAATAACTAAGTGCAAACAAAGAGCTATTATTTTCAGAGGGGCCTTGAGTCTAGTGAAGAGCACTGCTCCAAACAGCATCTTCCTTCCCACCTCACCTGCGCTGGAGGGGGAGCTGTGGGAGTTACCACCCACTTTGCCTCATTAAGACAAGTACAATTGAATTCCCAGGTGCACAGCTTGGTCCCTGCCTGTCCCTTATCCCTTTGTTCCCAGCACCCTGTAATTTGGAGATGTGTGGGTGTGAGGGAGGCCTAGGCTGGGCTGCTTGCTCCAGCATGGGGCTGGGCTCCCTGCCTTGTTTACCTGACTCCTTCGGGAGCCTTTGGTGGTTGCTAGCTGAGACGGCACAGCCACCCAGAGCAGGGGAGCAGAGCTCTGCCTGGCTTTGTTCAGTGTCTCCAGTCGGGTCTCGGGGCCACGATGCATGCTGGAACGGGGGAAGAATCCGGCAGAGCTCTTCATGGCTTGCCTTGTGCTGATTCACGCCTTTCCTGCTGCCCCACAACCCATCGCTGTGGCTGAGCCCCGGCTTAGGAGCTCTCCATGCTCAGATGCCCGCACATCCCTTTCTCCAAGCAGACGATTTTTCACCGCGGGCTGCCTTCCCCTGAGCCATGGAGTCGGTAGGGGGCTAAGGGCACTTGGAAAGGAGCCTAAAATTGTGAGATGCTCTTAGCACATGACTGTCCTGAGGGGGCTCTCGGCAGAGGACCCCTGCTCGGTCCAGACCAGAGGCTCTCGATCTTCTTGGACTCCAGGCAGCCCTCCACAGCTCTTGTGAGTTGAGGGGCACCCCATTTCAAGAACTGATGTCTATTCTGGGCCTGGGCAGTGGGAATGAGGGATCTTCTGGGTGTGGACAAAGCCTGAGCCTGTGATTATCTGCTTATCTCCTCACATCTCTTGTGGCACCCTTGAGAGGATCCTGCAGGATCCCAGGGTACTATAGCACCCTGGTTGAGAAGCACTGGGTGAGACAGACATCGGGTACCTTACATGTGAAACTCATAGCTGGTGCGAGCCGTTGGCGATGGGGCAGAGCTGCTCTTGATGGCCGCTGTGCTGTGTGCTGGCACTTGGGGAAGTGTGGAGGGTTTCTGGGCTGGGTGTGGAAGGAGAACTGGAGGAACTGCATTGCTGCAGTAATGAAGGTGATCTATGGCAGCCGCTGTCTGTGAATCAGGAAGGCAGCACAAGCCAAGGACCCCCGGTAGAGTTTGCTTTCTACCAAGGGCTAGAGATACTGTCAGTGGGCAGTGCCCTGGCAGAAGGGGAAGCCTTCTCAGCCATCAGAGAGATGCAGGCCTGGCCACATGTGCTTGCCCAAGGCCATGTCTCCACTTTCAACTAACGATGTTGCCCCAGCAAAAGTCTTCTGGCCTGGCTGTGGGGTTTGGGAGCATGTGAAGTCCTCGGTGGTTCAGCACGGTTCTGCATGTCCCAGCACTTGGTAAGAGTGGACCAAGAGGCTGCGCCACCTGCTTTGTTTGCATGTTATATTGTGTGAGCCTCAGAGCCCTGCCTGCCTCCAGGCTGTCTTGTGCTGCAGGCTGCTCAGTAGGCCAGCCTTTCAAGAGCTGGAGGGTGTACCCTCCCCAACCTCCCCCCAGCCCTGCCAGTATCTGTTGGTGAGGTCATTTCTGGGAAGTGGGGGATGTGGCTGAGTCAGAACCAGTGCCCAATTCTCCCTAACCATTAAGTTGTTGAGCAATAGGTGGGTGGGCCCTTGCCTCCCAAGTGCAGTGCAGCCAGCCCAGCTCTAGCAGTGGAGCCTATGTGGGGTTTCGGTTGTGAATTGTGGGCACACATTTCAGGCTACAGAGAATAGCAGAAAGCCCCTACCTCCAGAAGAGGGCTAGGGTCCAGAATCCTCTGCATCTTTGTATATACTGTATTAAGATGAGATAATGTGCAATAAAGATTATATATATATATATATATATATACACACCTAGGCATCTATGGGCATCCCGTAAGACCTGGCGGAGCATCTGGCTACTGTGAACCCTGGGCCACAGTCCTGTGTGAATGGGTGCATGAGCCTACATTTTAGGTAGGCCAGCATGCAGTCCCTTGGCACCTGGGTACCCTTGATCTTGGCCCTTGTGTGCACTCAGCTTAAACCAAATTCCCCCCCATAAAGTAAGTTTTACCCATAAAAACACAACTTTGCTGGAACGACCGTTTATCCAGCAAGCCTGGTCTCATAACTATTGCCTCCTGACTGATGCTGCAATGCTGATGGATTTGCAGCATAGGCCTGGCCCAAGGCAGGCATCTGGCTTCAAGGAATAGCCAGCATTTGGTGCTTCTGTGAAACCAGAATCTCTGAATGCCTCTTGTGAGGCCATGCAGTGCTGTGGATGGGGGTGGGTGAAGAGAGTAACATCTTTCAGCTTTACAGAAACAACCTGAGGATGCTCGAGTTGCTGAGACCTTTGGTGAGTTGCCCAAGGTGCCCAGGGTTTGAATGGGTGGATGTCGGCTCCTTCCATTTTCTTCTTGCTTGATACATCTTTGACAGGGGTGGCTTTGCTAATCCTGCTAGATTTATTAAGTTGCTTATCCCAGCCTCTTGAGTTAATGTGTAGCTACTCCTTGCCTGGAGTTAGAGAGCCAAAGTTAAACAGTTACCCAGATGCTGCAAGTCTCTGCTTCATCATCAGGCTGTGGGGACTGACGTGGTGCAAAGGATGGCAAGGCTCTGTCCACGCCCTCCAGAAATGCCCCAGGGTAGGTGCTGCTGATGCTTCTTCACACTGGTTGGGCTGGTCTGCTCTGAGTAGATTTGCCAACCCAGGTGTGGGGCAGAGCCTGTGCTAGTGACCATGAGCAGCCCTAGGAAGTGCCCCTAGCGTAGACAGGGCAGTGAGAAGCTGTGTCATTGCCCCTCCTAGATGTGGAAGGGAGCTTGCAAGTGAGCTTAGGTCATGTCTGCATCTGGGATGTGGCCCGGCGTGAGAGCTGGGAGGAGTGGGGAAGATGAAGGGTTTTGGGAAAGGAAGGGAATGTGGGACACCAGCAAGAAAGGGACTGGCAGGATTTGGGAGGGTGAAAGTGGGCCCAAAAAGAGACCAGGGTTTGGCTAGAGTCTGAGTGGAGAGAGAGGTTGTGGGTTTGAAGTCGCCTGAAGGCAGGGCAGGACCTTGGAGGTGTCTGGTGTCAGAGCATCTGATAAACAAGCTGTCGCCTGTGAAAGCTCCTGGCTCTCTGAGCCAGTTGATCTCTAAGGTGCCACCCTGCCCTGCCTTCTGCCAGAGGCTGAAGGAGAGGAAAAGGGTGCAGGAACTGGATCTTAATGGCGGCTCTTCACCCCCTGCCCCAAGTGCTCGGTGAGCGGAGAGCGCAGACCACCTCTCTGCGTACAGGCTGCCTCTGGGACGTTGCTCTTGGGTCTGGCTTCTCCCCCTGCTTGAGGTCTTCTCTAGTGATCCTTGCTGCAGTCCTCAGACAGCCTGGGCAGGCGAAGGAGGACAAGTGCCTTTAGTTGCCTTGCTGTGTGGTCTCTTGGAAAGGTCCCTTGCATACTCTGTTTTCTTTACTTTGCAAATTCAGCCAGCTGGGCGTGGACTTCTACAGCAGCTGTACAGCTGGGTTTTCGGCTAGCTGCAGGAAGCTGCAGCTTCCAGGGTTTGCATATATTGAAAACAGTTGGGTTAGAAATTGTTCCCTCTCGCGTTAAACCTTGGAGCAGGCTCAAAAACTGAATGGTGTTGAGATAAGACTGGAAGGTCTGGGCATTGCAAGGGGATCAGCTGGAAGGTACGGTTTGCAGGGGTCAAAGAACAGTCCTGGTGACCTTAAGAAATTGAAACAACTTGGTATGGCAGGTATGAGGTTAGGAACTGCACGGAGAGCCATTGCTGCCTTCCAGGACTGAGGGGCAGCACACAAACCTGTCACTCCTTCCAAAGAGGAGATGTGCAACCCTCATATACAATGTGGTCTCGCTACAAAACATTTACCGATGCTGTTTGGGCTTGGAAACAAACCAAGGAGGAGGAGAACTGCTGATCCAGGCAGTGTGACAGGCACCAGCTCCTGGGGCTTGGAGAGCAGGATGTCACTAGTTACAGAAGTGATGGGGGTCACCCAGGCCTGTCATCACTCTGTGGTGACCAAAGGCATCTGTCTGGTGTGACGAAGCCTCGTTGTTGCCTCTCTTGCTTCTCAGTAGCTGGACCTTCTGGGCACATGGTTAGGAGGAGGTGGTAGGTTGGCACTTGGCTGCTGTCTGGCTGTCATCCCATGCCTGCCCCGAGCCACACTTCCCTAGTAGAGCTGCTGTTTCCCAAACCTGATTCGTCTGTGCATGGTTTTTAAGCTTGGGTTTTGAGCTTCCTCAACAGTTGTGGTTTGGTGATGAGTTTGGTTTGGCCAAAGCAGGGTGCTTGCTGCATTGCGTGCAGAATATTAGGGAAACTCCAGCGGAGTTACAGAAAGCAAAGGAGGGGGGGGAGCATGATTGCCTCACAATGTCCTGGGTAACCCAGCTAAGCGGCTAGCCCTGGAAGGTTGTCCTGGGCACTGCTTCTTGCCATAGTTTCTGGATGTTGACTGCTCAAAAGGAGATCCTAGAAACAGGCTGGTCTCTTGTCCCATCCGGTATAGCCCCAAAGGCAGCATGTCCTCCTGTGCTTTGTTCCCTGGAAGTGTGTGCTGCAGCCAGGCATGAAGCTCGGGCAGCAAGCCTCTTTCCTATGATCCAGCAGAGACCGCATCTTCTGGGATTTGCCTCCCCATTGCCATGGCTTGACTGAGGCAAACAGTCTCTTGTCTACTGCTGGCTCCACCTCTTCTAGTGATGGGTTGGCAGCTAGTTGCCATCCTTGGCACCCCGCACCCATGGGAGTGGAGGCTGCACAAAGCGTGTTGGGGCACGAACAGTGTTTACCAGCAGAAACAACCAGGAAGCAAGCAAGGCAGTTTTGCTGGCACCTGATGAGACAGAATTGCTCCAGTATTTGGATCCGCTAGAAGGTAATTTTTAGGGATCCTTACTGTGACTGTAGGTAACAGGAGGGTTTGCACCTATGCAGAGGCTACAAAGGGATCTACGTAGCTTTGTCCCATGTCCTGCCTGGCAGCCAGGACTCCTGGGTTCTCCTCCTGGCTCTTCCACTTCATATCCTTGATCAAGGCACGTCTGCTGCCTGTGTTGGAGGCCACCGACCCACCTCTTCTAAAGCACAGAATAAAATGCTTGTTACTGATGGGCACAGAAGGTGGGAGAAAGGTGAGAAGTCTGTGGGGTTGCTTCTGAAATCTCCCATTCCCCCTCGTCCCACCTCCCAAGGACAAGTTTTCAGGTTCTCATGGACAGCGTTACGAATAGAGGACAGCTAAACACCCTGTGATGCCAAGCCTGGGAACATGCTTCAGTGGTGAGAGCCAAGTTCCAGGCAAAAGGTAGTCATGAGGGTATAATTAAACCCCAACATGAATGGTGAGTTCCTCACCCAGGGGCCAGGCCTGAGTTGCTCCATTTGGCTGCAGAAAGGCCTGATGTCACATGGGCAAGTCTGTGGCCACAAAGACCTGTTGCATTGTTTGCTGTCGGCTGCCACTGCCTCAGCTCTGGCTAACTTGTGCAGTCTGCCACCATCCAGTCTCTGTGACATGTTGTAGCAGCTGAGCTCTGAATGAGAAACCGGGGGATCCAGATGCTTCATATAGCCTGGAGTAATACTGCACCCACCTAGAGGCTTAATGCTTCTTGGCTGAGTTGCTGTCAGGTGGATGGAGGCTAACTGCCCTGACAGCAGCATCTGAGAAATCCGAACAGTTTGTGTGGAGTCAAGCACCTGTGCATCTTGCTCCATATCTTGTGTCAGTGGACAGGCTGGAGCAGGAGAGGAAGGGGATTAGGAGCATGCCCCTAATCCCCACACCTCAACTGCCCATGCCAGCCGCAGAGGAGGGGCGTGAGCACAGAATGGTGGGACTCTTGCACAGAAACTCTCACGTGTGCTGAGTGCTGTTGTACCCATGCAGCCCTCCAAAGGGGGTTTTGCTGGAGTTCTCTTGTGGCCTGGAGTCCTTTCCCATCTCTTGTCCCCAGCACAGCGTAAAGCAGAGCTGCAGCTGTGGTGGCCCAGGCACCTGGCCTTGCCTGCTAAGTGATTGGATGTGGCTGGGAAGAGTCACAGGTGCATCACTTCTGTGTCCTGGGTGGGGAAATGGAGTCGTATTGATCCAGTCTATGCGCTTGGCGGCAGTGTGGGATGAAAGGTGAAATTCCTTCTGCATGATGCTAAGCTTGAATTGCAGCGAGTCCTTTGGGACAGTCAGGCTGGCTCTCCTGACCCTGCTGTGTACCAGTTTGGCTCTGGATTTAATGCTTTCCCAGATGGCTCCACCCTAGCCACATGGATCTTGATTGCAGGCTTTCTGGGGCACAGCCATGTGTGTGCGTGCATGCATGTGTGCATAGTCAGATCTCAGATTTTGAAAAGGGCATTCAAATGGGGTGTCACATCATCACATGTACCGACCCATATTTTACTCCAGTTAAAGAGAAGTTGGAAGCTAACCAATATGCTGGGAGTCTAGCGCTGTATTATTCAGTTTAAGAATAAAGCAAAAACGAATCTAAATGTATTGATGTGTACTAATTTGCTACATTAGATATAATTAATTTTCAAAACCACAAGAAACTGGGGGAAAATTGTGAAAACATATTGTTTCATTAGTCATGTAGTCATTATAGTTGAATGTACATCTATTATTCAAATTTGTAAAACCAGTCTGGCCTTCTCGAGTGTCTTTACAGTGCCTCCAATGCTTTGCCTTCAGTCATTTCTACACCAGAGTTGATTTGACCACACCTGAGTTAAGGTTTTTAGCTCAAACTAAAAACAGTCTGCAGGGCTGTGAAATGGAAGAGAAACATTACCAGGAAAGGCTCAAAAAAGGGTGTAGACAGCTTGCAGGATTGCAGAAGAAAGGATAGGTGGAATAGCGGAAGATGAAGACAATTAAAAAGCAGAGATGCTCGTTAACGTGAACGGAGTGCAGAGTTTAGCAGGAATCGGGGAAATGTCAATGAGCCATGAACTCAAGTGAGTGCCTCAGTGCTGCCTGAATAGAAATGCTGCTGCCAAGCAGTTAATTTTTAATATCTGAATCATAGAATCATAAAAAAGAGGGTTGGAAAGCACCACAGGATGTCACATGTAGTCCAAAACCCTGCTCAAAGCAGGACCAGCCTCAACTGCAGCATCCCAGCCAAGCCTTTGTCTAGCCAGGACTTAAGCCTCCAAGGATGGAGACTCTACCACCTGGCTGGGTAACCTGTTCCAGTGTTTCACCACCCCCCTAGTGAGAGTTTTTATCATAATATCTAACCCCCTTGCTTTGGATGAAAGCAGCCTCCTTTGTTCAGCTAAAGCAAGAATCAAAGTAAGCGTGCGTGCGTGCGTGCGTGCGCGCGCGCGCACGCACCTACCTGTCTGCTGGTGATGACAGACATGCAATGGCTGGGAGAGGAGGGTTGCTCAGCCTCTTTTAATGACACTGTAGCAGCACCCAGAGCTCCAGGGTGTGCTGGGAGCGGCACGTGCCACCCACTCCCTGCCCCATGAGCTGGGCCACAGCCCTGGTTAGACTGACTTCACAGCGGCTGTCATTACCGCTGCCTTGCAGACTCTCCCCTCTCCTTCTTACCTTGGTAAACAGCCTGTGTACAGTGGGCAGGCTCAGCTAATGTGGGCGGCTCATTGCTGTGCGCTGTGACGCTGGTATGAGCACTTGTGAATTTGCAGGGGTGTGTCATTTTGATAGGGGAAGGGATGGAGAGAGAGCTGGGATACCTTCTTGGGCCCAGGACACGTCCAGCTGGGTCACAGACCCTCTGTCCCTCATTAGTTGCTTGGCAAACCTAACTGGGACATTCGTTCCTGATCCCAGCTTGTGAGGTTCATCTTGGAGCTCCAGTTCCAAGGCTGGCTCTCGTGCATGCCAGGCTGCTTCAGAGGAGAGGCTGGTGCTGCCTTCTGGTAGAAGAGAGGAAGATAAATTGCTCACAGCAGCAGGAAGGTGAAGCAGTGGGGCTGGGAAGGAAGATGACTCCAGCTACAAACTTGCCTGATAGATGTTGCTGGCTTCTGGGTGATGCATGGAGATTGCCACAGGCAGGGAGGAGGGCCCAGAGGGTTACTGCAGACATAAGAGCTGTGTCTGAACTGGTTGCTGGCCAGCAGTTGTCCCAGCTGAGACCCCAGAAGAGTTTGCAGAGCAGCTCTGGGCTGATGCTGATGCATTATCTTCATTCCTGTGTGTGCCCCTGCTTTGTTCCCAAGGCATATCAATAGTCTCATAGGGAAGGCCTGGAAGGGACCTCCACAGCTCATCTAGCCTAACCCCCTGCCTGAAGCAAGACCAGCTCCATGCAAACCACCCCAGACTTGTAGAAAAACGAG
>JAGPOW010000171.1:0-13225 GCA_030014935.1 Caiman crocodilus
GGTCCAAGTATAACAGGGCTCGGGGCTGCGATGAGCCCAGCCCTGGGGTGGAGCAGGGGGTCCAAGTATAACAGGGCTCGGGGCTGCGATGAGCCCAGCTCTGGGGTGGAGCAGGGGGTCCAAGTATAACAGGGCTCGGGGCTGCGATGCGCCCAGCCCTGGGGTGGAGCAGGGAGTCCAAGTATAACAGGGCTCGGGGCTGTGATGAGCCCAGCCCTGGGGTGGAGCAGGGGGTCCAAGTATAACAGGGCTCGGGGCTGCGATGAGCCCAGCTCTGGGGTGGAGCAGGGAGTCCAAGTATAACAGGGCTCGGGGCTGCGATGAGCCCAGCCCTGGGGTGGAGCAGGGCAGCTGAGTGCAACATGGCCTGGTGTTCGCAGCCCAGAGCCGCCTTGGCCCCGCGCAGCGCTGCGCCCAGCTCTGGGGTGGAGCCGGTAGCGTCACGGCACAGAGAAGTAGGACAGGAAGTGGGGGTGGCTTCTGGGTCCCATGCCCAGTGACACCGCCCGTGCGAGGCCTCGCACGAGTCGCACAATGACTCACAAGGGAAGCGCTGGGGGTCACAGAGGACAGCGGCAGCCCTGGGGGGAGGTGGGGGGATGGAAGCCAGCGTGGGGGAGGGGTGAGCGCAGGGCTGGAGTGGGGAAACTGAGGCACGGCATAGCTCCCGCTCTAACCACTGGGCTGCCCTGCCCCTCCCCAGAGCTGGGGGCAGGAGGCTGCTCCCCACCGCCGCTTTTAACCCCTTCCAGCCCAGAGGTGCTGAGATGGGGATGGGACACCATTGCCCCGTGCTGGGTCTCCAGCCTTAAAACCTCAGCTCAGACAACCCCCAATGTCACCCCCATTAGCCCCTCCCCCCCGCCCCCTTCCCGGCCTGGGAGGGGGGCGTACAGCGCCGGGCACCCCCAATCCCACGCCCTTCCCTGCTAGGGTACAGCAGGGCTTGCAAACCCCTGAGCAGGCCAAAGCCTCGTTAGCGCTAATCACTTCCCAGGCTCCCTTGGGGCCGACTGAGTCAGCGCTAACCGCTGCCCCAGGCTGTCGTGGCCCCGTGAGAAACCCGCAGGCCTCGGGCGGGCGGGGGTGTTATTTGCTGCTGCCTGCTCCTCCACCCAACCCAGACTCAGTCGCATTTCCAGACCCAACTTCCTGGGACGGGGAAATGGGTGCAGGGGCGGGCGAGAAAGACCTCAGAAACCTCCTGATGGCCACCCTGCTCCCCCCCCCGCTGTGGGGGGGGCTGCATCCCTGGTGGCCGGGCGGCCTAGCGGTTATCTTCGGGCTGGGAAACCTGGCGGTGAGCTGAGCCGGTGCACCCCACCCCACCCCACCCCTCAGGGGCCTGCCTCAGTTTCCCCCAGCCCAAGGGGAGGAGGCGGCGGTGGGGAAGGGTGGCCAGGACTTCTGGGCTCCTGAGCTCCCGGCTCCGCCAGGCGGGGGCGGGGGGCGGCCTTCTGCATGTGTCCCCTGTTTGGAGAAGGGGATTGTGCTATGTTGGGGGCTGGGCAGGGCCTGGTGCCCACCCCCATCCTGGCCTGGGGGCGTTGTACAGCCCCGAGCACCCTGACCCAGCCGGGGGGGGGTTGTACAGCCCCGAGCACCCTGACCCAGCCGGGGGGGTGCGTTGTACAGCCCCGAGCACCCTGACCCAGCCGGGGGGGGGTTGTACAGCCCCGAGCACCCTGACCCAGCTGGTGCGGGGGGGCGCGTTGTACAGCCCCGAGCACCCTGACCCAGCTGGTGCGGGGGGGCGCGTTGTACAGCCCCGAGCACCCTGACCCAGCCGGGGGTTCCGGACAATGAGGTTGTGCACCCTAGACGAACCCCGCGACTTTCCCGACTGGTTTCCAGGAAGCCGGGGTGGGGCGGGGGAGGGCAGTCACCGTCACAGTGACGTCTCCCCAACGCGCCCCCCCTCGCATGCGTCTCAGAACCTGGGTTGGGCCAAGGGTGCCTCCGTGTGGGGAAAAGGGGAAGCGCAGCGCTTTGTGCACGCGCGCGCACACACACACACGCTTAGAACCCAGGTGTCCTGGAGACACGCACTCTCATACATATACATGCACATGCCCACACGTACACACAGAGGAACCAAGTGTGCAGGACACACACACATGCGCACACGCAGGACCTGGGTGCCCAGGGTACACATGCACACACGCGGGGCCCATGTCCAGGACACACACACACACACACACACAGACACACACACACACAACCCAGGAGCCCCAGCCTCTCTCTAACACCCTGACACAAGGCACTTAGCAGGCGCCTGTCTCTTTAAGAGGGGAAGAGGCTTCAGTACAAGCAACCTGCAGGTGTGGCCAGGGCCAATCAGAGAGTCACCTGACCAGAAGGGGCGGGGCTTGACGCATATAAACCCAGGGCCTGGTGGGAGGCAGGCAGTCTGGTTTGGAGCGCGGTGGGGGAGAGGAGCTCCTGGCTAGGGGCTGAGCTGGGGTAAGTACCTCCTTGGTCGGTGCCGGGCGCGGGAGTCCCGAGAGGGCAGGAAGGCTGAGCTGCGCTCCAGAGCGGGGCAGGAGGGAGCAGGCGTGGCTGGGGCGCCTGCGGCCTTGCTGGGCCTGGGAGCACCTGCCTGCTGCAGACCGAGGGGGCTGGAGGACCTATAGCCTGGGGTGGGGTGCACACGGGGCAAGGGAGCCCAGGGTTTGGGGCCAGCAGGTGACAGAACAAGGAGCAATGGGCGCAAGTTACAGCAAGGGAAGTTGAGGTTGGATGTTAGGGCAAACTCTCTCTAGGAGGGTGGCGGAGCACTGGAGGAGGTTCCCGGGAGAGGTGGTGGAGCCTCCATCCTGGGGGGTGTTCATCATCCCAGCCAAGGCCTGGTCTGGAGTGGGGGCTGGCCCTGCTTGGACTGGCCGCGAGCTCCCTTCCCTCGCTATCTGTGACTTGGTGACCTCATGGCTCGCGATGACCTCGTGCATTCCTGCTACTCTCCACCCTCCGCAGGTGTTATCGCCCCCTCTCCTCTTTCACGGTGTTAATGTCCCGCTGCTGAAGCCAGCTTTTCTTCCTGCCCTGCTGCCGCGGCCCTTCCCGGGAACGTCTCTGCCCCGACAAACACCCGCAGGGCTGGGGAGGTCTCGCGGCAAACCTTCGCTCGGGCGCAGTCACGTGCGCTCGGGGGTAGGAAGGCCTGGCGGTGAGGTGCCCGCGGCACCATCCAGGCGCGATGTTGTGAGGCGTGCATTTTCAGCTTAACGTCAGTGGGACAAGTGCCGCACGCCTTGACTGCTCCTGGCCTGGTTCGCGTCGTTTCTCTGCCCGTCCCTATCCGCGCTGACGAACCCGCGCGCAATCCAGCCCTCGCATTGGCTCTGGCTTGGATCTGACCCTGAACGCGCTCGCATGGGTGTCACACTCCTGGTGTCCGTCGCGCTGGCGGACGACCCTGTGCTGCGCTTGCTGTACGCGGCCTGCTGCCCGGGCACGTGCCAGACTGTAGTGGGGCCCTTTGGCAAGTGGCTCTGGGGCCCCTGGGGGTTTGGCTGCTTGCAGTGTCCTGCCTCGCCACCTGCGCTGTGCCCGGAGGGGGCACGGGACGATGCCGCCCTTGGGGCAGAGCCAACAGCAGGCGACACGGGCTCTCTCACTTGGCCACGGACAGGATTGAGGGTATGGGGTCCCAGCCCAGCTGCCCCCTTTCTCCAGCATCCTGGCTGTGCCCACGTAGGGGTCTGCCTTGGGTCCGCAGTGCACCCGAAGGCCCACAAGCCTCTGTGACCGGGTGGCTGGTCCTTGCCAAGCTGCGTGGACACCAAGGATGTGACCGTCTGCAGGAGTCAGGGTGGCTAAATTATTCACCCACCCAATTCTCGCCGAGCTCGTTGGTCATCGGCTACTCCAGCCCTGTTTCCACACATGCTCGTGGCTGGAGCCCCAGGAGATCCAAGGCTGCAGCTCCCCCAGAGCAGTGTGTGCTGGGGCTGTACCCATGCTCTGCGGTAGCAATGCCCCCCAGTCTCCCTGCATGGGCTGGGGGCTTGTACTGGGGCATCCAGGGTACTGGGGCATTGGCCCTCTTGCCCCCCCCCCCGCCCCCCTGCTTCCTGCTCCAAAGACCAAGTGCCTGGCAGTGGTGGCAGCATTTCTATTCGGGCAGCGGTGAGGGAATCCTCTGACTTGCATGGCTTGTTTCTGCCTAAACTCTTCACTCCGAGTGTGAACCCCTCCCATCCCTGTAAATGCTTGTGCTGTTGCACTAATCCAACTCGCCTTTCTCCCGCAGTCCAGCTCTGTGTGTGCACCACAGCTGCTGTTTCGGTGGTTTGAGCCCTAGCAGGAAACGTGAGCTCGTGGGTGGGAAGAAGAGTCGGGGAAGCGCTGGGGGCCCTGTTACGATGCCGGAGTCAGTAAGGGTTTGTTCTGTGAATGTGAGAAGAGACGTCCCTTGAATCCTAATGGTGGCAGGACTTGTGAAACCACAAAAGTCTGTTGTTCTTGCCTAGTTTGTGGTATTTTCATGCATCACGTGGGACGCGGCAAATTAAGGCACATCCCCGTGCAAGAATATTTGCTCCCGTCTCTGACGGAACAAGGCACCCTGAGGCCACTCGCTTATTTGGGAAGCGTCTAGGTCCTTTTGAACACGATCAAAATATGGGCTGGATTATATGGGACAAAGCACCGTGCCCTCTAGATCAAGGATCCACCCGTGGCTCGGGCCCAGGTGCTTCGTCGTCAGCTGCACGTGTGCCCTTGGGAGCGAAATGCTTTCTTATCTTTCTGTAGGGGAGATCGGGGACGGCAAGGAGCGGGCGTCTTCTGAGAGGGGAGGCCCGAGTCTAAATCGGGGGGGCTCCCGAGTCTAAAAGGATTAAGAACCGCTGCAGCAGACGAGCTCTCGGCAGTCTCTGCAAACCCCAGCCAGCAATGAGTGGGAAACCTCCTTCCCTGTTGGGGCAGGGGGGCGCGCGCTGTCCATGCCGGGGGGGGCACGATCCGGGCGCAGCGCCGCCGCCGCTCTGCGCTACTCCTAGAGCAGAATAACGGACAACGAGGGTTGTGTAGCCCGTGGGCCGGCAGCAGCAAGGGTCGGGTTCAGGTTTGGGGTGCAAAGCGTGACGGCGCTGAGCTGCTGGGCAGCGGCAGGGGGTGGCTGTGGGGTGTGTTACGGGCTCCTGCCCTGGATTCCCAGCCGTAGCCCCACACAGTGGGGACGCTGACTTGAACCCCGCTCCTGTGTGCCCCCAGCTCCAGCAGGCACGCCAGCGCTGCCCCACCTCCTCTTGGGGACCCGGGGGGAAGAGACCCCTCAGCCAAGGCGGCCTGAACCTTTAATGAGACCAACTCAAATAGTTGGGGGGGGAAAAGCTTTCTGACGCGCACGCCGTTCGTCAGGCTGAGGAAGCATCTGCAGTTGTTCTGAGCTCTTCTGGGTAGACTGAATCGTCAGGACTGATGGATGAATAGTCAAGAAGCCGGAGGCTGCTATGCATGCCAGAAGCCGATCTGACTGCCTTCCTTGCACGCCGGTCAGCCGCTGGCTTTACTATTCGGCCCACCCAGGAGGAGCGCGCACACCGACCGCAGATGCTTCCTCAGTCCGACCAAGGGTGATGGTGCCCGAAAACTTGCAAAGAATTTTTTTTTCCCAGCTATTTGGGTCGGTTCAATAAAAGATATTGGATTTACACAAAGAGCCTTGTCTGCCTGTGTCCTTAGACCAACGCGGCTACAACCTGCACCCGAGCCTTATCACTTCTGTGACCTCCTCGCCTGGTCCCAATCGGAAACAGCATCACGTGAACACTGCTCGTGCAGACCAAGAATTCGGAGGTGTCGGGGCTCCTGGGGCAGTGGCCAGCCGCCACGCTGCTTCCACCATCCCTCGGAGGGAGTCTTAAGATGATGGTCTGGACACAACGAGAGAGAGAGAAGGGATGCGATCCTCTTCCAGTGTGAGGAAGGACACCATGTACAGCAAATGTGGTGCATAGAAAACCTACTCCAAGCTTTACAGCCAGGTAGGCACGAGGGGAGGGCCAGAGGAGGGGGCTAACGTGAGACCCAATCTCATCCTGCTACTGGGTCCAAGTCGCCGACACAGGCCTAGCTCAGGGCCCTGGGGATCTCCCTGCTCCTCTCGTCCACCTATGACCCTAATTGCAAGGATTAGGGTCATGTGGGGGCATCCCCCTGGGGCCTTGGCCATTTCTGAAAGAGGGTCTGAGACCCTCAGTATCTTAAGAGTCTTGTTTGAGGGTGGTGGGGGGAGGAGAGAGGGGACGTAGCCTCCCTTTGATTCCTGCCCCCGCCTAAGCTTTCAAAGCAACCGCTCGGTTGGGGCAGCAAGGAAGGACTCCACCGACTGCACGGCTCAGTCCCACGTATCTGCTAGCCTCTCCGCTCCTCAGGCGTTACCCACCCCACCTCTCCTTTTTGATGCTCTTCATACTCCAGTATCCAAGCTAGCCTTTCTTCCATCCTGTAGCTGGCCCAAAACCCCTCCTGGGAACGTGTGTCTCCTCTTTCCCAGCTTTGCAGGTGGCTTGTAGCTCTAGATAAAAAGCTTAACTCGGAGGTAGAGATCCTTGACAGCGAGGTATTGGTGGTACCATCAAGACTCTTTCGAGAAATTCAGATTTGTCAAACAAAATCTTGCTGAGAGACTCTAGCGACACCGGGACGAATGACGCATCTCTTGACCTACGTCTGGCCTGGTTTGCTATATTTCTTTACACCTTCCTATCTGTTCTAGCAAATCTGTGCACAATCCATCCCTCATGTTGGCTTTGGCTTTGATCTAACCATGAGTGCTCTCGCACCGGTGGGAAGCTCCTGGTATCTCTCACTGGAGAAGAACCCGTCCTGTTTGTTGCACGTGTCCTGCTGCCCAGGGCATGTCCCAGGCTCTGTTTCATGGAGCCCTTTTGGTAAATGGCTCTGGCCCTCCGGGGTTTGCCCGCTTGTGATGTCCCGCCTCGTCATCCACACTGGGCCTGGAGGGGTCACAGAGCGATGCTGCCGTGGCAGTGGGTGCCTTTGGGACTGAGTCAGCAGCAGGGATGCGCTGGATCTCGGTCTTGGTGACAGCCAGGCTGTGAGGATGTGGGGCCCCAGACCAGCTGCCTCCTTTCCCCAAGGTCCTGGCTGCACCCAGGAGACGCTGGATGCTGCTGCAGCCCAGGCTGGGGACTAGGGACGGGGCTGTGCCAATGCTTCTGCTGGCACTGACCCCCCCCCCCCCCCGGGTCCCGGCTGGAGGGTCTTGCCCCTGCGCTCAGGCTCAGCCTCATGCTGCACAGGGGCGGGAAAGGATTTTCCCTCTGGTCAGACTGGCATGCACTGGGAGGTGTGGGAAGGGGATTTATCTTCATCTGAAGCACTGGCACAGCTTCAGCCTGGGGTCTTTGGAGCATCTATGGGCCCATACCCCCGGCCCCGCCGTATCCCCTCTGCTTTCCTAGAGGCAGGGATGGAGCCGATGCCCGGTGCAGTGTCGGGGCTGATGGTCATGTTGCTCAGAGGTTTGATGCTGAATGTGTCTGGGCTGGCTTGGGCACAGCTGATCCTGCCTCGGGCCAGGGCTGGATTAGCCATGACCTGCAGCTCCCTGCCAGCCCCAGTGCTCCCCGATAGCCCCTAGCTCGGCTTCCCCCCAGGGCAGAGTCTCCCCAGCCCCGTGCATGTCTACAGCAAAGGTGCAAAGAGACACGGGTGCAGGTAGGGGAGAGCCCCAAGGCCACTTTATTGGCAGCTCTCCGCATCCACCAGCAGGTCCCAGTGGGATCCCCAGCACAGGGTCCCCATTACTGGGGTCTTCTGGGTTTTGGAACAACTTAGAAGAACTCAATCTTGTGGATGGCCACCTTGGGCCTGACTTCCAGGACCTTCACGCGGCACGGGGGGATGCGGTGACGGAACCGCTCGAACACCTTGTTGTTCACAAGCACCTGGGAGGGAGCAGGGTGCACATGAGACCATGAGTCTGACCAAGACCCTGGGGTGGGAAGGGATGTTTGCAGGGGTTCTTCCGGTCCCTGTTTGGGGCTGAGCTGGGTAGACGACCCTAGGAGTGTCTCACAGCCTCGCCTTCTGCCAGGGAGAAGCAGGGCAGGGGGCACGTGCACTCACACATGCATGCCCATCCCACCAACTCAACACAAATCTAAGCCCGGGCCCTGGTGCTGGGCTGTAGAAGAGCCTCTGCCCCCCTGGGCTTCTTGCTTGTCCCTACCCTGGATGCCACTAGCCCTGCTTGCGGGCCCCTGGCCTGTCTCCCCCTCCCTGCCCAGCCTGGGGGGAAGCCTGTGGCTGACCGGGCCCCGGTACCTCGAAGTGCTCATTAGTGATGGAGAAGTCCAGCTGGAAGCAGGTCTCCTGCCTGAATGGGTTCTCCGCGTTGGTCTGCTCACTCTGCCATTTCTGGTTCTGGAAGCTGTTGCACACCACTGCGTTCTGGTCGAAGCGGGGGTTGAAGTGAAAGGCCACATCCTGGTTGGTCTCCTCCCCACAGCAGAAGTCCACGGAGAACCTGGGGGGCAGGCCGCGGGTGAGAGCGCGAGCTCCTAGCCCCGGACCCTGACTCCCAACCTGGGAGGCAGCGTATTGATCAGGGGCCTGGAGCACCTGCCGTGGCAGGAGAGACTAAGATGGCCCGGGGCTCTTCCCTTGGGAAAGGAGATGGCCCAGCAGGGAGTGGAAAGAGGTCTGTCACCATGAAGGCTGTGGACTAATTGACCGGGCAGCTATTATTTGCATCCCAGGACACTAGAACCAGGAGACGCTTGCTGAAATGAGTAGGCGACTGGTGTAAAAGTAACAAGAGAGGACTTTTTAAAGCAATGCGTCGTTCCCTGGTGGAAATCGTGGGTGCAGGAGGTGGCGGAGGCAGGAGCAGAGCCAGGATCAACGAGGCCTGGATAACTTCATGGGGGATGGGTCTATTCATGGGTGTTGGACAGGGCGGTTCGAGAGATGTCCTTTGGTATCTCTAGACTGGTCCACGGTAGACGCCAAGGCAGGTATGGAATAGGATCGTTCAATAGAGATTCCCAGCTCAATGCTCTCCATCCACCTGCCACAGACGCAGATGGACGCTGGGCTGGATGGACCGTGGGTCTGACCCAGCCTGGCCCTGGTCACGTTCTGAAATAGAAACGCATCTCAGAGCGTCAGCAGTCCCGCGGTCCTAGACATCCTGGAGCGGTGGGGCTAGCAGGGGGCTCGGGCGGTCGCAGCTAGTCCAGCTCCCTGCCCGAGGTGGGATCAGCCCTGTCCAAAGCTTACGACCAAATCCTGACCCCTGACACACGTCACCCTTAACACGTCGCACGGCGCGACCTGGCTGCACGTTCGTTTTGTTAGCAGCGTGACAAACCAGGAGGGGTAGCAGCATCCGGGCTGTGGGCCAGCCAAGAAGCCTGGAGGCCACGTCGGCAGAGGCCCTGCTACAGCCCAGGGGCTTGGATTTGTGCTGAGCCGAGGGGACGGAGACTTGCTGCCCTGCCTCGGGGAGGGGCGGCGTGTGTGTGCGTGTGCCGTTAATTTAGGGGTGCTCCTGTAAAGTCTGGGCCCCGCTGCCAGAGCCCTCCACCTTGTCATTAATTGGAGATGGGATCGGATGCCAGATCTGAACACAGCTGGACGCCCGGGTGAGACTCTTACGTGTCCAGTCACCTACCTCTGGCAGTCGGACGGCACGGAGCCCCAGATTCGCACCCCCGTGCAAGGTGGGGAAAGATCGTGAAGAACCAGGGTGCAGGGGGCGGTCTGAGAAGGGGGGAGAGAGAGGGGAGCTCAGGGGAGGGCGCTTGGGGCAGTGCAAACAATCCAGGTCGCAGGTGCTCCCCGGCCCCGTGGGCAGAGCCCCGACCAGGGGGAAGGGCCGGTACTCACCAACCCTGTGACGGACTTGAGAGCCATGGTCGCCGTGCGTCTCCCTCTGCCCGATGGAGTCAGCTGGGGTCTGGCAGCGAAGGGGGCTCCGTAGAGGCAGCAAGGGGAACCCCACCCTCCACTGACTCATCTCTGGATGCTGCCTCCTCCTCCCTGCAAGATCTGTCTTTGCCTTGTTCGACCTTGCTGAGCGGCAGCTTTTCCCTCAAGCTCCCCAAGTATTGCCCAGGTAAGAGTACACCCACAGGTGTGCCCTCATCCCCATCAGATGTGGGTGCTCGTGGTTCCCTCCTACCTCTGTAGCAGCAGGCTCGAGTCAGGCTCTTGACGATTTACTGTAGTCATTAACATATAGCATACATAAATATAAAACGAAATATCCTCCCCATATGTTTACACAGAGGGCATTGACCGGTAGCCAAGGTCAAGCCCTGAATAACACTGCGGGTGAACACAACCTCCTAACCACAACCCCCAGGGAAACCCATGTATGTCCACAGCTTCCCCACCCGCCCCACAGTGGGGAGCCTGTACTCCATTAAAGGGTCAGGCAAGACATAACACCTGACCCCCATGGAGGAACCGTCCCCCCTTTCTTTAATGCAGAATGATCGGCATCAAATGGGCCGCTACCCCCGTAGGGGACCTAGTGTTCAAGACACCCCAACAGGGTGTTTTTCAGAAATGATGGTCTCACGATGGCACTATTTACCCATCCCAAATAAGCAGTTTCAGCAGCGGCACACGGTACAACGTCACACTACAACACTTCGATATAAGGCGCAATCATAAACAATCTCAATAACATTTATCCCGGAGCAAGAGAGTCCTCCTTGCAATGGGGTCCCAGTGGGGGTGGGGTCCAGGAAGCACCAGGGACCCTCCCCTGCGGGCCTGGCTCCTGGGTGCTGGGCCTCATGCCGCAGCACTACTGTTTCCCTGTGCCTTGGTTCCTGGCACGTGGGCTCTTTTAGCAAGGGCCGGGCTGTCCAGCCTCCCGCCGGGTGGCTGACCTGAGCAGCCTCCGCTCCCTTGCACACCGCCCTGCGCTGGCAGTCCTATCGGCCCTGGCTGCCTGCCGGGAGATGGGGCCTGAGCCGCCGTGTCCCCTGCACCGTGTGGGGTTGCAGGCGTGACCCTCCCAGAGCCCGAGCTCTGTGTGCTGAAACATGCACCATGCTGAGCTCGAGGGTCTCGCACCTTCCCAGGGACCTTCAGGAGCCTGGGGCTATTCCCTGCTGGGGCAGCTCGTCCTCAGCTTGTCTCGCTCTGATCATCCATCTTCAGCCGCCCCCCGTCGCGTCTCCCCTGTGCCAGGCCCACGGCCCTTTATATCGTCCCCAGGGCTCTGCCCCTGGGCTCTGCTGGACCTGACAGTGTTGCAGTCTCCGGTTGGGTCCGTGGACGTCCTCTTGGGTGGGGGGGGGGGGGGGGGGGGGGGGGGGGGGGGGGGGGGGGGGGGGGGGCATGACTTCAGTCCTTTGGCTGCTTCCTGATTGGTGGATGGGCTCCACCAATCAAAAGGGCAGAATCCCATGACTGGTAGTCAACCCACGGTCCAAAAGGTAAGGCTTCTACAAGAGCATGGCGCAGGACCATCCCCGACCTCGACGCTGGCTGTTGCTCCACATGAGAGCAACAGATGGGGTTAGACCCCGGGTCCACTCTGCATGTCCCAGCGCAGCAGAGAGCGGTGCAGGATGGGAGAGCATCAGGGTCTGAGCAGGGCTTTCCCCTGTTCCTCCCCTACTTGTCTGGTGAGAGAGAACCAGGGACTGACTCTTCCCCCCTTTAGTATGGTGTAAACTGCCATCCTGTTCCTGCTCCAGCACCTCTCTCCTAACCCCCCAGGCCTGGCCTCGTTAGTCTCCCCCCTACCCCGACCCCTCGCTGCCCTTCTCTGCACCTTCCCCACCGCTTCCCCACCCTTCTGGAGGCGCGGGGAGCGAGCTGGGCGCAGGCCTCGGGCTGTGGACGCACGTGGGGTGATGAAGGGGCATTGCAGGATGTTCCACTTTGTTCCCTGTTCCCTTCTTAACCGTCCCTAATGCTTTCTTTGCTTCATTGTTGGTGGCAGAGCTGCTCCCAGGCAGGAAAGGTGTGCTGGCTGAAGGGAGCATGGGGAAGCCTTTGGGGAAGATGTGGGGTCACAAGACACAACGGCAGCCTCCTCTCTTCCCTCCAGTGCAAAATGAGACCAGGGACGTGACCTTGGGAAGGGCTAAGTGGGAGAAAAGAGAGCTTCTCCCTTCAGCCCCTTTGCAGACCGCCAGGCCTCCGACACAGGAGACACCCCTGGGCTGGAGCAGCCCCCCGTGATCCCTGGCAGCCCTTCTCTGGCTTCTGGAGCCAGCGGTCAGAGCCAGGTCGGGGCTGTTTCATGGGAGAGTCTGGCAGTGATGGCACTGGGGTCCAGGTGTCTTCTCCTCCCAGCGTCAGTCACCCCTGGGCCAGGCCCCGGGCCCTGTGGTGTGAGTATGCAACAGCAAGTGGCATCTCGCCGTGCCCCCAGGGTTGGGATTGGGAGGGCGCCAGCTTTGAAGGATCCGCAGCGCAGGCAGGACCACGGACAGTGGCACAAGCTGGGCTCGGGATAGAGCCTGGTTTTCGTTCTTGCCTGCTTGGGGCTGTTTTTATACGTCCCACAGGACGTGGCAAATTCAGGCACTTTTCCAGCGCATGTATAATTGTTTCTGCCCTGCTCTTTGACTAAATAAGGCAGCCCGAGGCCATTCACTTGTACCTCAAGCTTCTAGTTCCTTTTGAACATGATTAAAATACGGATTGGATTATAAGGGATGAGCCACTGGGCCGTCTGCACTCCCCTTTTCAAAATCCTAGATCAGGAGTGCACAATTCTTTTGGGTAGAGGGCCCCTTAATGAGGTTTGGCGAGCTTTTGGGGCTGCATGGGTAGCCACACCCCTTCACAGTCGCCCCACCCCCTGGTCGCCATCTTGGGATCAGAAGTCCCACTCCACCCCCTGACCTTGCCCCACAATATACTCCTGGGGCGGGGGCTGCCATGTTAGACCCAGGAAAAACCCCAAACTGTGCACTAAAAGTTGAACACTGCCTATAACATATGTTAATTTTATTACAACAAATATTTTGGCATGATTTGTGTTTGCATCGTCTATGTGGAGCTGATTGCATAATTACAAGACCAGTTCTTTATTTTTGAGTGTATTGTGTGTGGTGGGGTGTTTAGGGGGTAATGTGCATTTCATACTTTCATAGTACCTAGGGCCAGAAGGGGCCTGGAGCAGGCCATCTAGTCTGACCCCCCGCCAATGGCAGGAACGAGTGCCAGGGTCACAGGACCCCAGCCAAGTACCTATCTAGTCTACTCTTAAAGATGC
>JAGPOW010000171.1:14070-24321 GCA_030014935.1 Caiman crocodilus
CAAGGGCTCAGCAATCACCCCCGCCAGCTCCCTCAGCACCCTTGGGTGTAGGTCATCCGGGCCCGCCGACTTAAAGACATCCAGCCCTTGCAGAAGCCCTTCCACCAGGTCAACCCTCACCCCCAGCCCAGCAGTGATTCCCGAGGGGAAATACAGGTTTCCAATGGGAGGGAAGTCCCGGTGCCCCCTCAGGAAGACCAAGGCAAAGAACCCATTGAAGATCTCTGCCTTCCCATCGGCTGCAAGCACCAGATTGCCCGACGAGTAAACCTACCTGGCAGCCCAGGTCCTGAACATTTGGACATGGCCATGGGTAGCGCTGTACTCCAAGGGTTACTTATATAAGTGCAGAGCCTCCACCAATCAGGGACTCAAACCCCAGCAACCAAGAAGTGAGGAGCTCCTGGCTGTCGGGCTCCTGAAAGGACCTGGATTTGGCTGAATAACTCTGCAGGCCTGGGAACAGAAGCAAGTTCCTTGGACTGAGGAAAACTGTAATTACATGCCATTGGTCTTCTTTTCTGGTCTTCATTACTATAGGCCAGTTAGTCTTACCTTGATCCTGGGTAAGTTTTTTGAGAGCATTATCCTGGTGCATGTCTGTGAGGGGCAAGCAGAGGAGGTTATGCTTGGGGGCAACCAACACGGGGTCATTCGAGGCAGGTCCTGTCAGACCAACCTGGTGCCTTCTACGACCAGGTCACAGCATCCTTAGACACAGGGACATAGTCTTTCTGGACTTCAGGAAGGCCTTCGACGCTGTCTCTCACCCCATTCTCATTCAAAAACTAGGGGACTGTGGCGTTGACACCTGCATAGTCAGATGGGTCACTAACTGGCTGGAGGGCCGCACCCAGAGAGTGGTGGTGGATGGGTCATTTTTGACCTGGAGGGATGTGGGCAGTGGGGTCCCAGGGCTCGGTCCTCAGGCCCACGCTGTTCAACACCTTCATCAGTGACTTGGCTGAGGGGGTAAAAAGCATCCTGCTCAAATTTGCTGATGACACGAAGACGTGGGGAGAAGTGGGCACGCTAGAAGGAAGGGACAGGCTACAATCAGACCTGGACAGGTTACAGGGGTGGGCAGATGAGAACAGGATGGGTTTCAACACTGACAAGCGCAAGGTGCTGCACCTGGGGGGAAGAGCCAGCAGCACACCTACAGGCTGAGAACTCCCTTCTCATCAGTGCAGAGGCAGAGAAGGATCTTGGAGTCATTATTGATGCCAAAATGAATGTGGACTGACTGTGGGGTCATGATCGGGAAGGCCAACCGCGCCTTGTCATGCATCCACAAATGCATCTCAAGCAGGTCCAAGGAGGTGACCCTTCCCTCTATGCGACACTGGTCAGTCCGCAGCTGGAGTATTGTGTCCAGTTCTGGGTGCCGCACTTCAGGAGGGATGTGGGTAGCATGGAGAGGGTCCAGAGGAGGCCACCCATGTGATCAGGGGGCAGCACGGCAGGCCCTACGAGGAGAGGTGACAGGACCTGAACATGTTCAGCCTCCACAAGATAAGGCTGAAAGGGGATCTCATGGCCATCTATAAACTTAACAAGGGGGACCAGCAGGCATTGGAGAAGTCCCTGTTCCCCTGAGCACTCCCAGGAGTGACTAGAAATTCCGGTCACAAGCTGGCAGAGGGTAGATTCAGGCTAGACATCAGGAGGCACGACTTCACTGGCAGGGTGGCTAGGACCTGGAACCAACTTGGAAGTAAAGTGGTGCTGGCTCCTACCCTGGGGGTCTTTAAGAGATTAGACAAACACCTTGCCGGGGTCGTTTGACTCCAGTACTCTTTCCTGCCATGGCAGGGGGTTGGACTTGATGATCTGCTCAGGTCTCTCCTGACCCTAACAACTATGAAGCTATGTTAAACCCCTAGAGGGATTTAGAAGGGCAGTGTTTCTTATTCATATGAGTTGGACCAGTAGTGTAGCCTCGAGCCCTGCTGGGGCAGGCTCAAGGCCTCTTTAGAGACCCGGTGACCCAGGACCCTCAGACTAAGGACGGGTCCCAGTGAGGTGCCTAGAAAAAGGCTGAGACCCAAGCAAGAAGGTCCAAGAGACCAGGGAAAGGTTGAGCTGGGCCAGAAGATCCATGAGCCCAGAGCCAGATGAGAGGGTCTGAGAGCCCAGAGGAGGGACTGCATGCAAGACCGGAGGTTCAAGGGCCCAAGGGGCCCGAGCATATAAACATTTACATCAATGGGAGAGAACATCCACCAGGCTTGGGGCATAGTATAGGGGAGATGAAGGAGCCACACAATTGGCCCTTAAGGCTCTTGATCCCCTACAGGGTCCTAGTCAGGCAAAGAGGGACTTACCAAGCCTGATAACTTACCTACTGTATTGATCTCAGTGGTGTCTCAGGAAAAAACCCAGTGGGAACTTATTGGGATTAGGCCTGTTGGGAGCCTCCCCATCTCAACCTGTAATATTTAAGAACAAGGCATGGCAGGCGAGTAATCGAGGGAGAGTGGCATTCAAGTTTGAGCCAGGTAGGAGCATCAAGGTCACTATGAGAGGTCATGGCTGCCCCTGTGGCACTGAGTCTGTCACAGCAATAAAAGTGGGGAGTGAAGGACCCACTTATTGGGAGGTTGCTCCTCCCCGTGGCCTGAGGGGTCACCTTCCCTTAGTTGTGTATCCATGCTTTCCATCTAACCATCACTGGTGGGGGATGATGTAGGCACAGAGATGCTTGTGCTCTGCTGTGGGGATGTCCCAGGCTTCTGGGCTATCCTGGTTGCCTCCCAGCCTTTGTTACTCCATGCATCAGGGGTTTTTAAGCCTCCCCCAGAGGCACTGGTGCTGGCTGCAGCTCAGGCTGGGGATGGGACTGGGCTGTGCTAATGCTGCTGCCACCACCAACCCTGCAGGGTCTTGGCTGGAGGGTCTTGCCCCTGTGCTCGGGGAGGGATATTTTCCCCCTGGTCAGATTGGCATCTATACTAGTGGCACAGCCTCAGCCTGGGGTCTCTGGAGCGTGAATGTGAACCCCCTTTGGCAGCAGCTGATTGTTGCCTCCCACGGCACCTCTGCTTTCTCTGGGGCAGGGTGGGTGTGATGCCCGGTGCAGTTTCAGGGCTGATGGTCGCGTTGCTCAGAGGTTTGATGCTGGGTTTGTCTGGGCTGGTTTGGACGGGGCTGATCCTGCCTCAGGCAGGTTGGACTAGGTGTGACCCCTCAGCTCTAGGATTTCAAAGATTTGTGTGATTATGGATTTGTCCAGGGTGGGTTGGATGGGACTGATCCTGCCTCAGGGTGGCGGAGGGCTGGATGTGACCTCTGCAGGTCCCTTCTCTGATTTCCCCCTGATTCCCAGCTGCACCTGTGAATGCCCCCAGGGCAGAGTCTTGCCAGCCCCAGGGGAAAGGTCTGCTCATGGCCAGCCCCACGAATTTATGCGGCAAAGACACAGACACGGGCACAGGTAGGGGAGAGCCCAGAGGCAACTTTATTGGCAGCTCTCCACATCTATCAGTAGGTCCTAGCAGGATCCCCAGTGTGAGGTCCCCATTACTGGGGTTTTCTGTGTTCTGGGACAAGCTAGAAGAACTCAATCTTGTGGATGTCCACCTTAGGCTGGACCTCCAGGCTCTTCACTTGACACAGGGGGATGCGGTGACTGTACCGATCGAACATGTTGTTGTTCACGAGAATCTGGGTGGGAACAGGGTGTGCATGAGGTCATGGGCCAAGTCAGCCCTGGGGGGTAGGGAAAGGATGTCTGGGGGGTCTCTTCCAGCCCCTGTTTGGGGCCCGGAGTCAGGGGATTTGTCTCCAGGGCTGAGCTGGGTAGCTGACCTTAGGGGCATGTCACAGCCTCGCTTCTGCTGGGCAGAGGTAGGGCAGGGGGGCATGCATGCACACGTGCAGGTGCACATGCACATATACCTAGATGACAACTCACACAAACACACCCATCTGCCAACACCTCCACTACTTGTTCCCACACCTGCAGACACACCTGCACACGCGTGCCACCCCTTCACACCGAGTCAGCACAGCTCTAAGCCCAGTTCTGTCTTGGGCTGCAGAAGAGCCCCTGCCCCCCTGGGCCTGGATCCCACTAATGCTGTTTGTGGGCTACTGCCCTATCTCCCCCCAGTGCCTCCCACAATCCCCTCCCCCCCTGCCTGGCCTAGCCTGGGGGGGAGCCCATGGCCCACTGCCCCCCCCGGTACCTCAAAGTGCTCTTCAGTGATGTGGATGTCCAGCTGGAAGGAGGCCCCGTGCTTGAACGGGTTCTCCTCCTTGGTCTGGTTACACTGCCAGCTGTGGTTCTGGAAGGTGTTGGACACCACACAGTTCTGGTCCAAGCGGGGGTTGAAGTGAAAAGCTATATCACAGCTGGGCCCATCCGAACAGCAGAAGTTCACGGAGAACCTGGGGGGCAGGCAAAGGTGAGACCCACGAGAGCCCGAGCTCCTAGCCCCAGCCCCCAACCCTCAACTGGAGCTTAAACCCAGGGGGCAGCTTGTGGATCTAGGGCCTGAACCAGCTGCCGGGCCAGGAGACGCTAAAATAACCCAGGGCTCTTTCACTTGGAAAGGAGACAGCTGAGTGGGGAGTGGAAAGAGTCACGAAGGCTGTGGACCAAGTGACCAGGCAGCTGCTGTTCATCAAGTCCCAGGACACTAGACCCAGGAGGCACCTGCTGAAATGAGTAGGTGACTGGTGTAAAAGTAACAAGCCAGGACTTTTTAAAGCAATACATCGTTCTCTGGTGGAAGTCGTGGCCACAGGAGGTGGCGGAGGCAGAGGAGCCAGGATCAATGCGGCCTGGATAAATTCACGGGGGATGGATCTATTCGTGGCTGTCGAACAGGGCGGCTGGGGAGATTTCCTCGGGTATCTCTAGATCAGTCCGTGGCGGGTATCGAATAGGGGGTGGATCACTTGATAGAGATTCCCAGCTCAATGCTCTCTTTGCACTGCATCGCATGCACACCTGCCGCAGGCAGAGGGGGACTCTGGCCTGCATGGACTGTGGGTCTGACCCAGTCTAGCCCTGCTCATGCTCTGATGTAGAAAGGCATCCTAAAGCATCAGCAACCCTGTGGTCCTAGGAACCCTGGAGCAGTGGGGCTGGCAGGGGGCTCCGGAGGTCACAGCTAGCCCAGCTCCCTGCCCAAAGTGGGATCAGCCCTGCCCAAGGTTCCTATCCAATCCCGACCCTGACACACGTTACCCTTAGCACGCTGCAAGTCGTGGCCTGACCACACATTTCTTCAGTTAACAGCATGAGAAAACAGGAGTAAGCGACAAAGTTGCAATGCAAATTGCTTGTAATGACCCAGTGGTTTGCATGGGGTGTGTGGCCAGTGCTTCCAGTCTCCACAGCCTGGGCGGACTGGTCAGCTGCTCAGGGTCCCACTGCGGGGGCATGGGACAGCAGTCTGAGGGGGGAGAACCCCTTCGGGCCCCACTGCTGGAGCAGCACACCCCACTCTTCCATTAAGGCGAGATGGGATCTGATGCCAGATCCGGACACGCCTGGACGGCCCGGTGAGACTTTGTGTCCAGTCACTTACCACTGGGAGCCGCAAGGAACAGAGCCCTGGATTCTCACGTGCCTCCCAGCCTGGAAACCACAGTCAAAAACCAGGATGCAGGGGACGGTCTGAGAAGGGGAAAAGAGAGGGACGCTCAAGTGACAGCACTTTGGAGAAGTGCAAACAATCCAGGTCATAGGTGTCCCTGGGCCCTGTGGCCAGAGCCCCCGACCAGGGGGAAGGGCTGGTACTCACCAGCCCTGTGACAGACTTGAGAGCCATGGTCCCTCTCCGCCCGACCGAGTCAGCTGGGGTCCGGCAGCAAAGGTGGCTCCTTATATACCACGCTGGTCCCTAGAAAGGGGAACGCCACCCTCTGCTGATTCATCTCTGAATGCCGCTGCCTCCTCCTCCTCCTCCTCCGGCAAGATCCACCTTTGCCCTGTTTGACTTTGCAAAGGGGCAGCTTTTCCCTCAAGCTCCCTGAGTATTGCCCAGATAGGAACAGGGGTACGGGATCATCCCATGCCTCGACACCGGCTGTTGCTCTACCTGAGAACTGCCGTGGACCGGGTCAGACCCCGGGTCAGACCCCAGGTCTGTCCTGCCCAGTCTCCCATGTCAGCCTAGCGCGGTGCGGGCTGGGGAGTGACGGGGTCTGAGCAGGGTTTTCCCCCGTTCCTCTTCCCCTCGCAGCCATCGAGAGTCCAGGATGTGGTGACCCTGAGGCCGTGCCCCGCAGCCCCCGGTGCCCCTTGCCCCCAGCACAGGCCCAGCCCCAGGGTGGATATAGCTGGACTCTCCACTTCCTCCATGCCTGGTGCCCACGAACTCCCTCCTCCTACCCTCCACGGGGGGAACGACCGTCCTGGCGTCGATGTTACACTGCCGGCCTGCTTGTTTCTTGCTGGGACTCCTCATCCTTGTCTGGCGAGAAGCAGCCAGGAATCGGTCCCTGGGAATGTCTCTTCCCTCCTTAGTGCGGTGTAAACCCTGTCCTGCCCTACTCCAGCACCTCTCTCCTAACCCCCCAGGCCTGGCCTCGTTAGTCTCCCCCCTGCCCCGACCCCCTCGCTGCCCTTCTCTGCGCCTTCCCCACCGCTTCCCCACCCTTCTGGAGGCGCGGGGAGCAGAGCTGGGCGCGGGACTCGGGCTGTGGACGCACGTGGGGTGATGAAGGGGCATCGCAGGATGTTCCACTTTGTTCCCTGTTCCCTTCTTAACCGTCCCTAATGCTTTCTTTGCTTCGTTGTTGGTGGCGGAGCTGCTCCTAGGATGGAAGTTTGCGCTGGCTCAGGGAGCCCAGGGAGCCCTTGGGGAAGACGTGGGGTGATAAAGGCTGCTGGCAGCCTTCTCTCTTCCCCCCACCCCGTTGGAAAACGAGACCAGGGATGAGGCAACAGGAAATGGCGAGTGAGAGAAACGAGCTTTTCCCTCCAGCCCCTTTCCGGGCTGCTAGGCCCCTGATGCAGGAGACACCCCCGCAGCCCCCCCGGGCTGGAGCAGCCCTGCAATCCCTGCTGGCCCTTCTTGGGCTGCAGGAGCCAGCGGTGGGAGCCAGGGCTGATGCTTCATTTCCTAGCAGGGTGTGGGAACGACAGTGCTGGAGGTTGGGTTTCTTCTCCTCCCAGTGGGACCAGGCCCTGCGCCCTTAGATTTCATAGATACCATAGACGTTCGGGCTGGAAGGGACCTCGGAAGATCGAGTCCAGCCCCTGCCCCAGGGGGAGACAGGAAGACCCCAGCAAGACAAACATCCAAATGTCTCTTGATGAGTCCGGCGTGGGCACTTGCACCACCTCTGCTGGCTGTCTATTCCAGGCCTTGGGGGCTGGGACAGTAAATACACTTTTCCTTATGTCCACCCCAAAATGGTCTTGCAGGAGTCTGTGACCCTTGGACCATGTCATCCCCTGGGGCGCTCTGGTGAACAGACGTCCCCCCAGCTTCTGGTGAGCATCCGGTGTACTTATAGGTGGTCACCAGATCACCCCTGAGCCTGCACTTGTCCAGGCTGGAGAGTCCCCTGGCTCTCAGCCCCTCTTCGCGAGGCCTGTTCTCCTGCGCTCTGCCCATGCGCGCGGCTCTCCTCGGCTCTCTCCAGCTTCTCCGCATCCGTCCTGAATTGTGGAGCCTCAGACTGGACGCAGTGCTGCGGCTGCGGCCTCGCCACGGCTGAGTGCAGCGGGAGGATGACATCCTGGGTCTTGCATTGGAGGATGCAAGCCAGAGTTTTGTTCTCTTTGCTGCCTGTGGCATCGCATTGGTGACTCATGTTCATCTTGTGGTCGCTCATGACCCCAAGTGTCTTTCGGTCATGGTGCTAGTGAGTGTAGCACTGCCAAGCCTATACATGTGATGCAGGTTCTTATTCCCCAGGTGGAGCACCTTGCATTTCTCCATATTGAAGGCTATCAGGTTTTCATCCACTCGCCTTCCAAGCCTGTTGAGGTCAGCCTGGATCACCAAACTATCCTCAAGTGTGGACACTTTCCCCAGTTTGAGGTTTTCAGCAAACTTGATCAGTCCGATTTTGACACCAAAATCCAGACCATTTATGAAGACTTCAAAGAGAACAGGTCTGAGAAAGGGACCACCAATCACTGGGTGCCACGTTGATTCAGTTCTGCCCACTGCCACCCTCTGGGTCCGACCTCAGAGCCAGTTCCCCAGCCGTGAGGCACGAGGGGGTGATGGCAACCGGTGGCCTTGTCACGCTCCTCTGATTTGAGCCCGTGGCCAGACCGGCCCAGACGAGGGGTTTGCCTTCCACTGCAGTGGTGGCATGTAGAGCTGTGTGAAACTTCACCCAGCGTTTCGTTTGGAAGCTGTTTCAATGTGGTTCGAACTTGAAACAGCAAGTTCCAAAGGAAACAAAAGCCTTTGAAACGAAGCAAGGGAACTCGCAACATTTTGACACTTTCAAAATGGTGTTCTGAGTTTCGAAGTCGGGCATCGCGGCTTCAGCACAGCACCTGGCTCCTCTCATCCGGCAGGCAGATCAGGGGCTTGCCCGCACCCCTGGGAGGGCTGTGCTGTGCTACTCCCCGGGAGTAGTCGGGAGTAGTCCCTGGGCTCCCTGATCTGCCTGCCAGACGACAGACCCACGCTGGGCGCAACTCGCACCCAGTGCCGGGAAGATCGGTGCTGCCAGCTCCTGTCACCTGGCAGGAAGGACGCGCACCCCCAGGAGGACTCTGGCGCAGCCCCGCAGCCCTCCTGGGGGTGCCGGTGGGCCCCGATCTGCCTGCTGGCTGACAGGAGCCAGGTGCTGCCGCCTGGGGCCAGGGGGGCTGGGGCAGATCAGTTCATGTGGGGACCCCCGCCCCAGCCCCGGGGCAGGGCAGGATCGCCGCACAGGCTGATATACCCTGGGCCCCGCACCCACCTCAAGCCAGCGCTGGCCTGAGGCCGGGGCAGATCAGCTCATGCGGGGACCCTCTCCCACCCCAGGACTGGAGCAGTGGGTCCCCGCACCAGCTGGTCTGCCCTGGCCCTGTGCTGGAGCCGGCTCGAGGCAGGTGCAGGGCCCGTATTTCTAGGGTGCTGGCCAGCCCTGGCATGGTGCAGCCCTTGGGCTGCCTACCTTTGCCATCCAAGACTCGGGGAATTGTCGGGGTGGCCAGGGGATTTTCTAATTCAACTAACAAATGAAATTGTTGGCTGCTGGATGAAGTGACTTACGATGCTCGCAATGATGCCTTCAGGGAAACGTGAAAGGGATTTGGGGCCAGTCTTCACCCGCAGCCGTGCCCAGGAGAGATCGGGGAAAGCACCGGGGTGTGTGGAGTTGATGAGTCTCAGGGAAAGGGATGTATGCTGTTTGGGGACTAGGGGCAGGGACTGGGATGGATGGAGAAGACGGGAACTTTGTTGGAAGAGGATGAGGATTGGGTAGCTACAAGGGGATGTGATTTGGACACTGGAGAATGAAGAGAGGTGGATTTAATTGAGACTTGTCCTTGCTTGGAAGTAAACGGCTCTGCACACTTTTAAAAGTCCTTCTGTGAGCTTTACTTCATTGAGAATTTCACAAGCACTGAGAGAACACGTAAGGCAATAGTAAGAGTGTTAATAACAGATAAGGAGTGAACAAACCCTAACCACAAACTGCCAAGTTCCTAAACCCCCTCCTCTCCGCTCTGCCCTCACCCAGCCATTAATAGTAAAGGATCGTCTCATTTCATAAACTGAGGTGAGAGCAGGTGAGGGAGCATGGCCCCACAAAGCCCACTACCACGGAGCACTACACCGTCCCATCACCCCTGGTTTGCCATCTATCCCGAGCCAGTATGCCCCTGGACTGCAGGAGACTGTCATCCGGGTGTGTCAGTGACCCTCATCCTCGCTGATGCAGCTTACCCAGCCCAGCCCTGGCTCATGAAGTCCTATCGGGTGCGGGGGAGGGGGCAAGTGACTGCCATGCAAGAACAGACCTTCAACTACCAGCTAAGCAAATGCTGCATGAGCGTACAGTGTGCCTTTGGGCACCTAAAAGCCCGTTGGAGGTGGACATAGAGCCGGAGAACACCGCCGCTTTCATAGTGGCAACCTGCGCGCAGAGGTGCTGCCGGGCCTGCCTGTGGCAGTGAGCTCTTTCTCTGCACGAGTAATTGTGTAAATAGCCGTGTGGGCTTGGAGAGGTGGCGCATGTGGCAGAAATGCCACCATGGGTGCCCCTCTCCAGAAACCTCTCCCTGTGCCAGCCTGAGAGGCTGCTGGCAAACCCCTCAGGGCAGGGATTTCAACC
>JAGPOW010000180.1:3295-14300 GCA_030014935.1 Caiman crocodilus
CATCTAGACCCAGCACTCTTTCCTGCCTATGCAGGGGGTCGGACTCGATGATCTATTGAGGTCCCTTCTGACCCTAACATCTATGAATCTATGAATCTACGGGCACAGAAGGAGACAATCCCATTGTGACTAAAAGGAGGCAAAGGGGCCAAGAAGCCCTCTTGGCTGAACAGGGGAGACCAGGAAAGCCTAAGGGCAAAGAAAGAGATATACAGGTTGTGGAAACAGGGCTAGCTAGCTCCCAAGGAGGAGTACGTCTCCCTGGCTCACACTTGCAGGGAATCAGTTAGGAAGGCCAAAGCAGGCTTAGAATTTAGGCTGGCAACAAAAATTAAGGACAACAAAAAGTCTTTCTTCAGGTATATCGGGAGCAAAAGGAAGGCACAGGGTAGCATAGGACCCCTACAGGACAAACTAGGACAATTGGTGACAGAGAGCGGGGACAAGGCTGAACTCTGCAATGAGTTCTTTGCATCTGTATTCCTAGGCACAGACCAAAACAAATCCAACTGCAAATAGACTGTAGATAGACACAGGAGGGACACCAGCCTATCAACTATTAGCACAGACTTACTAAAGGGACAGTTGCAGGGGCTGGATGTGTTCAGATCTGTGGGCCTAGATGATCTTCATCCAAGGGTGCTGAAGGAATTGGCCAGTGTCATAGCAGAACCGCTGGCACAGCTCTTCAAGCACTCATGGTGCTCTGGTCAGGTCCCAGAAGACTGAAAAAGGGCCAGTGTGGTCCCTATTTTCAAGAAGGAGTGGAGGGAGGAACCAGGAAACTATAGACCAGTTAGTCTTACTTCTATCCTTGGGAAAACTCTGGAAAAAGTCATTAAGGATCACATTTGTGGGAGCCCGGCAGGGGAAATAATGCTGAAAGGAAATCAGCGTGGATTCATTGCAGGTAGATCCTGCCTAACCTTGTTTCTTTTTATGAACAGGTCATAAAATGCTTAGACACAGGAGTCGAGGTAGATGTCATCTACCTAAACTTTAAGAAGGCCATTGATACAGTATCTCATTCTGTTCCCATAAATAAACTGGCAAGCTATGATGTAGATGATTACACAGTCAGGTGGGAGGCAAATTGGCTTAGTGGATGGGGCGATATCGACCTGTAAAGATGTGGCCAGTGGAGTCCCGCAAGGCTCAGTCCTTGGACCAGTGCTATTCAGTGTCTTCATGAGTGACTTGGACAAGGGCCTGGAGAGCACCCTGTCCAAGTACACAGATGACACCAAATTATGGGGCAAAGTCAACACATCAGAGGATAGAGAATAGATCCAGGCACATCTGGACAGGCTGGAAAAATGGGCAGAACAAAATAGGATGCAGTTCAACAAAGACAAGTGCAAGGTGCTACACCTGGGCAAAAAAACCCACCAACACACGTACAGGCTGAGGGACGACCTTCTCAGCAGCACAGCAGCGGAAAGGGATCTTGGAGTCATAGTTGACTCCAAGATGAGCATGAGTCATCAATGTGATGAAGTGATCAACGAGGCTAACCGCACTTTATCGCGCATTAGCAGATGCACGACGAACAGGTTCAGGGAGGTGATGCTCCCCCTCTATGCAGCGCTGGTCAGTCTGCAGTTGGAGTACTACGTCCAGTCCTGGGCGCCGCACGTCGAGAAGGATGCAGAGAATCTTGAGAGGGTTTAGAGGAGGCCACTTGTATGGTCAGAGGCCTGCAGGGAAGGCCCACTGAGGAGAGACCAAGGGACCTGGCTCTCTTCAGCCTTCGCAAGAGCAGGCTGAAAGGTGATCTTGTGGTTGCCTATAAATTCATCAGAGGACAGCTGCAGGGAACAGGAGATGCTCTATTTACAAGTCACCCCCAGGAGTAACTAGGAACAATGGCCACAAACTGACGAAGAGCAGATTTAGGTTGGACATTAGAAAGAACTTCTTCACAGTAAGAGGTGTCAGAATCGGGAATGGGCTTCCAGGGGAGGTGGTGCTCTCCCCTGCCTTGAGGGCTCTTCAAGAGAAGACTGGACAAGCACTGAGCTGGGGTCGTCTGACTCCAGCGCTCTTTCCTGCCCAGGGCAGGGGGTCAGACTCCATGACCTACTGAGGTCCCTTCTGACCCTAACATTTATGAATGTCCATTTCCCATATCTAAAATCGACGCCTTGGGGGCAGCTTATGTTCAGGGGATATTGAATGCAGGTTAATATGGTAGATCTCTGCCCCATGGATGCCTGCACCCCTACCACCCTCCATGCCCACGAATCTCACCCATGGGTGATCTCTGGCCATAAAATAAGGCCTGTCTGTTCTTCCTTCCCAGGCTCATTTCCATAGCCCACCCCCTCCCCAGTTAACAAGGGCCCTCTGTGCCCTGGGCCACGTCCTGCAGGGTTTATGACCCTTTCTCCTCTCCCCCACAATCCCCTGGGGCGGAGTCCCAGCCCCTGGAGCCTCTCCTGATGTGGCCTTGACTCGAGGCCCCTCCTCCAGTCGGCTGCCCATCTCTGCACCTATTCCACCCCTGCTACCATCTTCCAGAATATATAACACCCCCAGATATAACACGCACCCCAGGTCTGCAACACCCCCAACTCCCTGAAGGAAATTAAACTTACCCTGGAGTGAGAGGAAGGAGCTGAGGTTTGGGGGGCTCTGGGTTGCCTTTCCCTGAACCTAGTCCACCTCTGCTACCATAGTTCAATAAATACAACACCCCAGATATAAAATATACCCGTTTGACAACACCCTCAAGAAGGCCATTAAAAGCTACCCCAGAGTGTGGAGAAGTAGCTGAGATCTGGGGGGCTCTGGAGCTATTCTACCTCTACCATATTTTGACATATACAATACTTCCAGATATAACACACACCCTAACAGCAGAGGTCTGGGGTCCCTGGGGCACAACTCAGCCCACCCATTCCAGGGCTGTGCAGCCCAGTAGGTGAAGCCACAAATGCCCAAGCCTAATCTAGTGCGGCCACCCCAGGGGCCCAGAACCTGGCAGTGGAGCGGGCGGAGCAGCGATGGCAAGGATGGCAGTGGTTCCTGGAGCTGCAGTGATTAACACCCCCATGCTTCCCTCACAAAGATAGCACCCATGGGAGCCCTCTGAAAGGCTGGGTGCAGATGACACAGCAAATCAGTGTGCACCGATGAATTTTCTCCAGCTAAAGTAGAAGCAGGATTATATGTGTTCTGGGCCCGGCGCTTTATGACTCGGTTTACAAGCCAAGCAAAACCACATATAATAACAGCAATACTCATTCCATTGTTATTTGAATATATTACAGTCAACACCCTCCCCCCCAAATGAGGGCAAGAACTAGCCCCAAAATACCAGCTCGTTGGTCCTGCAGCTGTTAGAGTCCAAGGCGTATGTCTGCTTCAATCCCAAAAGGTTGTCCCCATTTGTCCTTCCTATGCCTGGGGTCATAGACCCACCCCTGAGCTCAGCCCTGGAGCTTGGCCCCAAACTAGGCAACAGGGCTGTGAAAGGAGGGAGCCATGGCCAGGAAGAGCAGAGAGGCAGCAGTGGTGGAGAAGGAAGGGTAGCTTCATTATGGCTGTTAGCAAGGGGAGAGGGTCTTAAGGAGTGAAGAGATTAGCAGGAATTCAGTAGATGCCAACCAGCCATGATGGCAACTGGACAGAAACATCACTGGTCTGAAACTTGGGGAGAGTATAAATCAAAAGAGGGTGCAAATACACGCCTGGGATCCACCCCAAGCTCCCCGCAGCTGGTTTTCTCTGGAGGTGTTATATATGAGGTAAATATGGCACATCCTTTAGGATCAGAGAAGTACCTGGATGCCGGGCAGCAGTCACCAGAATAATTTCCATTGCCAACTCCATTGCTCTGTGGGTTTCAGGAGACAGGCCAGGGCCTCGGGGACCTTCCCATGGCCAGACATGGGATTTCTCCCCCTGAGGATCCCCATGAGCCCTCACTGCTGCCCTGTGCCCTGTATCACCCCAGTGCCACGCACAGTTGCTCCATAGCCCAGCAAAGGGGGATAGCAAAAGCCAGGTGCCTGGAGCCTAATGAGGGGGTCCAGTGCCTAACCTAGAGAAGCCTGAAGTCTAATGAGGAGGTCTGGAGCCTAGTAAAGGGGGACAGATCCTAACAATGGGATCTAGGCTCTAACGAGAGGGAGTAGAGTCTAACAGGAGGATCTGGGCACTAATGAGGGGGAATGGAGTCTAATGAATGGGTCTGGGCACTAACAAGGGAGTATGGGCTCTAGCAAGGGGGAAGGGAGCTGCACTCACCAGCCGACACAGCCAAAAGGATGAGGATGAGGGGGGCCCCCTCTTGGGCTGCAATCCAGGCCCCGGGCCCCATCTACCCGCATATCCTGGTCTGTCCGTCTGTCCCAGCTGGGTGGGGACGCAGTGGTACATGGGAGATGAACCCAGAGCCCTGGCACAGGCCCAGGTCCAGCCTTTGCCCTTGGGGCTGGGGGGAGAGCAGGGTGCGGCCCCTTCCTCAATGGGTACATGAGGTCATGGAAGACAGCAGCAGGTGTCACCGCCCAGCCTGGCCCCAGGACAAACTAAGGGCACATACACCCACCTTGCCTGGCTGATAGATAGATAGATAGATAGATAGATAGATAGATAGATAGATAGATAGATAGATAGATAGATAGATAGATAGATAGATAGATGTCTGGGTACGTGGGTAGGTAGGTAGGCAGATATGCAGGCCAGCTGGCACAGGCCGCAGGAGCTGATGTCACTTACGGCTACCGGGCTGTTGCATGTGGTTGTTCCCGGCCCGGGCACTCCCCAGAGCCAGCTGCAATCAGTGCTTTCAGGGCAGGGCTGGGAAGGGCAGAGCCCAGGTTATTCCCAGCATCTGGGAAAGCCTGGGGACCTCAGCATGGGGCAGGGGAGGACTCTCATATCCCACAATCCCCCCCACCTGCCCCCTGCCCCCGGAGCCAGGACAGGAAGGGGTCATTTGCAAAGGACTCTGGGACAGAACATAGAGGCTGCCAGGGCAGACGTGTAGCACTGACACACACATGTGAACATGGTGCTGCCCACCCCCAGCAAGGATGAGCCCCAGGCTCAGCACTGATGACACAGATGTTCTTTATTGCTCAATGAGCCCCAAAAGCCCCAAATTCACCCCAAAACAGCCCCCCTCAGGGGGACAATGGGAGGGGTGCAGGCTGCTGGAGGCAGGGCAGAGTCCACCCCACCCCCACCCAGGGGTTCTTGGCAGCAAGAACCAAGGCTGGCTCCACACCATCCAGCCTCGCCCAGATGCCTGGGTTCCTTGAAAGCCTCCACACCTCTGTTTACCCAGGGACAGGGCGAAACTCAAACAGGCCCTAGCAGGAACTGGGGCAAAAGCCAGCCCCCCCACACCCTCCCCCCAGCTGGGCAAACAGGCCCCACCCTGCCAGTGCCCCTCACTCCCAGCCTGCAGGCCCCTGCCCCGCCAGCCCTGCTGGTGCCCCTCACTCCTGACCTGCAGCCCCGCTACTAGTGCCCCTCACTCCCAACCAGTGGGAAACATGCTGTTATGCATGCGTGCACGCACACACACGCACGCACGCACGCACACGCGCACACACACACACACACACACACAAAGTCCCAAGAAGCCACTGACTATGGGGAAAGGGGGTGGAGAGAGCAGCAGGATCCAGCCCCCTGAGTCCTGGTGAAAAGGGGGTGCCCCCCACAGTCCTGACATCATCTCTGCTTCCCCCATGCCATGGTGGGGAGGGTCCTGCTGCCATTGTGGGGGTCTAGGGCCCCCTCCACTCAAGAGACTCTGGAGCAGGGTGGGAAGGGTCACATCTTGGTCACGTGGGGCTGGGCAATGGTGGTCTGAAACAGCAGGGAGAAAGGGGGTGAGTGCTGCACCCCCAACTCCACCAGTGCCCCTCACTCCCAACCCACAGCTCCCCACCCAGCCCTGCCAGTGCCCCTCACTCCTGACCCGCAACCTCCACCCCCACCTACCTGCGCAGAGGGCTCTACCTTGTTCAGCGCAGGGTGGAAGCCATCAACGTAGGAATCAGTGCTGTGGATGCTCCCAGATCCCACCAGAGACCCTGTGGGGGAGGTGATACTGAGCCTCCAACTCAAACCAGGGGCATGTGCCCCCGCATCCCACCCCTGACTCCCGCCCCACCCCTTCCTTCTCTCCTGCCTCAGTGTTCGCTGCTGCAGTCTGCACCCATTGTGGGAACAGACCAGCTTGGAAATGGCCCCCACAGCTGCCCCTGGGGTTGCTGGGGTGGGGGCAATTACCGGGGGGGCTGGAGGCCTCAGGGTTAGGGGAATAGAAGCCGCGGCGCCCGGCGTTCCGCTCCCAATCGTGCTGTGGCCACCACGTGCCCTTCCTCCCACGGCTGCTGTCATCCTCCTCCTCCTCATTGTGCTGTGGCCACCAGGAGCCCTTTTTCCCGTGGCCTTCTTCCTCCTCATCCTCAATGTGCTGTGGCGACCACGTGCCCTTCTTCCCAAGGCCTTCCTCTTTGTCTTCCTCTTCCTCCTCCATCCGGGCCTTGCTGAGGCTACACGGGGCAACAGGAGCAAGTCAGGGCCCAGGACACCTGGGTTCTCTCCCCACCAGCCCAATGGCACCCCTCACTCCCAATCCACAGCCCTTCTGTAAACCGGTGTTGCTCCTCACACCCAACCTGCAGCCCCTGCCCCCCCCGAGCTTTGCCCTCACTCCCAACCCTCAGGCCCTGGTACCTGCGCTTCTCCTGGCGGCCCCGGGGTAGGCAGCAGCAGAGGCAAAACAGCAGGAGCAGCAGGAGGAGCAAGAGGACGAGGAGGCCCAGGGCCACCCCCACGGCCACCCCCACCTTGCTGACCCCCTGGTCACAGTGGCTGCCCGTAAACCAGAACCAGTCTGAGTGCTCGCAGCTGTGGGGAGAAGGGGGCACAGTTGGGGGGGGAAATGCCTGTGTCCCATGGGAGGGGACTAGTGGTTAGGGCAGTGGGGGCTGGGATCCGGACACCTGGGTTCCCTAGGCACTGTGGAGCTGGGGGGGTGAGAGCAGGGGGACTCAGGCCTGGATGCCTGGGTTCCCTGGGAGGGGAATGGAGGAGAAGTGGTTGGGGTAAAGGGGCCAGACGCCTGGGTCCCGCAGCTCACTAGCAGGTTGGCCCCTCAGGTTGGATGTAGCAGTAGCCGTGGGGGCGGCAGACAAAGTGCTGTGGGTGCCACTGGCTGCAGTTGGAGACGCACATCAGGTCCCTGGAGACCCACATAGCTTCAAAGAATGGCTGGAACTGCCTTGGGGCCACCGCTGGGTTCATGCAGACCCCTGGGGGTAGGAGGGGGGGCATGAGACCCAGGGGGTCCCCCCAGCCCTGCCAGTGCCCCTCACTCCTGACCCCCAGCGCCTGCCCCCCCAGTCCTGCGCCCAAATTGCAGCCCCTCCCCAGCCCTGCCAGTACCCCTCATTCCCAAAGCTCAGCGCCTGCCCCCCAGCCCTGCTCCCAACCCGCACCCCAGCCCCCATGCCAGGGGTCTCACCAGCCAGTCTGAGTGGCAGGGCGGTGACACGGGTGGTATTGTGTTGGAAGCAGAGCCGTTCTGTCAGGGAAGATGAGGCCATGAGTCCCGCATGCCCCTTCCACCCCCTCACTCCTCCCCAAGAGATGGGGCCTGGGGGAACAGACTCCAGCCAGATGGGGGTTGGGGACAGAGGGTGTCTCACCAAGCTTATTGGAAGTGCAGGCGTGGGCCCACAACACGGCGCTGACTTCAGCCTGGGCCCGGGCATAGGTGCTATTGTAGGCGCCAGCATCCAGCTTCACCAGCACATCATGGGTGGCCACAATGCTGCCATTCCTTGGGTGGGAGAGTAGAGTCAGCCTGGGGCCATAGGGACCCCCCAGCTACCACCCCTGTCACCCCGCCTCACCTGAGCTCCAGGAGCCGGAGGCCTTGGTAGCCGGGCACTGCCTTGTACAGCAACCCCATCTGCAAGATAACAGCCATGAGCCCCCAGCTAGACACGTGGATGCAGGGGACATGGATACACAGATGCACTGAGACATGGCTGCACAAGTGCATACACACACATGTACATGGATACATGGTGCATGGATGCACATGGTCACACATACCCTGGTGCATGGGTGCACCAAGACATGGGTGCACATATACATAGATACTTGCAGGCATGAATACATGGTGCATGGATGCGCATACCCAGGTGCATGGATACACAAAGATGCAAGTGCACACACATACAAGTGTGCATGGATACCCTGGTGTATGGGGGTATGTATCAACAGGTGCACAAGTACATGGGTACATAGACACATCCATGCACTTGTGCATGGATACAGCAATACAGGGGTGCATGGATGAACCAACGCACATGTGTGAAGATAAAGGGGTGCACAGAGGCCTGGATACCCAGGTGCATGGATGCACCAATGCAGGGATACAGGGGTGCACAAATACACGTGCGCACAGACATATGCATGCACAGACACACATGTGCCGGGAGCCCCGGACCCATGTATCTCTGGACTCTGCTGCCCCCCATCACCTGCTGTTTGAAGTGGGTCTGGAAGTGCTGGTATGCAGCAGAGCTGGGCTCGTCCATGGAGGGCTGGAAAGCCATGTTCACCACAGTCACTGTGACCCTGATGGCAACCACCGCTGTGCCTGTGGTGGGGAGGGGCAGAGGTTGAGGCTCCATCCACCCAGAGAAACCCCCCATCCCTTGATGGCAGCCCAGGCTGGGGGCAAGGACACCTGGGTTCCCTCTCTCCAGGCTGCAGGGGCCTGAGCTCCTGCTCCCAACACTCATAGCCAAAGGGGCAGGGGGCTGTGGGTCAGGAGTGTGGGGCACCAATAGGATGGGGAACCCTGTGATACTCACTGACATTAATGTTGTTGATGACAATCTCGCAGACCTGCCCCATCAGGCCAGGGGGGCACTGGCACATGCCGGCCACAAGTGTCCCCCCATTCTGGCAGGCCAGGGCGGGTGTTGAGGGGGCTGCGTGGACAAGCATAAGGGGGTTAGGGCAGGGCCAGGGGCCAGGGGTCCTGGCTGCAGCCACCCCAGGATGGGGAGGGAAACTCACCCATGGGCATGGCCGTGGGGACCGCAGGCAGTGGCATCGAGTGTGGGGCTGAGGGGCTGAGAGAGCCCGTGGCTGAGCTGTGGGCCACTATGGGAAATGCTGTAGATGACACACGTGTCTCTGGTGTGATCACCTCTGTGGACACGGACTCCCACAGGGCTGTGAGAGGCATGTGGGTCTCTGTCGTGGTCAGGGATTCCCATGGGGCTGCAGATGACACATGGGTCTCCGGTGTGGTTGCCTCCATGGAGATGGGCTTCCGTGGGCTGATGGATGAGCCATGTGTCTCTGGCCTGGATGTCTCCATGGACATGTGTGTCTTTAGCATGGACATCTCCGTGGACAATGTGTGCGTCTTTGGCATCTCCATAGATGACATATGTGTCTCTGACTTGGACATCTCCGTGGTTGACACAGATGTCTCCAGAGCGGACACCTCCGTGGATGCCGGGTGCGTCTCCGGCGTGGCCACCTCCGTGGATACCGTGTGCGTCTCCGGCGTGGCCACCTCCGTGGATGCCGGGTGCGTCTCCGGCGTGGCCACCTCCGTGGATGCCGGGTGCGTCTCTGGCGTGGCCACCTCCGTGGATACCGTGTGCGTCTCCGGCGTGGCCACCTCCGTGGATGCCATGTGCGTCTCCGGCATGGCCACCTCCGTGGATACCGTGTGCGTCTCTGGCGTGGCCACCTCTGTGTGCAGGGTTCTGATGCGCCGGATGCAGGTGGTGATCGTGGTGGTGGTGGTGTGTAGGCAGGTTGTGGATTGGATCAGGCTTGTCTGCCCTGTCATGACCCCAAACCCCCTGGGCTCCACGGGCAGGGCTGTCACCTGCCTCCGGGTGACCTGAGGAACCTGTGAGGGGCTGGTGGCTCCCGTGACTTTGGCCGTGGCTATGGTTGTGGCTGCAGGGGCCATAGCTCTGGCTTCGGGTCCTGGGGGAGAGAAGAGGTCAGTGGGCTCAGGGTGGGGCAGAGTGGGTATCAAGGGGCAGGGGGATGAGGGGGAAAAAGGTGTCATGGACACCTGGGGAGGAGGGTGAGACACCTGGGTCCTGTGCCCCTGCATGTGTCCCAGATGTCTGGGTCCCCTTCAGCCATCTCCCTGGGCAATGAGGGACTCACCGCACAGGGGAGGCCAGGACACTTGGAGCTGGAAGGGCACACAACACCCCCTGAGACCATCCCAACCCCCTCAGACACTCCCAGCCTGGCTGAAGGGGGTATCTCACAGGTCCCCTGCCCACAAACCCCCTTCTCTGGGGTCCCCCACTCACCAGAGGTCAAGGCCAAGGCCAAAGCCAAGGCCAGGAGAGCGCCGGGGAAGCCCATAGACCTGGGGGGCTGAGGTGGTGGCTGTGGGCAGCAGGAGGGAGGGTGGCAGCTTTCATAGCCTGCGGGAGGGGCCTGGGCTGGACGTCAGGCTGATAAGGACCCTGGGGGCGGGGCTGGGGGGGCCCTTCTTGCCCCCCCTCCGGCCCCAGGGCAACACCCAGCCCCTCCCCCCGCTGCACACCTATGGCCACCCCTGCTCTCACCCCCCAACCATCTCTATAGGGAACCCAGGCATCAGGGTGCCCAGCTCTGACCCACCTCCCCCCAAGCCCAAGCGTCCAGGCCCCTGCTCTCCCCCGGCCCCTCCCCTATAAAGAACCCGGGCACCCCCCACCCCAGCAAGGGGGCAAGGGGTCCTCAGGCCATTCAGATCCATGCAACAGGCTCACACAAGAAGGCGTGCACCCATGAACCTGGGCATGTGCAAGGCCTCACGCCTGCCTCCCCCCAGGCACGGCAGGCAGTAGGGAGGCTCTCCCCCGCACAAACGTGTCACACATGCGTGAGGCCGCGTGACCCCTCCCTGGGTGTTTGGGTTTGGGGTGGGGGCCAGATAACCCCCCTGACGTCACCTCACCCCGAAGCAAACACCCTCCCCACACACGCACAC